>NIVC01000757.1:86297-256297 GCA_002269645.1 Macrostomum lignano | reverse complement strand
AGTAAAAAAATTTTGTAAAAATTTGTGTCTACCTAATTAATCTGAAGATTTTTTAGTACACTTGCCCACTCAAAGTCAATGCTAAGTTAGAAACAAACAAAATTGTTTAAAAACAAACTTTCAAAGTGCTTGCCCTAAACATTCCCTCATCTATACTATATATATATATATTATTGTCGGTTATAACTTTGCCGTTTTTCTCTGTTACCTGTGTAATGCTTCAGTAAAAAGTAGTTTTTATTTGTATTATTCATTCGAATTTAATCTAATCACCTTGATTAAAAAATGCAATATTTATATTCGCACATTTGTCTGCTCTGTTGCAACAGAATATTTATAAATTCATGATAATATATAAATATATGTTGATTTGCTTTCGTATAGACTGTTAATTGCTTGTAGCCTTGGCATTTGTCTACTGACTGATTTGGAGATTAATTAATATATTTATTATACGTACGTGTGTGCGTGTGTGTGTACAATCTCCGCTAACTGTGCGCTTACTCAAACAACTTCTGTGCTTTTACTCGTTTTTTAATTTTTCACATAATCGATAACATTTGAATAAGAAACAACATCTCAGGGTGAGACTGGAGTAAGAAACAACATCTCAGGGTTGAGATAAGAGTGAGATATGATAAACAGCATCTCAGAGGTGAGATTGGAGTAAGAAACGGCATGAGATTGGTGTGAGAAACAGCATTTTAGGGATGAGGTTGGAGAGAGAGAAAGAATCACACAGGTGAGATTAGAATGAGAAACAGCATCTCAGGGGTGAGATTGGAGTGAGAAACAGCATCTCAGGGGTGAGATTGGAGTGAGAAACAGCATCTCAGTGGTGAGATTAGAGTAAGAAACAGCATCTCATGGGGTGGGATTCAAAGTTGGAACCGGTAAATCGGAGTTAGATAAGAGTAGTAGTGGGTGAGATTTTATTAATCCATTTCATGGAATTCTGAGGTCATGAGATTCTACAATGCTGGGATAATCCTAACGAATATCGTGCCTGATCAGGCTGCTTTCGTGTCGCATAACTGGATGGACTCCATCGCGGAAAGAGTAAGATCGCTTTCGTTTGGATGTCAAATCACAATAAAATATCGAACTGTAATGTCTGCTCATCCTTAAAGGAAACTGTTACATTGTCCACTCGTGAAAATGTGCTAAATGTAGCCAATTAGAGCTCGAATAGAACGCGTTCTTTGGATGAAATTCAATGCCAATTCATGCGATTGAATTTCTCCTAACTGCGCAGGCTGATTTAAGACTGTTCATTGCAAGCTTCTTAATTGCATTGTGTATTTGTCCATATATGGAAATCAGCTTCTGCCACTGGCTCTGATTACACTATACAGATCAAACCTTAATTCCATTCAAACGGCCGTTCCAGATCAACCCCCATTCTAAATCAACCTCATTCCAAATCACCCCCCATTCTAAATCAACCTCATTCCAAATCACCCCCATTCCAGATCAACCCCCATTCCAGATCCACCCCCCATTCCAGATCAACCCCAATCCAGATCAACCCCAATCCAGATCAACCCCAATCCAGATCAACCCCAATCCAGATCAACCCCAATCCAGATCAACCCCCCATTCGAGATCAACCCCCCATTCCAGATCAACCCCCCATTCCAGATCAACCCCCCATTCAAGATCAACCCCCGATTCAAGATCAACCCCCCATTCAAAATCAACCCCCCATTTAAGATCAACCCCCCATTCAGATCAACCCCCCATTCCAGATCACCCCCAATTTTAGATAAAACCATCATTTTTGGGGTGTACTGTAGGATATGAATGAATAAAAATGTATTTTAAACGTACATACGACAGTAAAACGATTAGCTAATAATGTATACGCTCGTAAAAGAATTAAAGATTGTATAAATATTACAAAAAGCGTAGGATGAGTATTGTATTAGAGATTTAAAAAGATTGCTTTTTTGCTAAGAAACAAACACATCAGAAAAAGCCCATCTGTAAAAAATACAACACACAAAAATTATTGCAAGTGAGTCAATTAAGTGGTGCCTATAGAAATTACTAAACGTAAAAACTAAAAAGACCAAAATTATTATAATATAATCATAAACGCACGTACTCATAGGTATAATCATAGCTGATCACGGGTGATCATAGATAATCATAGGTGATCATAGATAATCATAGGTGATCAGAAATAATCATAGGTAATTAGGTGAGCATAGTCTATCTTAGGTTATCATAATAATCATAGTTGATCATAGGTAATCAGAAATAATCGTAGGTAATTAGGTGCGCATAGTCTATCGTAGGTTATCATAATAATCATAGTTGATTATAGGTGATCCTAAGTAATCAAAGGGGATCAAATGGGATAAAATGTAATCATATGTAACAGTAGATAATTGTAAGCGGCCATAGTTAATCTTAGGTGACAGTAGGTTATCATAGACAATCATAGTTGATTATAAATAAATAGTTGGTCATAAAAAGCTGATCAAAGATGGTCATAGATCATAGGTAATCATAGGTAATCATAGGTAATCATAGGTAATCATAGGTAATCATAGGTAATCATAGATAATCATAGGTAATCATAGGTAATCATAGATAATCATAGGTAATCATAGGTAATCATAGATAATCATAGGTAATCATAGGTAATCATAGGTAATCATAGGTAATCATAGGTAATCATAGATAATCATGGGTAATCATGGGTAATCATAGATAATCATAGGTAATCATAGGTAATCATAGATAATCATAGGTAATCATAGGTAATCATAGGTAATCATAGGTAATCATAGGTAATCATAGATAATCATAGGTAATCATAGGTAATCATAGGTAATCATAGGTAATCATAGATAATCATAGGTAATCATAGGTAATCATAGGTAATCATAGATAATCATAGGTAATCATAGGTAATCATAGATAATCATAGGTAATCATAGGTAATCATAGGTAATCATAGATCATAGGTAATCATAGGTAATCATAGGTAATCATAGGTAATCATAGGTAATCATAGATAATCATGGGTAATCATGGGTAATCATAGATAATCATAGGTAATCATAGGTAATCATAGGTAATCATAGGTAATCATAGGTAATCATAGGTAATCATAGATAATCATGGGTAATCATGGGTAATCATAGATAATCATAGGTAATCATAGGTAATCATGGGTAATCATAGGTAATCATAGGTAATCATAGATAATCATAGGTAATCATAGGTAATCATAGATAATCATAGGTAATCATAGGTAATCATAGGTAATCATAGGTAATCATAGGTAATCATAGGTAATCATGGGTAATCATAGGTAATCATAGGTAATCATAGGTAATCATAGTAAACAGAGCCGCCGGTGTCAGAAACAGAGGCCCTGCGGCAGAATGTCTACATGCTGCTCTGTGCAGCCCTGCCAGCAGGAGAAGCATTTGCAACGATACTCGTGCCTTGGCCTCGTCGCATCTCAACAGTTGGTGACGCCGTGGTGACATTGGCCAGCAGGAAGCGCTGAAGGCCCAGAGCAATGGCATAGCCGCGCCTGAAATTCTTATTCAATATGCCGTAGATGATGCAGTTCACGCAGGAATTGAACATTGCCAGCCATAGGATGACATTGTGCACGCGACGAGGTATCGGGAATGCGAACCTGTGCAGCGGGACAGATTTAGAAATATCGTTTAGCGCAGGGTTCGGAAAACTCCGGTCCGTTCAAGGTTTATGTCTCTTCTCAGCTCTCTTCTCTCTTCTCTAACCTCTTCTCCTATCCCGTAAAGGTAAAGATGCGAGTTTGCGCTGGCTGAGAGAAGAACAAAGTCAACGAAAGCCACGCCCGACGCGAAATCATTATCGACAAGTCCGCTCGATCTCGAATTGGCAATACCATACAACATTGCTGATAACAATGGCAACGAGGCATGACAAACTAGCTAATTATACTTTTTTTCTATTTTTGAACTACGAATGCGACTGACTGTCTGGCTAAATGAAAAGTTTTGTTTTAATCTTGTATCCTAGTTTGATTAACCATAATACAATAGCTACTCATCGAAACCTTACAAAAATGTGTCTTTTATCCAATTCTAATTACGTTTGTAAGGGTATTCCTCATCTGAAGCTAAAAACCTTTTACATGGGTCTACTGAGTGTACATTGGAACACAATCAACACACAGCCCATACTGGGAGAAACGACAACCCCCACCCCCACTGATCTACTGAGTGTACATTGGAACACAATCAACACACAGCCCATACTAGGAGAAACGACAACCCCCACCCCCACTGATCTACTGAGTGTACATTGGAACACAATCAACACACAGCCCATACTAGGAGAAACGACAACCCCCACCCCCACTGATCTACTGAGTGTACATTGGAACACAATCAACACACAGCCCATACTAGGAGAAACGACAACCCCCACCCCCACTGATCTACTGAGTGTACATTGGAACACAATCAACACACAGCCCATACTAGGAGAAACGACAACCCCCACCCCCACTGATCTACTGAGTGTACATTGGAACACAATCAACACACAGCCCATACTGAGAGAAACGACAACCCCCCACCCCACTGATCTACTGAGTGTACATTGGAACACAATCAACACAGAGCCCATACTAGGAGAAACGACAACCCCCCACCCCACTGATCTACTGAGTGTACATTATCAATGCCAATCAATGTGCACTACGAACGCACTTGTCGAAGTACACGTGCACACTGTAGGGTCCCCAGCAGACGTTGAATACGCAGAACGCGACCACAACTGGAATCAGAGCTGCCCTCTCTCTGGCGTAGCCTCGAGTAGAGTTCAAATCCTGATTAACCTGCCTAGCCGTGAGGCCAAACAAGCGGCAGAACAGAGCCGAGTAGCAGGCAGCTGCTAGCAGGGAAGGGATGCCAACACCCAGCAGGGTGAGCATAAAGGACACCGCAAAGTCCGTTTGATCGTCGTAGTAGAAGCACATGTAGGAGTCGGATATGTAGGCAAAGCCGCGCAGGGCTGCCACAATGCCTGAATAGCCAAACCACATCAACCAAAACGACGAGCAGATGATGACGAGCTTCCGCTTAGTGAATATTCGACGATAGAGATTCTGGTGCAGGATGTAGATGTACCTGCAAATTGTTTGTTTAAATGAGCAGCTGCTGCAGTTAGACTTCACTTAAGCCAGATGTGCAACCGACAGCTCAGCCGCGGCTATTGCGCGGCGCATCTGAAGGCTGTGTACGGCCATACCCTCAATTACCCCAGCTAATGCTGACACCCACTTTACAGCTGAGTGAACTGAAGCAATGCAGAGTTAAAGTGTCTTGCCCCAGGACACAACTTATTATTCCGAGTAGGTCGAGAATCGAACTCCCGACCTTTCAGTCGCGAGTCTGATGCTCTAACCACTAGCCCACAATCCCCCTAGCCATGCCAGCTGACGCACCTATTCAAAGCGATGAGCATGAAACTGAAGTTGGACACCCCGGCGCACAGGAACATGAGGTAGGCGTTGCAGATGCACAGGATGGGGCTGGACAGGTTCCGGTAGGCAATCCTGTTGGCCAGCACTGTTGGCATGGCGTAGCTGCACACAATGAAATCCGCCGCTGCAATGTTCACCACAATCCAGTTCGTAGCCGACTGCAGGCTGCGGACTCGAGCCACGGCTACGAATATTAACAGATTGCCAATCATCCCAATCAGACTGCCGGCAGTCAGGAAGAATATGTCCACGCCTCGAGTCAGGGGATCGTTGGGAGCGATGTATACTCCGTCCGAATCGGGGAGTTCATCGATTGCAGTTGTGGTAGAGGCGTTGTCAACGAATGCTGTGGTGCCGTTGTCAAGCAGTTCCATTCCACTATATGCTAGAGTTTCGCCTGTCAGAATAGGGGATTTCTTTAGATTAGATAGGGAACTCTCACCTGCCAGAATAGGGGATTTCTTTAGATTAGATAGGGAACTCTCACCTGTCAGAATAGGGGATTTCGTTAGATTAGATAGGGAACTCTCACCTGACAGAATAGGGGATTTCTTTAGATTAGATAGGGAACTCTCACCTGTCAGAATAGGGGATTTCGTTAGATTAGATAGGGAACTCTCACCTGACAGAATAGGGGATTTCTTTAGATTAGATAGGGAACTCTCACCTGACAGAATAGGGGGTTCCTTTAGATTAGATAGGGAACTCTCACTTGACAGAATAGGGGATTTCTTTAGATTAGATAGGGAACTCTCACCTGACAGAATATGGGATTTCTTTAGATTGAATAGGGAACTCTCACCTGACAGAATAGGGGTTCCGTTAGATTAGATAGGGAACTCTCACCTGATAGAATAGGGGGTTCCGTTAGATTAGATAGGGAACTCTCACCTGACAGAATAGGGGATTTCTTTAGATTAGATAGAGAACTCTCACCTGATAGAATAGGGGGTTCCGTTAGATTAGATAGGGAACTCTCACCTGATAGAATAGGGGGTTCCGTTAGATTAGATAGGGAACTCTCACCTGACAGAATAGGGGATTTCTTTAGATTAGATAGAGAACTCTCACCTGATAGAATAGGGGGTTCCATTAGATTAGATAGGGAACTCTCACCTGATAGAATAGGGGGTTCCGTTAGATTAGATAGGGAACTCTCACCTGATAGAATAGGGGGTTCCGTTAGATTAGATAGGGAACTCTCACCTGACAGAATAGGGGATTTCTTTAGATTAGATAGAGAACTCTCACCTGATAGAATAGGGGGTTCCATTAGATTAGATAGGGAACTCTCACCTGACAGAATAGGGGATTTCTTTAGATTAGATAGAGAACTCTCACCTGATAGAATAGGGGGTTCCATTAGATTAGATAGGGAACTCTCACCTGATAGAATAGGGGGTTCCGTTAGATTAGATAGGGAACTCTCACCTGATAGAATAGGGGGTTCCGTTAGATTAGATAGGGAACTCTCACCTGCCAGAATAGGGGATTTCTTTAGATTAGATAGGGAACTCTCACCTGTCAAAATTGGGGATTTCGTTAGATTAGATAGGGAGCTCTCACCTGACAGAATAGGGGATTTCTTTAGATTAGATAGGGAACTCTCACCTGTCAAAATTGGGGATTTCGTTAGATTAGATAGGGAGCTCTCACCTGACAGAATAGGGGATTTCTTTAGATTAGATAGGGAACTCTCACCTGACAGAATAGGGGATTTCTTTAGATTAGATAGGGAGCTCTCACCTGATAGAATAGGGGATTTCTTTAGATTAGATAGGGAACTCTCACCTGATAGAATAGGGGTTCCGTTAGATTAGATAGAGAACTCTCACCTGATAGAATAGGGGGTTCCGTTAGATTAGATAGAGAACTCTCACCTGATAGAATAGGGGGTTCCATTAGATTAGATAGGGAACTCTCACTTGACAGAATAGGGGGTTCCATTAGATTAGATAGGGAACTCTCACCTGATAGAATAGGGGGTTCCATTAGATTAGATAGGGAACTCTCACTTGACAGAATAGGGGGTTCCATTAGATTAGATAGGGAAGTCTCACCTGTCAGAGATTCAGTTTTAGAATAAATCACTTTAATTTATAGCTGTCTCTAAATGAGCTGACTCTTTCGCTTTATTAGAAAGATAATCTTGGCAAATCTGCAACTTAATTAACACGATTCACCTGCGTGAAAGCGTGAAATATACAAGCTACAGCTGTTTATATAGGGCGTATTTGCAAAATTAACCAACTAAAAAATGATAAATTTTTTTCTTCATCCTGATTGGCTGCCTATATGCTGGCATCCTCGAGCATTTAGCAATCTCCGCATGATTAAACGACTAAAAAATTCTTCGAATAAGAAAAGATTTCTCTAAATCGAGATTGACAATTAATATAATGAGCATTCTAAGAACAGTTAGCGATTGAAGGTTTTCAAGTCACAGGCGAGGTCTCAGCATCCTGATACAGCATCCTGATATAGCATCCTGATACAGCATCCTGATATAGCATCCTGATACAGCATCCTGATACAGCATCCTGATACAGCATCCTGATACAGCATCCTGATACAGCATCCTGATACAGCATCCTGATACAGCATCCTGATACAGCATCCTGATACAGCATCCTGATACAGCATCCTGATACAGCATCCTGATACAGCATCCTGATACAGCATCCTGATACAGCATCCTGATACAGCATCCTGATACAGTATCCTGATACAGCATCCTGATACAGTATCCTGATACAGCATCCTGATACAGCATCCTGATACAGCATCCTGATACAGCATCCTGATACAGCATCCTGATACAGCATCCTGATACAGCATCCTGATACAGCATCCTGATACAGCATCCTGATACAGCATCCTGATACAGTATCCTGATACAGCATCCTGATACAGCATCCTGATACAGCATCCTGATACAGCATCCTGATACAGCATCCTGATACAGCATCCTGATACAGCATCCTGATACAGCATCCTGATACAGCATCCTGATACAGCATCCTGATACAGCATCCTGATACAGCATCCTGATACAGCATCCTGATACAGCATCCTGATACAGCATCCTGATACAGCATCCTGATACAGCATCCTGATACAGCATCCTGATACAGCATCCTGATACAGCATCCTGATACAGCATCCTGATACAGCATCCTGATACAGCATCCTGATACAGCATCCTGATACAGCATCCTGATACAGCATCCTGATACAGCATCCTGATACAGCATCCTGATACAGCATCCTGATACAGCATCCTGATACAGCATCCTGATACAGCATCCTGATACAGCATCCTGATACAGCATCCTGATACAGCATCCTGATACAGCATCCTGATACAGCATCCTGATACAGCATCCTGATACAGCATCCTGATACAGCATCCTGATACAGCATCCTGATACAGCATACTGATACAGCATACTGATACCCACAGTTCGATACCTCAGGTTAATTAGGTCTCAGCATTCTTATACTCAGTTTGTACAAAGCTTGAATAAGTTTTCAAAATGTAGTAGGGGTTCAGGCTTGGCTTCATTTCTAGTTTGGATAGCTTTGCAACAACAAATTGGTTCAAGAGAGATTGAGCAAGTCAGATTAACCTGTCAAATTGCTGCTATGAGTCCCATGCAGAATCCCTGGTAGAAAAGCTTAAACTCTATTGCACCATCGGAAATCTTGCTTTGGCCCCGACACGAACGAACGCGTTCGTGCCAGTGATGAAGACAAAGTCATCTCTCTAGCCACGATAATTGCACCCTTGAAAAAGTTTGAAAGAAAAAAACGTTTCATGATTGAAACTGTCGTGAAAATTATTTTTGATTTTCTTTTTTTAAAGAACTAATGATATTCCCTGTCTGAAATTGGTAAAATCTTCTAGAGTGCAGATGATCCTTTTCGGTGCAACATTCCGGTGATATACCTTTCGGATATCCGTATCTTGTGTTATCCGCATCCACCCAGATAGTGCAAGTGCTTTCCGATCTCCCCCGGATATTTCTAGCACACGCGGCTGCTGTTCTGGGCGCCTTTTCTTGTGCTTGTGGCGACTTCAGCTCATTCCTCCATCCGATCAATTTCTGAATTCGCTTCATCTTCATTCATTAACTATAGTACGAGCGTCTTATCTCTCTCCGAAACTAATTAATCTAATTTGTTGTCGTGGCCTGAATTGTAAACCTTTTTTAGCAGTCCATTTCCATTTTCCATTTCCTGTTCTCGACCTTCGCTGTTTAAAAATGCTCCGTTTTTAATTGGGGGGATTGTATCTTCGCTCTTAAAGTAGTCTTGCGTAATCCCTAATTCGAAAAAATGTTCTATTTTGGGGGTGTCGCTACTTTCCTACCTAGGCGCTAGTTTATTTACACTTTTCTTATCTGCTGTTTGGCTCTCTCCGTTCACCTTGTCTCGACCAATATAGTTCAAACCTCTCTCTCTAGTCTAGCTATTGATCTCTTACCCTTTCCTTCTTCTGATTGGTCGGTCTCTCCTTCTTCTCTAGGCTCTCATTCTCTCGCCTGTCGCGTACTCCACCCTCCTTACTTTATGTCAGCCAACCCCCTCAGTTGAGCCTTCAACCTACCCCTTGCTGTACATAACGATACTGCTATAAATTATATAGATTTCAGAGCCCTTTCACTGATCATCTGAGTGTTAAGAGTAGTGGCTGCCTGCAGCAGGCCGGCCTAGAAATGTAGTTGTTTGCTATTTTCTCGGCAGCAAAGATGTATAACGTTATAGTTAGCCTAGGCGTGTTGAAACAGTGTGTGAAACGAACGGCATCCCACCATGGATGAATTAAATAACCGGATCGCCAGAAGCTCGATTTTTTTGGTCCTAGCCATAGACAAGCACCAGCATCACAAGAAGCTCAGAATGCCGTACTTTCACACATTTTCACTTATCCTACTAAGTATACTTATAAATAAAGGTTTGCAGCTTCTGCAGCGGCTATGTGTGAAAGTCTATGTGTGAAAGTACGGCATTCTGAGCTTCTTGTGATGCTGGTGCAGTGGTGCTTGTCTATGGCTAGGACCAAAAAATCGAGCTAATGGCGATCCAGTTATATTATTCATCCATGCATCCCACCCGCTGCGATTATCTATGGCCGACTTCCATAAGTAAAAAACCTCGTATGCATATAAGTATCTAGTTAATGTTTCTACAACTTGTAGATTTTGAAAGTAAAGCTTACAGTAGAACCGCTAAATAATGCTTAGTATCAGTTACTTTTTTCAATTCGCAAAATAAGGAGTTTTGGCCAAAGACAATTTTTTTATTTCGTTCTTTCTTTCTTTGTCTAAGACACAGATACTAAAACACTAGATGGGTCACTTAATGCAAATTCGCTCGATGTCTGAATAGCCTACTCTCTTCTGGGCATATGAACGCGCAAGACTATCAATTTTTGTTCTCCCACGTCAGTGCTATGGTTTAAGCCATAGACAAAAGTTTCAAGCATCGAAATCAAGCTTACTAGTAGGGGTTCAGCATGGCTTTCCTATTAGATATCAGAGCGAAAGCAAGGAGTATATATATTTTGACTTTTCTCCTTTGCTAGAGCGCAAATTCGTTTTCATTTAAGCAAGTAAAACAATTGTCTAAATGGCTGCCGGAGGAAGAACGCATGAAGACCGAGTGCTGGCAAATATCGAAGAGTTGAAATACACAAGCGAAGATTGCTGTGCGGCGACTTGTACCAGCACTAGTACCTCTGTAAACGAAGATGGCATCCCGATTCGCATGCACCAGTTTCCGAAGAATCAGTCCATAGCATTGAAGTGGCAATCAATGCTGGAGTTACGAGCCATTTCACTCGAGAAGCTGTGGAAAATGAAGTGGAAAGTATGCAGCTTGCATTTTACAGACGAGGCATACAATTGCCCAAGACTACGCCATGACCGAAGTACAAGGCTACGGTGGGATGCTGTTCCTGACAGAGAGCTGGTGTTGCCACGGTGTAGCAATTTGGTTGCAGACCAAGAGACAAGCCAGTGGAGCTACTTATCTAAGTTGGTCAGCTCTTCCAAGCCGTTTCTGCACCACCCAGTGACAAACGAGCCTGTTTTTGTCATCATTGGTATCCCTCACTGCCTGAAAATGCGCGAAACGCTTTGTTCAAGAACGAAATTGTGTTCGACGATTGCAAAACAGCAAAATGGAAGCATGTTACGGACTTCTATCAAGCCGATAGTCGCAACAAGCTTAAATTGGCACCAAGGTTAAGCGAGGGGCTCCAGTGCAGTTTGCAGCCGTTTGCTTCTCCTGACGCATCAATCGAAGCCATGGAATATGTTGCTGGCTACGTGTTAGCAAAAAGTGGTGTACTGGATTGCCTGGATTGCAAGGAAACTCTGACCGCTCAAATCCCACCTGGAGTTCACTTGGCCAACAAGTAGTACAGTGCCGTTCACACTGGATTGACAGCACCATCGGAAGCAGTTCTGGAAAGTTTTATGCTGTTGGAATCTTTATTTGGCTCATTATCAAAGACTACATTGCTGCAGAATCACGTGAGCCATTCAGTTTTGAGATGCTTCCGACACGCAAATGTGACCTTCCCCTCGTGCTCCGTGCACACGGAGATCATCTGGCAGCAACTGTGCGTCAAGTTCGCTCGTCTCAGACTGCATCACTGGTGCCGCTGTGAGGCCAAGCCGCTGGAGGATAGGACAGCGCGACGCTCAGCAAGCAGAAAGATGAGTAAACTTAATTAACCTTCGTGTTTGTATTAAACATTTAATTGTATTTCGTTCTTTGTCACATTCGTTAACTTCAATTTGTTCATGAACATTTGCTTCAACTACCGGGTAAGTAGCTAGCTTAAACTATAAAGTAAAATTTTGTTTTCATAATGCTTTTGTCTTGCCCAAATGCTTTATATGTACGAGTATAATATTTACTTTTTTGAAATCTTCTTTCAATCTGTGTATACATGATAAGTTGCTCCGACCCTGTGCATCAAAATATATATACATGTAAGTGCAATGCGCATGCATGCCTCTATTATGACAAGTTTAAACCAAGCCCACATTTTTGTTAATTTTTTTTTCATTTTCCGTCGGTGTAAATAAACTTCAATGATTGAAAAATGAGGGTCTGAAATGTCACAAGTTTTTTGTCTACATCATAATCTAAATATAATATTAAAATTTTACTTGGTGCACAAATATATCCAAAAAACTCTATACAGACGCCCAATTGAAAGTAGCTTATTCATGAAATAGGCGAGTGAGTGACCCATCTAGTGTTTTTATTATCTATGGTCTAAGAGTGCTGGTGTGCTCGTTTCTGCCCTCTGGTAAATTACGCTTTTTCAGTTCTTGTTAAAAAACCGACATTCCAACAGGATGAGCAAGTATTGATCGCTCATAAAACTCATAACAGAGGGCATAAATAAATTCATGAAGACAAACGCAATGGCAATTTTTACAATAAACAGTACAACTGCAAGACCGAAGATGTTGCATGCAGCTGATGCAACCAAATTATTTATTATATATTATTGTCTTTTCAACATATTGTTGTAATTAAATTAAGAAATATCGGACACACCTATCGATGACACAGCATATGATGAAATCGTTAGTTTGCATATTAAATGGCAAATTAAACAATAAAAAAGAACAATGCTGCACAGGACAAACTAGCTTTAACTGTGCTGAAATAATTTATATAAACAGTTGGGCTACTACTACTTGTAGTAGCCAGTTTAGCTGCAGACGACAGTTGTTTTGAAACAGCAATTATTAATATTAGAAATACACAAGCACACAAACACAAGCGAATATACAAATAAATAAATAGATAAGCAGAGAGCAATAAACAAATGACCAAAACTGTGTTGCTATGCCCCCCAGCCCCTTAACAAAACTACAGTGAGCTTAAGAGACATTAAATAGAGGGACAGATAGAATAAACACGCGCGCATGCAGCAATTTATGATAATTTAAAATCTTTCTTTTTTATTTAGTTAGACTGACGATAAACCTAGCCCGAATGCTGAGCATCAGAAACACCATTTTCAGCATACAGATATAGTACTATTAGCAGTACAAAATGAACCTTATAATTAAATTCAAGACCAAAGCGCAAAAGTTACAAAACTGAAAATTTAAAGATTCTTAGACACAAAACTGTATTAATAAACATTAAACTCAGGGACTACTCAAACACCGGGACGGGAAACTAAAATTTTTTTACGAGGCTGGCTGGCAATTATTTTCATTAGAGAGATGCTGTGTTACTTTGTTGTCTATGGTTATTTTCTACTGCTGATGATAGACCAGCCTCGTAAAAAAATTCCAGCCTCCCGTCCCGGTGTTTGAGTAGTCCCTGATTAAACTACTACTACTAAATAATAACAATAGGAGCATCATACGTATATTAAAATATTTTTATGCTTTTTATTAATTAAACAACACAAAAAGATACAGTAGACAGCTTTTTAATACTATTTACACGACAAAACATTTAGAATTCATCGGACATATAAGGGTAGGTATTCAGGGTATAAGAAATGGACCGTGGAACATTAGTTTAAAATTGCATACTACTTAGCGTTACCGTCAATCAGTAGTAGTATTTCTAGAAAAATTTACCGGGACTTTGCTACTACTGAAAACTCTGGGATTTCGGGACTAGCTGACAAATGCGCGAGTAAGACCTGTAGAAGCATGAGTACTAATAGTAGTATTTCTAAGAATCAGTCACAAACACAGATACTAGAATAACTAGACTCAGCACATTTGCGTGTAAGCTACTTTCAGTTCAGTAGTAAGTTAAACAGAAGCCTTTTATTGTATTTTAAAGCCAATGCTTATTTATTGGCTCTTACCTACAGCGTAAGCCCGCAAGCCCCGCTCCAATTTTAATTGCCTTTCTCGGAACTGCCATGTACATTTCAGTGGACTGGCCAATGTACATTATTGCTGAACCAATTAGCAAGTTGTTTACGCCTGCAAGCTGGGCTTCTAAACTTATCAGAGCAATTTGAGCCGCCTTTATTTTTATAAAATAGCTTTTGTATTTTTCTTTGCTACTGAACTGAAAGTAGAAAGCTGTTTTACTACGCATATATGCCTGAGTGGCCCATCTAGTTATTTAGTATCTGTGGTAACTAACGGAGAGATAGCGAGACAGTAAGAAAGGTACAACTAGACAACAGCAACAATAAAGCGATTTTTAAAAAAAGCCGGTGAAAACGACACAGCATTATAACAACAGAATAGTCAATGCAACGGATTTTAAATTACCAAATTAGACATTCAGGGCCAGATAAGAGTACAGTACTTAGGATACTTGTCGATCTAAGTACACAACATTAAAGACGGGTAAAGCAGGTAAAAAATTATTTATATATTTTTGCAATTCCTATGATTTATTCATACACGTAGATTGGTTGAAAAAAGATATAGAAACAACCGGACTAAAACTCAGCCTCCGTTTCTATACTAATTATTAGATTTTTGATTGACAATTTTGTGGGCATTTTGTTGGCTTCAAAACCAGGACACGAACTGAACTGAGTTGGATTTCTGCTGCAGGCAAAGAAAGCCTAAGCGGACGAGCTCACTTCCTCTTCGTCCTCCACTTCGTCTTCGTCATCTCCGGAGGCGGCCACGGCTCGGCGACCGTTTCGCGAGCCGGCCGCCAGCTGCCGGGCTCGCTTTGTTGGCACCTCGTCACCTTCCTCTTCCTCCTCTTCTTCGTCCTCATAATCTTCCTCTTCTTCATCGTCATCCTCTTCGCCGGCGCCGCCATTGGCACGAACGCCTGCGGCGGCGCGTCGCTTACGGGAATTGACCGTCGCCAGCTGGCCGCGAGAGGAATCCTCGTCTTCTTCTTCTTCCTCCTCTTCCTCTTCGTCTTCTTCAAAGTCTTCCTCTTCGTCGTCTTCTTCGCCAACGAATGAGCCTTCGGGAGCGACGCCGAATTCTAGGGCGATTTCTACGAGATCGTCCTCTTCCACTTCGTCCAGCTGCTCCAGCCGGTCCTGGTGGCGATGTTGATAGAGGGGGACTGCTTGCGAATGCACGTCTGTGGCGATTTAGTCTATGGCAATTCTAACAGTCCGGTTTTGTCTATGGTAATTCTAACAGGAATTTCTCTATGGTAATTTTAACAGGGCTTTGTCTATGGTAATTCTAACAGGGCTTTGTCTATGGTAATTCTAACAGGCCGGTTTTGTCTATGGTAATTCTAACAGGCCGGTTTTGTCTATGGTAATTATAAGAGCAGGGTATGGTCTATGACGGTTGAAAGTAAAAGAAAACGAAAAACGAATCTCACCTGAATATCTGACAGCATATCCACAGCATCGGGAGCGTCATTAGCAATGGTTCTGGCCGATTCAAATTCAGCTTTAGCTTCGTCAATTTTGCTCTGGCCCAGCAGGGCAATGCCCAGCATGTAGTGAGCTCTGGTGAGATCGCGAGCGGCGGAGGCTGTAGTGGCAGCTTCATCATCTCCAGACGCTTTAGCGGCGGCATCGGCCGCAGCTACGGACGCCGTTAGCTGGTTAATGGCGGCGGCCCATTCTTTCTTCTGAATAGAGATTTCGGCTTGACCAGTCTGTGCGGCAAGGACCTCTGGCCAGCGGGTTTTATCGCTGGAGGCGGCCGCCTCAGCCTCTTTGAACTTGACGAGGGCCTGCTCGAGGTCGGACTCCATAAACAGTTCGCGGGCCTCAGTCAGTGCGTCCTCCTGATCTTCCTCCTCGTGCTGCTGGACTTGTTGCTTGGCTTCCGACATTATTGACGATTTTTGAATATGCTCTGCGTGTGCTTTTTGTACCTGTGCCTTTGTTTAATTAGCTGCTGCCCACCGCCCTAGCTGAAAACCATTTCATAGAGAGGCATTTGCAGCTTGAGCTCTAAATCTTTATGATAGATTGTAGAGAATCTTGTCTGTGAGAACAAATTACAGATAAAGAATCTTGTCTATACTAGAATCTTAACTGTGAGAAGAGATTAGAAACAGTAAATTTTATCTATACTAGATTCTTATCAGTGGGAATAGATTACAGAAGATAACTAGAATCTTAGTTATCTTAACTATGCTAGAATCGTATCTGTGAGAATAAATTAGACAGAGAATCTTATCTATGCTAGAATCGTATCTGTGAGAATAAATTAGACAGAGAATCTTATCTATGCTAGAATCGTATCTGTGAGAATAGATTAGACAGAGAATCTTATCTATGCTAGAATCGTATCTGTGAGAATAAATTAGACAGAGAATCTTATCTATGCTAGAATCGTATCTGTGAGAATAAATTAGACAGAGAATCTTATCTATGCTAGAATCGTATCTGTGAGAATAGATTAGACAGAGAATCTTATCTATGCTAGAATCGTATCTGTGAGAATAGATTAGACAGAGAATCTTATCTATGCTAGAATCGTATCTGTGAGAATAGATTAGACAGAGAATCTTATCTATGCCAGAATCGTATCTGTGAGAATAGATTAGACAGAGAATCTTATCTATGCTAGAATCGTATATGTGAGAATAGATTAGACAGAGAATCTTATCTATGCTAGAATCGTATATGTGAGAATAGATTAGACAGAAAATCTTATCTATGCTAGAATCGTATCTGTGAGAATAGATTAGACAGAGAATCTTATCTATGCTAGAATCGTATATGTGAGAATAGATTAGACAGAGAATTTTATCTATGCTAGAATCGTATCTGTGAGAATAGATTAGACAGAGAATCTTATCTATGCTAGAATCGTATCTGTGAGAATAGATTAGACAGAGAATCTTATCTATGCTAGAATCGTATATGTGAGAATAGATTAGACAGAAAATCTTATCTATGCTAGAATCGTATCTGTGAGAATAGATTAGACAGAGAATCTTATCTATGCTAGAATCGTATATGTGAGAATAGATTAGACAGAAAATCTTATCTATGCTAGAATCGTATCTGTGAGAATAGATTAGACAGAGAATCTTATCTATGCTAGAATCGTATATGTGAGAATAGATTAGACAGAAAATCTTATCTATGCTAGAATCGTATCTGTGAGAATAGATTAGACAGAGAATCTTATCTATGCCAGAATCGTATCTGTGAGAATAGATTAGACAGAGAATCTATCTATTAGAATCTTATCTGTGAGACTGAGAATAGATTAGACAGAATCTTCTCTATTAGAATATTATCTGTGACAATAGATTAGAAACAGAATCATATCTGCGAGAATAGATTAGACAGAGAATCTTATCTATGCTAGAATCGTATATGTGAGAATAGATTAGACAGAGAATCTTATCTATGCTAGAATCGTATCTGTGAGAATAGATTAGACAGAGAATCTTATCTATGCTAGAATCGTATCTGTGAGAAAAGATTAGACAGAGAATCTTATCTATGCTAGAATCGTATATGTGAGAATAGATTAGACAGAAAATCTTATCTATGCTAGAATCGTATCTGTGAGAATAGATTAGACAGAGAATCTTATCTATGCTAGAATCGTATATGTGAGAATAGATTAGACAGAAAATCTTATCTATGCTAGAATCGTATCTGTGAGAATAAATTAGACAGAGAATCTTATCTATGCTAGAATCGTATATGTGAGAATAGATTAGACAGAAAATCTTATCTATGCTAGAATCGTATCTGTGAGAATAGATTAGACAGAGAATCTTATCTATGCCAGAATCGTATCTGTGAGAATAGATTAGACAGAGAATCTATCTATTAGAATCTTATCTGTGAGACTGAGAATAGATTAGACAGAATCTTCTCTATTAGAATATTATCTGTGACAATAGATTAGAAACAGAATCATATCTGCGAGAATAGATTAGACAGAGAATCTTATCTATTAGAATCTTATCTGCGTTAAGAATCTTATCTATAATAGAATCTTATCTGTGTTAATAGATCACAGACATGGGATCTATTTCTATAAGGTTAACACCAACTAATTGAAGTGCCTAGATTCATATGTAACCATAATTACAAGACTACAAGTAAAAAACGCAAAACAAACTAGTATTGAAATGACTGAAATTCATTTTTTGCAATCAAACGCTTACATTTACGCAACTAACAAACATAGGAGGAAAAACTCATTGAAGAAATGCATAGACAGTTTTTTGCATAATTAAAACTATAAATAGTTAACGCAATATAGCGGGCTATTAGTTACTGATATTAATTGTATAATTACAATTTTCTTGTTGATTCAAATTAGTAAAACACAAATTGGCATTACACTCTTTGATAGACAATTAATGATGATCAACTCAAACTTAAGGTCAATCAAGGTCATAAAAATTCTTTACACAGCTTCAGTAGTCAGCTCAACGTTAGCTTCATTGTCAGCGTCATCAAAAGAATTAGCCGGCCCGTTGCCTTGCACAGAAGTCGGTAACTGACCACGAGACCGCAGATTTTGCTCTAACACGTGTATCTGACTGTAGGCCTCAGTCAGCTGAGACTGCAACTGAACTACAGTCGATTGCAGCGATTCCGTCTCGGAGTCAATTTCTGTTAGAAATTCTTCTTGCTCTGAGCGGGAGAGGCATGGAGAAGCAATGCAAAAAGTATGTTTAACACTTATAATCTTTGGAAATAAACTTTAAAAAACTACAGAAGGAACACAGGTGCTGATGGGTCTGGGAGAATGGAAGCAGAAAGGAACACATGTGCTGATGGGTCTGGGAGAATGGAAGCAGAAAGGAACACAGGTGCTGATGGGTCTGGGAGAATGGAAGCAGAAAGGAACACAGGTGCTGATGGGTCTGGGAGAATGGAAGCAGAAAGGAACACATGTGCTGATGGGTCTGGGAGAATGGAAGCAGAAAGGAACACAGGTGCTGATGGGTCTGGGAGAATGGAAGCAGAAAGGAACACAGGTGCTGATGGGTCTGGGAGAATGGAAGCAGAAAGGAACACAGGTGCTGATGGGTCTGGGAGAATGGAAGCAGAAAGGAACACAGGTGCTGATGGGTCTGGGAGAATGGAAGCAGAAAGGAACACAGGTGCTGATGGGTCTGGGAGAATGGAAGCAGAAAGGAACACATGTGCTGATGGGTCTGGGAGAATGGAAGCAGAAAGGAACACAGGTGCTGATGGGTCTGGGAGAATGGAAGCAGAAAGGAACACAGGTGCTGATGGGTCTGGGAGAATGGAAGCAGAAAGGAACACAGGTGCTGATGGGTCTGGGAGAATGGAAGCAGAAAGGAACACAGGTGCTGATGGGTCTGGGAGAATGGAAGCAGAAAGGAACACAGGTGCTGATGGGTCTGGGAGAATGGAAGCAGAAAGGAACACAGGTGCTGATGGGTCTGGGAGAATGGAAGCAGAAAGGAACACAGGTGCTGATGGGTCTGGGAGAATGGAAGCAGAAAGGAACACATGTGCTGATGGGTCTGGGAGAATGGAAGCAGAAAGGAACACATGTGCTGATGGGTCTGGGAGAATGGAAGCAGAAAGGAACACAGGTGCTGATGGGTCTGGGAGAATGGAAGCAGAAAGGAACACATGTGCTGATGGGTCTGGGAGAATGGAAGCAGAAAGGAACACAGGTGCTGATGGGTCTGGGAGAATGGAAGCAGAAAGGAACACAGGTGCTGATGGGTCTGGGAGAATGGAAGCAGAAAGGAACACAGGTGCTGATGGGTCTGGGAGAATGGAAGCAGAAAGGAACACATGTGCTGATGGGTCTGGGAGAATGGAAGCAGAAAGGAACACAGGTGCTGATGGGTCTGGGAGAATGGAAGCAGAAAGGAACACAGGTGCTGATGGGTCTGGGAGAATGGAAGCAGAAAGGAACACAGGTGCTGATGGGTCTGGGAGAATGGAAGCAGAAAGGAACACAGGTGCTGATGGGTCTGGGAGAATGGAAGCAGAAAGGAACACAGGTGCTGATGGGTCTGGGAGAATGG
Organism: Macrostomum lignano; assembly: GCA_002269645.1. Classification (NCBI taxonomy): domain Eukaryota; kingdom Metazoa; phylum Platyhelminthes; family Macrostomidae; genus Macrostomum; species Macrostomum lignano. Next base: position 235,857 of record NIVC01000757.1, on the reverse strand, counting down.
AAGCAGAAAGGAACACAGGTGCTGATGGGTCTGGGAGAATGGAAGCAGAAAGGAACACAGGTGCTGATGGGTCTGGGAGAATGGAAGCAGAAAGGAACACATGTGCTGATAGGTCTGGGAGAATGGAAGCAGAAAGGAACACAGGTGCTGATGGGTCTGGGAGAATGGAAGCAGAAAGGAACACAGGTGCTGATGGGTCTGGGAGAATGGAAGCAGAAAGGAACACAGGTGCTGATGGGTCTGGGAGAATGGAAGCAGAAAGGAACACAGGTGCTGATGGGTCTGGGAGAATGGAAGCAGAAAGGAACACAGGTGCTGATGGGTCTGGGAGAATGGAAGCAGAAAGGAACACATGTGCTGATGGGTCTGGGAGAATGGAAGCAGAAAGGAACACATGTGCTGATGGGTCTGGGAGAATGGAAGCAGAAAGGAACACAGGTGCTGATGGGTCTGGGAGAATGGAAGCAGAAAGGAACACATGTGCTGATGGGTCTGGGAGAATGGAAGCAGAAAGGAACACAGGTGCTGATGGGTCTGGGAGAATGGAAGCAGAAAGGAACACAGGTGCTGATGGGTCTGGGAGAATGGAAGCAGAAAGGAACACAGGTGCTGATGGGTCTGGGAGAATGGAAGCAGAAAGGAACACATGTGCTGATGGGTCTGGGAGAATGGAAGCAGAAAGGAACACAGGTGCTGATGGGTCTGGGAGAATGGAAGCAGAAAGGAACACAGGTGCTGATGGGTCTGGGAGAATGGAAGCAGAAAGGAACACAGGTGCTGATGGGTCTGGGAGAATGGAAGCAGAAAGGAACACAGGTGCTGATGGGTCTGGGAGAATGGAAGCAGAAAGGAACACAGGTGCTGATGGGTCTGGGAGAATGGAAGCAGAAAGGAACACAGGTGCTGATGGGTCTGGGAGAATGGAAGCAGAAAGGAACACAGGTGCTGATGGGTCTGGGAGAATGGAAGCAGAAGGGAACACATGTGCTGATAGGTCTGGGAGAATGGAAGCAGAAAGGAACACAGGTGCTGATGGGTCTGGGAGAATGGAAGCAGAAAGGAACACAGTTACACAGGCCCTAAATCAGAGTCTAATAAAGTGAAAAGTACGCATTTATAACAATTAGCATCTACTTACCCGTCTGAGTCCGTCTCATATCCTGCAGCAACACCCGTTGCAGAGCAATCTCAGTTTCTAATTTAGCCACACTGCCAGAAGACACGCCGCGGCTGAGCTCGCTATTCTCGTCTTGCATCTGACGAATTCGAGCCATGAGCCGCTTGCCAGATTGACTATCCGGGGTGAACTTCCAAGCCGATAGGTCGCTCTGCGCCTGTTCTAGGCGCGCTTTAGCATCGGCTAGTTCTTGACGCAGTCGATAGAAGGCCTGACCAACTGCCGGGTCCAAGGCGGCACACTTGATATTGGCAGCTGACTGGCTAGCTGCGTGCAATCGGAGCTGTTCCAGTTGTTGCTAAGCGGGATGGAGAGTGTGAAGAGGGGGTGCGATAATCTGTGGCTTTTTTTGGCGCGCTTGAAAGTGCTCAGGCGTCAGAGGGATGGGCAGAATGGACTCAGCGCTGATTCTGGGACAATATCGCCCCAAAGGCGTTGCTCGCACCAGGTTGCCCGCAATGCCCCTTAGCTAAACTGCAATTGCAACCAGCAATAGAACAGAAAACCTAGGCTTTCAAAAAAATATTTTCTTACACTACATAAAAGCAGTTCTTTATCTTTAGCCGAGACTGTCCTGGCAAGCAGGAGCACCCTGCGCTGGCTTTCCTGCAGCAACTTGCGCAGCGTGTCTTCATTGGCCTCAGCAATTACTTCCGACAGTGAAGCTGCATCAGATGAGCCTGCAAATGTGAAAAAATGATTTTTTGTAACTTTGTGCTAACTAAATTTTTGAGCTTAAGCATGAATTTTAAAAAAATAGCTAGACATTGCCTAAAAAATGCATTAAAACAATGAAATCCTAATTTTACTTGGATTTTATCCCTCTACTAAAATAGGTATATGATAGGCTTTAATAATAGGGTGAACAGGTCTTGAATAATATATTAATAAGCTTTTATTACTAAATTTTAATGAGCTAATGCTACTGTTATTAGTTAGAGTTAGTGAGTTGTGAATAATTTAGGGGTCGGACATGATCACGATCGTGATCACGATTTTGTGAATTCAGGACCATTTTTTTCACGATTGTGATTTCCTTGAAACCTGTTCACGACAGTCGTGAATTTCCACTTTATTACATTTTTATTAGAAGTATAACTTTTCTACTTGGTTTACCAAAATATGTGAATACAAATGTGTAAAAGAGTAATAAATTTTAAATTTGTTGACTTGACAGCATTACTGAGTAGCTATTATCAATTTATAAATATTTCTTTTCTTGCTTTGTGATTTTCAACACTTGTAACTTACGAGCTCAAAATATGTGTATGCAAATATAAATTCATGATCACAATCATGATCACGCCCGACTTTGAAAATTTCATCAAATTTCACGCCTGACCAAAATTTTCTGCTCGTCCGACCTCTAGAATAATTAATTAAATAGTAATCAATCTTTTAGTTCATATAATAGGTTTACCAAAATCCAAGGGTTAAAGCCTCAAAATGCCAACTTTAATGAAGCAAGACATGCTAGAAATCACCCTTTAGCTGCAATGGCTAAATAATGTTATGTCATTATATATAGTAAATAATAGAAGGCTTGCTAGCTTTAATAAGAATTTTAATGCTATCAAGTAATTTTGATAAGAGGTTTTGCTCTAGATATATTGATTTAATGAAAGGATATTTGGATTTCTAACAAACATGACAATAGATTTTTCTTGCCTATAAATCTATAAATATAAAAAATGGGATATATTATAAAAGGCCTAAAGCTCATTTTTTAACATTTATAATGAATATAATTAAGTCAATTCGAATATAATCTAGTAAATATCACTAGTGTACATATTCCTATATTGTCTAACTTGAACTCATAATGAATTATAAATATATCTATTTCTATATAATAAGGCTAACAAAACAAATTCAACCAGGATTTTTAAAGATTAGTCTATTCAACAATTGTTCTTAGTGTCTCAACATTGGTTTTACTATAAGCATATGTGACACACTGGCAAAAGCATATGTGAGGCTTACCACTTTGGCTTATTTTGAAATTGGAATAAATATTCAAACTCAATACAATAGATGACAATTTAACCACTCCTCTGTTTTAACCACCCCCTGATTATATGTCGCTGAACTGACTGTCACTAAATTGCTTGTCGCCAAGTCAACCTATTGCCGAATTAACTGGTTCCAAAATATATACTATAATAGGCCTCCAGTTTTTATAGCAAGTTCTTAGAAAAAGTTGAATTTTAAAAATGTATTACTGTTGTTTAACTCTGCGAATATTGAAAATATTTCTTGTATGCAAAATATTCCAAATATTATATACTTTGTTTTAAATACTAGGAAAATTTTACTATAAATAGGAGTCAGCTGGGAGCAAAAATAAATAACCTGGTGAACCTTGTGAACATTTTCTTGTACCATTGTTTTGAACATTGATCAAGCTTTAAATCAGCCTTGGGCTTGTGATCACTCGTGTTACTTATTTTGAATAGTGGATAGTGACATAGGAGTTGCCCCAAGATTGGGAGTTCAGTCCATTCTCAGAGAATGAGAAATCCTAGACTTAGGAGTCTAGTAACCTGCCTTTAGAAGGCAGAATTCCTACCACAGGGTAGAGAAAGCCAGGCTTAGAGTCTAAGAAACCCGCCTCAGGGCAGAATACCCAGCGAAGTGTGCTGTGACCCTCTGATCCTGGGAATGCCCAGGACTGAAAATAATATCTTTAGAGGAGTATAAGGATAGGATAGACAGTGCCTAAAAAGACCGCTCAGGCCAGAAAGTACAATAGAAGTACAGACGCTACTAGTAAAAGTACAGATGCTACCAATAGAAGTACATGCGCTACAAGTAAAAGGCGAGTAATAACCAGCAATATTAACAAGAAGGAATCACCCCTGTAACAGCTTGGTGTCAGCGATTGAGATTTTATAGAGAGACAAAGCCCTAGGACAACTTTGGTAATAGCAGTAGGACTTTGTATCATACGGGAATACCCCTACAACAATACATATAGGTCTTAATAACAATTCTTGTCAAGAAATCTAGGTCATGTATTCATCTTTAAAAAACATTGTTTTATTTTTCATATGCAACAAAAATCATGTTATCTTAGATTGATAGCAACTATAAATCTATTGTTATATATTAGGTAAAGATATAATAGAAATACTTTAAGATTAAGAAACCTTTTTAATTTACTTAAGGCAAGCTAAGAGCACAACCTTTAGTAAACATTATAAAGAAAGCATCTTGGCTTTACTTTAGATGATGTATATTTATAGATATGAAAGCTTCTAAAATCTAAAAATTGCCTAAATCTAAAAATAAGCCATGCAACTTTGCTTTTTAACTTCTTTATAAAAAACAAAGAAACCTTAAACTTTTTAATAGTCTAATTGTCTTGTCTAAATTGGCTAAAACTATCAAATGATGAAATATGTTGGTCTTTATTATAACTAAACCTTAGTTTGTTGAAATTGTTGCAACTTTTAATTTGCACTAGCTAGATTGACTAAGCCTAGCAATGGCACATATATGATCCTTTTATTAAACAGGGATAGAGTTAGGCCTACAATCACATATTAGTTTGTTTCAAAACTTGCATAGCAATAGAAAAGATAGCTAGCCTACCATACACAATACTAAACTATACATAACTGTACAAATACATTTATAAATAACTGTATTGTAGGTCATGTAAATCAAGTAATTGCACTAGGGGGGGGGGGGCTAAAAAGTTTCAGCTTATCAACAGAAGCTAGGAAGCCTAATTTTTTTTTAGATAATATATCTATCATATCAAACGGCTAAACTAAGTAAAGTAGACTCCCAAATAACATATAGGCCTAGTCTATCCTATATACTGAAAATCTCATACTAAAAAGGTTTGTCGGTAGGTAGGTATCTATATTCTATGTGATCAATTAGTTAGAAAAAACGGCTTAACCGATTTTTTTCAAACTATACATTACATTGTTTGCTTCAAAGTAAAATTGTGATTGTGCATAAAAATTCAATAAGACTGTCAATTAAATTCACAAACCCCTGCTTTAAGTTAAGCCCAGCATAGACCTTAGGCCTACCCCCGCCTACATACCAGAACTCACACATGTCATAGTTTACACATGTAGTTAAAATAATTGACAGACCATATATACAGCTTCATTGAATCTTAATAAGAACTTACTTTGCATTTTTATCAGAAAAACTACGTAAAGTGGATGAGGACGCACGCTATTAATAATTATGTAAGACAAACCTGGATATTTAGGAGAAGAATAATATGAGCGTTAACGTCTAGACTGGATTTTTGCAGTTTGCTCAAAGCAACGTAAAGCACAAGTAAAACAAAGTTTGTACGCATTTGCAAAATGTTATTCACTTTAATTATCCTTTAGTCCACTGCCTAAAGCGCATTTCAAACTTAGCTGGTATCATATAAAGATGCACTTTGCGCTACTGTTAATTTTACCGTGATAACCATACATTCATATAGCCCTCTTTGTCGCATCACTAGGACTATAAAGCCTCAGATAAACACAAATGAATATTTAAATTGGTGAAGTATTTCAAGATGCAACAATCTTGTCTGATTAGGAACGAATTGGCATGTAGAACAATGCCCATGCATTTGATTTTCATGAGACTAACATGTACACTTACGCTAAATCTGTGTATCAAAAACGGCAAAGTAAACACCACCTTGCATAAAAAAGAAGACAGTGGCAACAACGAATCTTTTGTTTGCGAGTAAGATTTAGAATTAAAATACAGAATTTCTTTTGTATTTGCGAATCTTGCAATTGCAGTAATTAAAAAAAGACTTTCTTGGCTAAAACACTAAATTTACAAGGTAAAGACATGGGCTAGTCCTCTCAACGTAAAAAGATAAGAAATAAAATATACAAATCTGAAATCTACATGCATACTAAATTTTCTTTTCTTGTGAACAATAATATTAGCACGGATACTCGCATCGTTATCTACAGGAGCGAGCGTCTAACCAGTTTAGACTGCGTGTATAGGAGCGTATGAATGTGATGTTTAAATTAAGAAACGATTGACTCTTCGATCAGTAATAAAGAATTTAAAATCAATTGTTGTGTAATAAATCTGGTCACCAGTAGCCAAATAAAAATCTATCTATCTCAGTTTGAGGGATGCAATGAATCAGGAACATACAATGCATTTACTGCCCCCTTCCGCTAGCAGCCGGAGCCTCTAGACAAGCAGCTTCATCGTTAACTTCTTGAACAGCCGCCTCACCAATAGCTACTAATTCGTGTGGTTGAAAATGCGACTGCAACCAAGTGTCGAAATGGCAAGACAACTGCTCAACATATCGGCTCGAGTCCTGCTTATCAGATTCCAACGGAAGATAAACTTCTCGAATAAAACTGGTTTCGAAGATGCCGACAGAGCGACGAAACGCATTCAACTGTTGACGAGCGGCTTCCCGTTGACGATAGCGAGCGTTTTGTTGAGCTGCATTGGAATCGGCCGACTTCTGCTGCAATCGAAGCCTGTAGCCGCGACGCACCGCCTCAGCAGCGTCAACGCGTCGACGCAGCGACGCCAGACGACCTTCGCCGTCATCTAGATCACGTCGCAACGATTCAATAGTGGCCGCGGCGGCTTCCAGTACGGCTGCACGACTGCGCGTCGACTGCTGGCTGGAGTCGCTGGCCGAGCTAGCTGTGATCAACATCGCCTCGTCGATTGCTGCGTCCAATTCATCGTACGCCGCTTTGATGCCATTCCGCCGGCGTCGTTCGGAATCGCTTCGAGCTTGACGCTTCGAGTCCTGCTGCTGATGGTGATGCTGAGAATGATTTGAATTCCTGTCCGCCTCGTCTACTACAGCAGACTGCTGCTTACCCGATGCCGTAGTCAACAAGCCTTGCTGAAAAATCAAGCGAAACACCTGAATGTTTAGGACTGGCGACCCACCTGAATGTTTAGGACTGGCGACCCACCTGAATGTTTAGGACTGGCAACCCACCTGAAGGATATATGGATGGGGCAGAGGCACACCTGAAGAATCGGTGGATAGATGGGGTCAGCGGAACACCTGAAGAATCGGTGGATGGGGTCAGCGGAACACCTGAAGAATCGGTGGATGGGGCAGAGGAACACCTGAAGAATCGGTGGATGGGGCAGCGGAACACCGAAGAATCGGTGGATGGGGTCAGCGGAACACCGAAGAATCGGTGGATGGGGTCAGCGGCACACCTGAAGAATCGGTGGATGGGGTCAGCGGAACACCGAAAAATCGGTGGATGGGGTCAGCGGCACACCTGAAGAATCGGTGGATAGATGGGGTCAGCGGAACACCTGAAGAATCGGTGGATGGGGTCAGCGGAACACCTGAAGAATCGGTGGATGGGGCAGAGGAACACCTGAAGAATCGGTGGATGGGGCAGCGGAACACCGAAGAATCGGTGGATGGGGTCAGCGGAACACCGAAGAATCGGTGGATGGGGTCAGCGGCACACCTGAAGAATCGGTGGATGGGGTCAGCGGAACACCGAAAAATCGGTGGATGGGGTCAGCGGCACACCTGAAGAATCGGTGGATAGATGGGGTCAGCGGAACACCTGAAGAATCGGTGGATGGGGTCAGCGGAACACCTGAAGAATCGGTGGATGGGGTCAGCGGCACACCTGAAGAATCGGTGGATAGATGGGGTCAGCGGAACACCTGAAGAATCGGTGGATGGGGTCAGCGGAACACCTGAAGAATCGGTGGATGGGGTCAGCGGAACACCTGAAGAATCGGTGGATGGGGTCAGCGGCACACCTGAAGAATCGGTGGATGTGGCATTGATCCATCATAGCATGGGAGCTACAAATAAAAAAACAAAACAATTAAGCAGCATTAATTAAAGGTAAAATGTGCATTTTAGCATAATCAAACAACAATACGCAAATTTATGGCCATTACAGTACTGTATGCGGTATTAAACTGAAGTAAAATATTCATACAATAGATACCAAATAAAAATAAATAGATTATGCGGAATTTTATGCTTCAGCTGATCCGATGAGAATAATTGAAACATAAAACAAAGCACAGGAATGAAATTCAATTTGAGATATTAATTTTCCTTTAATAACACAGATTTTGGTCCACTACTACTTTGTCAGTAGGTAGATATGCGTCAGGACTTATTGCCACCGGACGATAATATATCAGATAAGTAGACTAATTTTAACAAAACAATCAGTTATAAAAACGAGCATAATTGTTGTTAACCTAAGTTAGTATTTTAGATAATTTAAAACAACTGCAATTTTATGCACAAAACAGCTTTTTTCAACTACGAACAATTAATTGATCAAATCTAGAAATGAAAGAATAAGAGAGAAAAACTCGCTCTAACTACTATCAATAGTAGGGGCCAGTAGTAGCGAGTAGTAAAGGAATGAACTAAAAAACTAACGTAACTAAACTTTATTTATTCAGAATTAAACTATGAAGATTACGAATATGATATAATATTACGGACTGGAACTTTTAAAATCTTTGCAGTTTAGTCAGTAGTAATAGTAAGGAGCACAAGCTGTTATCGATATATTCTTTTAAGAGCAGCAACCTTTTTTAGTATCCTGCGGCCGCGGCGGACTCAGATTAATTGTGCTCCGTTCGCCAACTCCCGGCAACCAAGTGGCAGCGTTCGGGTCGTCTTTGATCTGCTTTGAGCTCACAATACGATAGATGGCTGCAATTTTGAGCAGTTGTTAGTTTTCAAAAGTGGGAAACATTAAACTAACGTATGGGGAGTGATGAGAAACCTTAATCGTCTGTGAGACATGTCACTTATAAATCTCACCTAATAGATAGGAAATCTCACCTAAAAGATTGGAAATCTCACCCTGATAGATAGGAAATCGCACCTAAATGATTGGAAATCTCACCCTAATGGATTGTAAATCTCACTCTAATAGATTGGAAATCTCACCCTAATAGATTGGAAATCTCATCCTAACAGAGGGAATCTCACTCTAATAGATTAGAAATCTAACCTAATAGATAGGAAGTCTCACCTTAATATATTGGAAATATCACCCAATAAATTGAAAATGTCAACCTAATAGATTGGAAATCTCACCCTAATAGATTGGAAATCTCACCCTAATAGATTGGAAATCTGACCCTAATAGATTGGAAATCTCACCCCAATAGATATCTAACCCAATCTCAGTAAAACAAACCTGTAAGAATCTGCACAAAAGCCTCCTCAACATTAGTAGAATCCAAGGCGCTGGTCTCAATAAAGCTCAAATTATTCCGTTCGGCAAAGGCTTTAGCTTCGTCAGTTGGTACCGCGCGCAAATGCCGCAGGTCGCACTTGTTACCAACCAGAGTAACAACAATATTGGAGTCCGCGTGGTCTCTCAATTCGCGTAGCCATCTTTCGCAGTTCTCGTAACTAAGATGCTTGGCAATGTCGTACACCAGTAGGGCACCAACGGCACCGCGGTAATAAGCTGACGTGATTGCTCGGTACCTTGAGTTGTTAGCGGTGACCTTTAATGAGCTTTCTAATAAGAAATACGAGAGTTTTGTTTAATTTTTAACTCTGAGCGACTCATTAGGGTGCGTGACTCTGTATTGGGGTCTAAGGGAGTGTGAGGATCCCAGGATTGGGATCTAAGAGACTGTGTGAGGATCCCAGGATTGGGATCTAAGGGACTGTGAGGATCCCAGGATTGGGATCTAAGGGACTGTATGTGAGGATCCCAGGATTGGGATCTAAGGGACTGTGAGGATCCCAGGATTGGGATCTAAGGGACTGTATGTGAGGATCCCAGGATTGGGATCTAAGGGACTGTGAGGATCCCAGGATTGGGATCTAAGGGACTGTGAGGATCCCAGGATTGGGGTCTAAGGGACTGTGAGGATCCCAGGATTGGGATCTAAGGGACTGTGTGAGGATCCCTGGATTGGGATCTAAGAGACTGTGTGAGGATCCCAGGATTGAGATCTAAGGGACTGTGTGAGGATCCCTGGATTGGGATCTAAGAGACTGTGTGAGGATCCCAGGATTGAGATCTAAGGGACTGTGTGAAGATCCCTGGATTGGGATCTAAGAGACTGTGTGCGAGGATCCCGTAACTCTGGATTAGGATCTAAGAGACTGTGTGCGAGGATCCCGTAACTCTGGATTAGGATCTAAGAGACTGTGTGCGAGGATCCCGTAACTCTGGATTAGGATCTAAGGGACTGTGTGAGGATCCCTGGATTAGGATCTAAGAGACTGTGTGCGAGGATCCCGTGACTCTGGATTGGGATCTAAGGGACTGTGTGAGGATCCCGCGATTTTGGATTGGGATAACATTTTATTAACGTGTAAACCAACCTCTCTTCCTAATTTTATAGGCCAATATTTAAACAAAATTCTAACAATTCAAGTTAAGTAATGAAACATACCTTTCTTGGCCAGCAGTGTCCCAGATTTGACTCTTGATAACTTTGCCATCCACTTGTATGCTTCTAGTAGCAAATTCTACACCAATTGTGCTTTTAGATTCAAGATTGAATTCATTTCTAGTGAACCGGCTGAGTAGATTGGATTTGCCAACACCAGAATCGCCAATCAGTACAACTACAAAAAGAATTAATTGAAACAATGTTTTTAATTATGGTTGAACTAATCACAAAAAATATTAATAAGTTCATTTTAAATTATTATTGGAATGCTCAATAGTGACATGAAATGAGTCATTAATAATACTAGAATCAGAAAAAATATCAAAATTTTGAAATTTATCTAATAGTTAAATAACAAAAAATATTTCAAATGGTTAGCAAATGAACTTGGACATAAGCCATGTTCAAGAGATCCTAAAGGTTTTTAAAACTTCTAAACCCAAAGACCATTATAATAGAAAAGGTTGCCTAGATTGACTAGATTAACTAGATTGCTATATTACTATGAGGTAATTTTGGTCATTTACTAGGCCTTTAACTCAAAGAAATGTTTCATCTGAATAATATGAATAAAAAATATTTAAACATTTTTTATGTTTGATAATACTGAAGATAAATATTTAAGTCAATAATATGTCTGTCTATCTTACACTCATCAGTCATTTATTACATACATGAGCAACCTCTGAAATTCAGTCAGCCGTGCAACTTAGTTTTAACAAAAAATGCAACAGTTTTTGGCCAAAAATGCAACTTACATGTAAAAGAAACCCTAAAGCAAAATTAATGCAACTTTGGGTAAACAGCAGGAGTAACTATGACTGCCTTATTAAAGCAAAATTCCTCATTATCTACTTAGAACTACAAGGGGTATCCCAAAAGTTCCCAGAATGTCTAACGTAGCTCTTCAACAAAGCCATGAAATTTCACACCCATGGTGTCAAATGAAAGGAAATTTTGTCACAAAGAATACAAAGTTAAAATCATGTTGATATCTTTTTTTATTCAAGAGCTACAGCAAGAAACTTGCGCAAAGATCAGGGGTAGTGTTACACAACCTCAACAATCTATGGCAATAATTTTTTCATCTCCATTTTTGGAGTTTTTCATTTTGAATTCATTCACAGCAGACTGGCCATCTCTAAAGCATTCAATCCATCCGTAAATTGCAGTTTTTTCAGGCTGTTCTCACCGTGGATGGAGAATAAGTGGTCAGAAATCTTGGCTCCACTCCATCCTACTGACCAAAGGGCAAAAACTTGACTTTGCTGACTTTCAAGGCTCTGAAGAGAACTCATTTTTGCAAAGAAATTTCAAGTTGAAAGCAAGCGCTTGGTACGAATTATCTGCACTTGCGCAAAAGCTCATATTAGCTTTATGAGCATTTCTGCTTTTTCCATAGACACTACCACGTCTTTCTGACACGTCAGTAGCACAAATTCAAAATGAAAAACTCCAAAAATGGAGATGAAAAAATTATTGCCATAGATTGTTGAGGTTGTGTAACACTACCCCTGACCTTTGCGCAAGTTTCTTGCTGTAGCTCTTGAATAAAAAAGATATCAACATGATTTTAACTTTGTATTCTTTGTGACAAAATTTCCTTTCATTTGACACCATGGGCGTGAAATTTCATGGCTCTGTTGAAGAGCTACGTTAGACATTCCGGGAACTTTTGGGACACCCCTCGTACTTGGATATTTATCCAAGTGGGCATTTTTGTGACTTACGGACTATGTCCGGACTATGAGTTGCATGTCACAGTCAGGAAGATGGCCTTTTTTATAGAAAATTCTGGCAAAATGAGATTGGACATATGCAATGCCAGCATATTCTGGCATAACAGTAGACAAGGATAAAAAATCCAAGACAAAAACTTTTAATGAGACAATATTTTTGTAGATAGAAAATTAGCATTTACTTTCTTTAGTTTAGCACTTTTTTGTTTGCCAGTATACTGATGGCTTTTTATTTTTTCATTAAAATACATTAACATTACAAGTGCATTTTCTATGAAACAGATTCAAATACAAGTTTCACTAGTATTTTTCAAATGGAAAATACTAATTTTGTGTTTTTGTGTTTCTTTTTAAAAAAATTCTTGCCACAGCGCAAGTAGCTTTTTTGATGAGATTTTTTGCCACAATGCCACATGGTGCAATCAAACTTTTTTGATAAGCTTTTTTGGCATTCCTTCAGTTTACAATTATTCCAAACAGTGACAATCACCTTAAACAATGACAACCACCACAAAAAAACAGTTGTAAGACATAAAATCCATGGTTTCCAATGAAACAAAATCAAATGTTGGCAAACTGACTTTGTTTATTTCAAAAGATAGTAAGATTAAAATGAATAAGAGAACAAACATTAACTCGTTTTTATTTACTTTATATAGTAAGATTGTCGTAGCACCTTATATTTCACCTATGGTTTACAATCACCCAAACATATATTGCCCATTGAAATGATTGCAAACCAAAGCTGGCAGTAGCAAAACCTGTCAAACTAATTTCAATTGTCAAGTTGCAAGTTTGAGCTATGGTAGCCTATATATTTCACCTTTAGTTTACGATCACCCAAATGTATGTTGCCTATTAAAATAATTGTGAAAGGTGCTGGCCATAAGAAAGTGTAGTACTAAGGGTTGATATGCTTCCTTACAGCCAGCTTTGGTTCACAATCATTTCAATGGAGTGCATATGTGGAAGTGATCGTAAACCAAAAGTGAGGGGGGTGAGGCACTGAAGATTAGTTATACTAAGCTAGGGTTAGACATGGTTTCCTACAGTTAGCTTCGGATGATTGTAAACCGAAGGTGACATATTTAAGCTACTAGTGAATCAATGTACAATCTTTTAAATTTCAAATAAACAAAGATAATTGATCAGCCAACTTTTGCTTTCTTTTCATTTGAAACTACTGTTGGTTTTATGTCTTAGTTTTGAACATGCCATTTTTGCACTGCAGTAAGCAAAATATAAGGTGATTGTAAAACCAAAACTAGAAAAATAGGTGATTGTAAACCAAACGATTGCCAATTGTTTGTAGTGCAGGCATGCCATGATCCTAATTAAGGGTTGCATAGACAATGATATAATAATTAATAGTGTAATTGATAAATATTTCATAATTTTATTGTAAATATTTTTGAAAATTGTAAAGAAGTGCACATTGAATTATTTTTCAACTTAAATAAATATTTATTGTGATGGAAGACACATTTAATGATGCAAAACTTTTCAAAAACATAACTATAAAATTGATATTACAGAGCTCCTAGGCCTGACATAACTGCCCTAAGGGCATGATAAAGGTTGACGCAGGTAGACATCTAGCCATCTAGTCACTACAAGCAATGATATAGGGCCAATCAATTAAAACTTACTAAGATGAAGGTTTATAATAACTAGGCCTATATAGTTATAATTTAAAAATAAATCTAAAACTAATAATCAGTGTTCACACTCAGCAACCTTCATTTTTTTGCACCAAGCCATTCATTTTTGTGCCAAGGATATTTTTGCATCATTATCATTATTTACCCATTGAGATGCCCATTGAGATATTAAAAAAATTTAAATACCTAACATCCAAGGACCTCAATCATGAATCATCCAATTTTGGACAAGATTAAATACCACAACTTGGCAAAAAAATGGGTCAAAAAATTGCAACAATAGCATACATGCGCAACCTCCAAAATTTGGTTGGCCATGCAACTTAGTTTTAACAAAATGCAACATAGTTTTTGGCCAAAAATGCGACTTACATGTAAGAAAACCAGTAAGCAAAATTAGCGCAACCTCGGGTAGAGTAACTATGACTGTCTTATTTAGTCAAAATGCCTCGTCAGCTAATTAGTACTACTACTTGGGTAGTACTTTTGGGTGGGCATTTTTGCGACTTCCTTGGTTGGCTGCCAAATTGATCAGCCGGATTGGCCGACTATTGCGCATGTATGAACAATAGCATGGGCATTAGACTATTAATTTTTCTAAATCAATACTGCAATTATAAAACAAAATAGTTTCTAAAAAAGCATCTAAAAACATGGAAAAGGATTGCAATTTAGGTGCACATTTTCCACATTTTCAGATTTGCGCTGAACCTTATTAATTGCATATTTATGCCATATTGCCTCATTTTTGGGCATGGCACGAATTTGTGCCAGAGTGGGAACACTGCTAATAATGGCTTTCTATAGTTATTAACAGTTCTTAATCTTAACTAAACTAAACAGTTTTGTATCATTAAATGTGTCTTCAGGCTACTAGGCCTATCATAATAAATACACTTTGGTATTCATTTAGGTTGAAAAATAATTGAATGTGCACTTTTTTATAATTGCCCTATTATTTACTATGTCTATGATATTTTGGTAGAACTAAAATAGGCCTAGCTAAAAGCTTATATTATAGCCTATAGGTATCTAATAGGTAAAAAGCTAGTGCTACAGTAGATCAAAGTAACAAACAAACTTACCTTTAAATAAATAGTCATATTCATCATCTTTGGCCATTGCAACAATAGGTTAATATATTACTGACAAGAATGAAAAGAAGCAAATTATCTAATGCTGCAATACAAAACTAGTCAGATTTAGATAGGAGCTTTGATTTGAAGCTGTTCAAACAAGAAATATTATGACCTATATTGTAAACAATGTAAATTTAGAAAAGAAACAATGTTAATTTAAGAATCCTCTCAAATAATAATTGGTAGATCAGAAAAATATTTAAAGTATACCCTATAGAAACAAGCTTATAACTGACAGCTCATGCGTCATGCGTGTGCCTTATTCGATCGTGCTTTGACATGTACGATTGTTTGTACAGTATGGTCCCCGCCCAGTTACTAACAGCTTCCTGGAAATATGAACCTTTAAAAACCATAATAATTATTATAATGCTTTCGACATAAAAAAACTCACTTTAACTTTTAAAGGACTTTTGTGAAGCTGCATTTTGACTGGGTAAAATGTATTAACTTTTGCTTGTTTAAAACTCTTGACAGATATAACCCGCTAAAGGTAGGTGGATGCATGGATGGGCCTACAATTGCTTTCAGAAAATTTCAATTTCGTCTTTATGTCAGCAAAAAAACGATTAATTCAGTGATTAAATAAAAATACTAATACGCAACTTTGATAGGCAATTATGAACTCTTTCTCTCCTGTCACTCTCCACCTAGTTGACAATACATGCATGCATGCTAAAGAAATGCAATTGTTTTTATACTGCAGGTATACATGTACATGTTCATGTCGACTTACAGAGCTGTGGCCGAGACATGTTGAGCAAGATTTTAAGTTTAAACTAAACAATTTTTAGCTCCTCCCAAGGCGTGAGTATGTACATGTAGCTCGGTCGACCAATTGCAGTGAATCAGATACAACACAGAGAACAAAAAATTATGCGATATAAAAGGATATCAGGGAGCCTGAGCCTGATATTTAAAAAGCAGCTGCATGTGTCGTAGTAGAGTGAATCGGGGATGGCTTGCATGCAGAGATTGACTTGTCTAATGAGAAAGACTCAAACTATGGACAACAAATTAATTAGTGATGATCGACACTGCGCTCGCAAATCTCTGAAACCCCCCCCCTGCAGCTTTTGCTGCATAGCTACAAGGACTACTTAACAACTCAGGACGTTACACTCGCGATTGGTAGAAATTCTAGAAAAGGCCGCTTGCTTTAGCTGATTCTATGGCTTTTCAATAAGCTTTTTCGATAAAGAAGCAAGTGCTAACCTATCTAGTGGTAGGTGCTCATAAACTGTTCGCTATATATATATTTTTTTACGAATATATAATTAATAAATACAAATATAGTCGTTACAAGAAGTACATTACAATTAAAGAATAGGATATGCAACTGATGGAACTCTGTATACAACTGTATAAGGCGAAATAGATCCAGATGAACATAAAGATGTTTAAAAGAGACATTCAGCTAGGTTTCAGTTGGCGAAGTCGGCGAGAGCAAGCGGTGGTTGATTGCCTGAAAGTCTCGGATTCTCTGCCTGAAGTCTCGGATTCCAATATAGATAGAGTTGGCCAGCCTTCGAGACACTCGCACACAATTTTTTTCGAATATTTTCTCAAACAAGCACGGAACTGTCAACACAACGCTGCCCAGAATCGCCTAGAAGAAATTGCTGACGTGGATCAGATGATTTTACCGGTAGACAGATCGACTGAAGCGCAGCTATGTGAGAATGAGCTGCAGGGATTGCAGAGATTTCATAGCTTTCATAGCTGCGCGTCATGTTGAAAATTGCTTTCAGTTGACTGCGCTGCAGCCTGTGCTGAAAACCCAACTCCCATGTAGATGCTAGCCTTCTACAGATAAAATTGAATAAACACCGCAATACAGTCACTCGCGTATCTTTATAGTAGGGACGAGAAATTAGGGTCAAAAGTTACATGAATTACCTTAACTTGCACAGGCAACGCATTTGAGCCATGCCTCAGCTTCAGCTTCTTCCTTTGGAAAGCCCGAAAACAGTGCATTTTTCGCTGCTTCTATAATTGCTTCTGCATCCTGGGACGCAGCATTGCCCGAAATATTTGTTCATGGCAATGACCTCCGGACAATGACCGGCCATTTTCTGGAGGTAAAAAAACAAGACTGGACAACAATACCATAGGCGAAAAAAGTAACACGAAGCGTGAAATTCTTATATTTATTGAAGTCCAACAAAAAATGTTCCAACAATAACACTGCTTAGTCAATTGAGTGCAAGTCTAACCTATGGTCATGTTCTCATCACGACAGCAGGAGAAAGTCCAGAAAATACGACGGTTGAGTCCATTACTCAAATTTGCAACCATTGAATGAACAGTTGTGGAAACTGTACCTGACCGACGGATTGTCATGACTGATGCCGGTGATCTGCACGGAAGACGACACAGGTACTGGCACCGGTGAACTCTCACGCAATGGAGTCGCAACAGCTTGTGAAGAACCATTCAAATCAAGTGCCATAGAAACAGCCTCACTGGTAGACTGCAGCGAGCGATCACGGCGCTTGGACAGGTAACGGCGAGTTGTCCTCTCAGAAACCTGACCGGTTATCGACATGATGTCAGCCAGGTTGTACCCAGCAGCCTCTAGATCAGCAATCCTGCTCACTCTACAACAGAAATAAAGTATTGCATAGAAAATATGCAACTGGTTTAAAGCAATATGAAGAAAAAGGCTTACCGAATGCAATGATTCGTGTACATCTTGGACAAACCGGCCTTCTCGCTCAAGTTTCGCATGAAACGCAGGAAGTAGTTCTCCCCGCGATTCTGCTTTGTTGAGAACATAGGCTGTCCATTGGAATCCGTGTTGGATAGTGGACGCGGGAACAGATGGTTGTCCTTGGTTGTTGGAGGTAGCAGTTGTAGATATCTCCTCACTTTGGCCGTGTCGTAGATCCGAGCTTGTTTGTTGTCCGGCCTGGCCTTCGCCTTCACAGGATCGGCTGACTTATTCTTCGTTGGCAGAGCAGGAAGACAGTAGTACTCCTTGCCGTCAGAATCCGTGTGCAATTCAAGGAGTCCCTTTGTCTCAGGAACTTCAGATGCTCCTGGCCACGCTCTCCAAAGGAGTAAAGAACATAGAACAGAAATTTAGCCTGCTCGATTTCAGCCGTAGTCCCTTCAAAGTAGCACCGCAACTTCTGCATGTCGCCTTCTTCAATTGGTTCATACTGCCTGGTGCAGCCACCATCTCGATGGAAATCACGAACCTTGACACGCAGCATCTCGTTGCAGGAATTGAATTCCTCACCACCGATTATATCGACAGGCAGCTTCAGAACCATGCGTAGGAAACGCTGAATTCCAGCCCGGATACAGATGAGAGAGGCCGGCGAGTAGAACGAGCCATCCTGTTTCTTCAGCTTGAAGTAGAAGTACCGAAGATATTGGTTCAATGTAGGATTGTTGACATGCTGAATGTTGCGCAGATTCTCCCCTTCCAGGAAGTCTCGAAAACGTTGGCCATGCTGGTACATCTGCTTCCGAGTATCCTCAGGCAGACTCTCGATCTCGATTCTGTCCATCTCGGAAACGTCTATCTTTTCATCTCCATCGATCATTGGCAGCCCAGTATCAGCTGGACCATTTTGGACATACTTCAGGAACGCATCGAAATCTTCGTCGTGCCGATCAACGGCAGAGGATTCCGAGAGGAAGTTCAGTTCATCCTGCGTGATGTTGCCGAGGTCCTCACACGGGAGGTTACCCCAATTAATATAATGTATTATCGGGTCGCTCATGATGGACAGAAAACTCTTGAATCAACAGGTTTGGACAGACTACTTACTGCCTGGGAATCCCTCACACAAACCCCTTCACCCCCACTGAAAGTTTTGCCATAGACATTTCAACCCTCCATTCAATCAATAGGATTGTCATTGCCATGAACTCTCCACGCCTTTTGGCTTTCGTGCCATAGACGTTTGTGCCTCCTCCTTCTGGGCCACTTCGATTCGTGCCATAGATATTTCCTGCAATGAAGTTAACTGGAAGAGAGAACTCCAGGCAACGGCCAAATTTCCACTCGCGGCTAGCGCCGCTCGTGGCTTTGGCCGTTGCCTGGAGTTCTCTCTTCCAGTTAACCCCCCATTGATTGGCATTTTGAACAAAAAGAACGTGTTATAAGAGTTAGGACGAAAAACAAAAATTGTTGCTTCACTTTGTTTAAACCTTGCACTGAGAGTATGAGAGTTTGTTAGTGAAAAGGCTTCATTGCCATAGACACAGCGGAGCAAGCGGCCTTTTCTAGAATTTCTACCATTTTCGCAAGTGTAACGTCCTGAGTGGTTAAGTAGTCCTTGCATATAGCAGGATTTAGCGATCATGGTAGGCCTAAGTTTTCCCAGATAATATATTTTATTCTAAGGCCAGCTAGAATAAATAGTACAAAATATGTCCCCATCTGCAATACCTACAAACAATGCAATTATGGGTCCCATCATATAGTTGCTTCACAATTTTATAAAGTTATATATGATTCTTCTAAAATTCCCATGAAGATCCCAAGCAAGCTATAAAAAATAGTAAACGAAAATTCTAACAAAAAAGTATTTTGTCCTATGCTATATATGTAGTCCATTTTTAATCGATCGATTTATTCTGTTCTCTTGGTCAAACCATAGTTCAGCAACAAATTAACAAATCTTCACTATAGCACAACAGTTATTTACGCTATTCGATCATTATTCAAATTAAAAAAATAGAGAAACATTCAAAGCTAATAAACGATCTAGCAGCACGAATTATCGACTGAGAATTGTTTATTTGACAACTTGGATTTTTTTGCAATTTTTACGATGCTAGAAACAAAACCGGTGAAGGTCATAAAATCACTTCCTACACTTGAATTAGCACAGCTCGCTCCTCTTCACTCGTCAGAACGAGAGGTGGTGTGAGTAGCAGCCGTAGTTGCTGTGGATAATGTTCTGCGTGCCAGCTCTCGATTACGATCGAACTCACTCTCAGTTATGAGAGTTATCTCAGTTATCTCAGGTAGCCCTTGGCGTTGACGGTCAGGAGGCGTTGAAGAAGTACCTGACGTAGCTGACTGCAGTCTCGTTTGGAGGTTGGAAGCACCCTGCGGCTCGGCGCCAGCGTGAGACAGTTTTGGATCGGACCTGAACTTGATGGTGACGATGCAGGTGCTTGGCCGAAGCGAACTCCGCTCTCTGCAGTTTGGCAAGGGATTTTCTAATTACTTTCGTGTTAATTTGTTTCTTTAATTAAACCTTGATTTTTAAAAATAATAATGAAATCCATCTGAAAAAAACTTGCTCTCAAACAGGGCCGGTGTACAGAGAGGTCCTATGACTTTCTAATCGCCAGGTGTGTGCTCTCTGTGCCGTGCAGGGGATTGAACCAGGTGGCGGGGGCGTGGTACAAGACTCTGACGCGCGTTGTTAACGAGAGCGATTGCGCATGGAAATCACGCAGGAAATTCTAAATATCAACCAACGAAATATTCAGTACGAAGACCCACACACTGCAGTGACAACTGAATAATCTTGTTTGTTTAGAGGGTCGCCATCACAAGCTCGAAAAATCACATCGTCGAAACAGGGCTCCATCACAAGCTCGAAAACTCACAAGCTCGAAAACTCACATCGTCGAAAAGTTTAGCAACCACCATCACAAGCTCGAAAACTCACATCGTCGAAAAGTTTAGCAGCCACCATCACAAGCTCGAAAACTCACATGGTCGAAAAGTTTAGCAACCACCATCACAAGCTCGAAAACTCACATCGTCGAAAAGTTTAGCAGCCACCATCACAAGCTCGAAAACTCACATCGTCGAAAAGTTTAGCAGCCACCATCACAAGCTCGAAAACTCACATCGTCGAAAAGTTTAGCAACCACCATCACAAGCTCGAAAACTCACAAGCTCGAAAACTCACAAGCTCGAAAAATCACATCGTCGAAAACTGATTTAGCAGCCGACATCACAAGCTCGAAAAGTCATAAGCTCGAAAAATCATTTCGTCGAAGAGTTTAGCAACCACCATCACAAGCTCGAAAACTCACAAGCTCGAAAAATCACATCGTTGAAAACTGATTTAGCAGCCACCATCACAAGCTCGAAAAGTCTAAGCTCGAAAAATCATATCGTCGAAAAGTTTAGCTAACATCATCACAAGCTCGAAAAGGCACAAGCTCTAACCCTAACCCTAACCCCAAGGCACTAACCCTAACCCTAAGGCACCAGTACCCTAGCCTAACCCTGAACCATAACCCTAACCCCAACCCTAACCTAACCCTAAACCCTAACTTAAAGGCATTAGTTCTAACCCCGACCCTAACCCTAAACCCTAACCCTAAGGCACAAGCTCTACCCTAACCCTATTCAAGCTTGTGATGGTGGTTGCTAACCTTTTCGACGATGTGACTTTTCGAGCTTATGATGGTGGTTGCTAGACTTTTCGACGATATGATTTTTCGAGCTTATGACTTTTCGAGCTTGTGATGGTGGTTGCTAAACTTTTCGACGATGTGAGTTTTCGAGCTTGTGATGGTGGCTGCTAAACTTTTCGACGATGTGAGTTTTCGAGCTTGTGACTTTTCGAGCTTGTGGTGTCGGCTGCTAAATCAGTTTTCGACGATGTGATTTTTCGAGCATGTGATGGTGGTTGCTAAACTTTTCGACGATATGATTTTTCGAGCTTGTGAGTTTTCGAGCTTGTGATGGTGGTTGCTAAATCAGTTTTCGACGATGTGAGTTTTCGAGCTTGTGAGTTTTCGAGCTTGTGAGTTTTCGAGCTTGTGAGTTTTCGAGCTTGTGAGTTTTCGAGCTTGTAATGGTGGTTGCTAAACTTTTCGACGATATGATTTTTCGAGCTTATGACTTTTCGAGCTTGTGACGGTGGATGCTTTTCGACGATGTGATTTTTCGAGCTTGTGATGGGCCCCCATTAAATTTAGCAGATCACAAAGACTGCTCTACTTGCAACCTGCAGCGTGTGAGGGACCGGTAATAAAGACTGCATGGTTTTCGTGATCAAATAGTTATGAACAGAATATATATTAATGCGAGGTAGTCAACTTACTCGAAAAAACCCGAAGAAAGCATTCCAGACTGGAGCCGGTTGCAAGCTAGGGCGCTGCATGAGTATATATGTATATATTACATTTGTAGAAGCGATTTCAGGGGAGGGTGAAGAGGAGTGACAGAGTCTTTAAATACGAACTGACGCGGACAGGTCTGCATGCAGCAAGCAGCTATCTATATGGTTAAATAGTCTATGGTTAAAATGACGGACTAAAATTTCACGAAGTGAGAACGAGAGCCTGAACTTTAGTCTATGGCAAAAAGCTGCAAACGATATCCAGTTAACTAGAATAAGTTAATTTTAATAAGAGTGTAAATTATACTAAGCTATTATAATATGCTGGCTAGTTAGATTGGGAATGTGCATAAACTCTATCACTGTATACTTGATATTATGTTACGATCTGTATTAATCCTCGATCTAAAAGTATATTAGAGAAAATGATGCAGCCTGGAGCTTCAAAGAGTCTTCGAGAAGTTCCGTGTGCTCAATTTTGAGTGCGTACCCGGAGGAAATCTTAAACGGCATTGTTGTACCATGACCTTAATTGTGCCCGCTGGGCACTTATTCTCTGATCTTGCCTTTTAATGCCACAGAATACATTTAAGCCCGCTTGCAGGAAAGAAATATCAAAATTAGCGGGCAGTTAATGACATTTAACGCCCGATTGTCTATGTCAAACTTAATTTAATGCAAATTAGCGGGCAGTTAATGACATTTGACGCCCGATTATTCTGTCCCACTTTGTCAAGGACACAAATGTCTATGACACAATAATAGTAATACGACCCATGCCTTAAGGGCGTTAATGGGAAAATCAGAGGGCGCCGTTTATACTATTATACTCTGTAGCAGACAAAAGTGTCCTTCTCAGGAGAATTTCGGCTCTCAGTTGAGTGCCCGCTATCGCCTGCAGCAGCTGAGCACATTTTGTGGCGAATTTTCTCGCTGAATGGAGGAATCTAGCACGCTGACGAGTCAAAGTGCTTGATTCCCATTCTTATTTGATCCAACATGTGTGGCTAAAGTAGACAAGGGTGGAGCTGGTGGTGTGGAGTTAGACTTGAACCATAGACAAAATATGCGCGAGCTAGTCTGAACATTCTTGCACGATGGAAAGAAAATTATGCTTGTAGTCTATGGCTGATATGCTAAATATAGAAACATTGCGCATTACATTCTTGCACGATTGACATTCCTGCACGGAGTGCACATGTAAATTCAAGGTGCTTTTACCATAGACACTTGCATTTCTGCACGCATATGGCGACTTCCAAAGCATTCTTGCACGCTGGATCAAATAAGAATGATATATTCCTTCACGCACGAGTGAACGTGAAGGAATTCCATTGTCGGATGATTCATCGTGCAGGAATGCACAAAACCGTGCAGGAATGCATTTCTGCGCCTAATGCTTTTTCAGTGAGATTTTACCATAGACATCCATTCCTGCACGCAAAAGAGTGCAAGAATGCCATTCTTGCATGGAAAATCAGCCGACAATGGTACGCTTTAGAAAGTGCCCCACCTTTCAACCCATAGACGAATTTCGTCGATGGTCAAACTGTTGGATTGATTTGCCACT
Organism: Macrostomum lignano; assembly: GCA_002269645.1. Classification (NCBI taxonomy): domain Eukaryota; kingdom Metazoa; phylum Platyhelminthes; family Macrostomidae; genus Macrostomum; species Macrostomum lignano. Next base: position 212,123 of record NIVC01000757.1, on the reverse strand, counting down.
CAACTAAGAGACGAATTCTACCGAGAAAAGGGTGGACACTTGTCTGTTGGCGGAGTATATATGTATGACACGAGATGCAAAAATGTCCTACAAAGTTTAAAGTTGGCTGACTTGCCGGAGCGAAATGCGTCCATTACCGAGGCCCAGTGGGCGGCTGCAGATGTCAAGCAGCCGCGGGATATAGTCTGACTAGCAATAAAGTCACCGCCTATCTGCCCAGTCTGGCCGTAATGCGATCGAGTACCCATCGAGAGGTTTGCGCCACCAGCAGCAAGAACAACAGCAGATGCGTTGTGGCTGGAAGAGAATGCGGTGGCTCCCAAAATAGCTGCTGCCGTCAACGAAGACGGGGCCTCTGACGGGATACTCTGATGGCCGCCGCAGATTCATTGGGACGCGCCTGCAACAGCAGCCAACTAAAAAATCCAGTAGGTGTTCATATCGCCTCGAGGGCCGGCACCTCCACCCCAACCGGCTCCCCGCAATGCACGCGCAAGGGGAGCGGACCGAGAGACGAGTCGACCACCACCTGCACTTCTAGCCCAGAATCGGCTCGCCACCTTTAACACCCGCAGTCTCAGCTACCCGTGGAGGCTGCAGGAGCTGACGTGGTTGGTGGCCGACCTGCATGGGTATCTCAGTTCTGGCTGTCCAAGAGCATCGCAGGAGTGCGGACCCGCGGGCCTCGGATGGCAATTCAAGGCCGCCCCAGCCACGCCCCGGGGCATCGGGGCTGTTGACTTCCTGCTCTCGCCCGCCGCGTCCAACCAAAGCCCTGCTGGAAACCCGGTTACCGTCTGAGCGCCTTGCATGGTCAATCGGAAATTACGCTGAAGGACATGCACCTGCATGTTGTCTGCGTGTATTTCCCGACAGCCCTCCGCACCAGCAAGAACCCCACTGAGACCGAGGGCCTCTACGACAACCTGAATCCGCCTAACTCCGCCTCGAGATCTTAGTTTTGTTGTCGGTGACTTCAATGCGCCCCTGCCTGCTGATGGCCGCTTAGTGAAGAATTTCTGTGGTGTGCCGAACGCCAATTCGGCTTATCTGTCCAGCTTCACCCAGGCCAGGGATCTGATTGCCGTAAACGGCACTATGAGGCAGCGTCTCTACAAGCTCCCGATTTTCTTTGGTCCCAGCAAGCGGGCTACGCGGCTGGACTGGGTCTTCTGCCCCTTTGCTCTCCTGTCTAGAGTGCGCAGAGTAACCAGCATCCGTCCTATTTGCGTGAAGTCTGACCACAACCTGGTGGCCTGAGACCATCGCTGGACTATGCTGAAGCCTTTCCCATTGAACCCGATCTGAGCTGGTCTGAGAAACCCGGAGACTCGGGCAGCCTTCCTGGGCAGACTGCGCACTGCGACCCCGGCTCTGGACCAGTCCGCTGACTCTTTCACCGTCCTGCCAAGGCGGAAACCAAATCAACCCAAGATGCCGTGGGACAACGACCTGGAAATTGTCTTGTCGTAGCAATAAAGTGAACTCTCTTCTGTTTGAGAGAGCTCTTGGCTGAGCAAAGAAAACCGCTGATAGCCTAAGCGGTCTTCATTTACTTGAAATATGACCGACGGCCACATGCCGCCTATAATACGAGCGCAGCGCGATCAAACCATTTCCAGCTTTAGCACATAAATAGTTAATGAGCACCGCCAAGCAGTGCCACATCTCCTCACCACCGAGGAGTGAGCCGCTCGGGGGGAACTCCTTTGTTCCCGCGTTCGCTACGCCTCTGGGCTGCCCCGGCACCTCGCTTTCGGTGTTGGGGCTGCCCGGCCGCGGAGTCTCAGGCTCGGCCGGAGTCTCCTCAGCCGCTGTCTCTGGTCCGCGCCCGGCCACTTGCTCCTGCCCTGGCGTGACCGTCCAGTCGACCAGCAGCGGCCGAATTTGGTCCTGCTGGGCTAGGACCGGCCGGTTGTTGTCGTGGATGATCACCGCCGTGTTGCTCCCAGCTAGCTTGGACCACAAAGCGCGCGGGCTCGGCCGTTACACTGGAGCTTGGCTGGTAAACGACTGGTTCGTCGATCTCTAAAGTCATTGTCAGCGGACTTCTCAGCTGTCGGCCCATCAGCGCCGACGGGCTGCCCCGGCCGTCGCTCCCCGCCGTCGAACGGTAATTGAGCAGCAGCTTGGCCAGGTATGCTTAGAAGGAGCCGCGGCGTGCTGCGAATGTCCGGAGCCCGTGCTTCACCGTCTGGACAATGCGCTTAGCACAGCCGTTGGACTGTGGATGGTACGGCGGCGAGTGCACCAGGTTGCACCCAATGCGCTGCAGCCACCCAATGCGCTGCAGCCACCCAATGCGCTGCTGGCGCACGCTCTTGAAGGGACGCTCGGCCTCAGAGCAGTTGCTCCAGGCGAATTGTCGCGGATCCGGCGTTTGATGCCCAGCAGCACTGAGTCAGTTGCATTTGCCTGCTGAACGTCCTCGAGTTTCAGCACGTCAGTCTCGGTCCAGTGGATGACCATCTCGACCAACTCCGGTTGCTCGGGCTTCTCCTCGAACTCGAGCCTCGACATTGCGTCGACATGTGGGATGCTTCTTCCGCGGACGTACGCGATATCGTAGTCAAAAGCAGCCAGTTGGATGGCCCACCGCGTGATTCTCGCAGACGTGACCTTCGGGATCTCCTTGGCTGGGCTGAAGATGAACTCCAGCGGCTGATAGTCGCAGTTCAGGGTGAACTTTGCCCCCAGCATGGCGAGGGTCTCTCGCTCGACGTTGGAGTTGCTCTGCTCCGCCACTGTGAGCCGTCGAGACAGGTAGATCATCAGGTGCTCGTCCTGAGTCAGAATGGCCGAGATCGCTTTCTCGCTGGCGTCTGTTGTCAGTGTCGTGCGCTTGGAAGCATCGAAGATGCGATCTACTACGAGGTGCTCATAGATACGCTGCCAGAGCCTTCTTGAGGTCGTCGAATGCCTTCTGCTGGTTCTGGCCCCACTTGAGTGGTGTCTGCTTGCTTCTCAGCATTGTGAGTGGCTAGCGTAGGCCTGAACGTACCGCGCGTAGTAGTTCGTGAGCCCCAGGAAGGATCCGAGCTCCTTGCGGTTCATCGGTGCACGGGTCTGCTGGAATTTTTCCAAAAGCTTTGAGTCGGGCCGAACACCATCAGCTGATATCTTGTAACCGAGGAATGAGATCGCAGTGCTCCTGAAGACGCACTTACGCTCCTTGATATGCATTCCGGCCACCTTGAGCTTGCGCAACAGCTTCTCGACTTTCTCGTCCAGCTCGGCCTCGGACCTGGCTCCGACACAGACATCGTCCTGGTAGATGACCAGGTTCGACACCAGACCACCGAACGTTGCTTCCATGGCCGCCTGGAACTGTACGCTCGCCATCTTCACGCCGTAGGGCATCCTTGTCCAGCGTAGCAGTCCGATGTCGATCGTCTTCGGGGACTTCCGTAAGGCGTTCGACTCGGTGCTCAGGCTTGCGATCGCATGGTTGCTGTCCTACTGCGACGTTCCCGCTGCATTGGTACCTGCAGTTATGGACCTGTACAGTGATTCCAGGGCGTTTGTCCAGACGAACGACGGCCCCACTGAAGAGTTCGCGGCACAACCTCCGGCATCCTGCAGGGCGACACACTGGCTCCCCTGCTTTTCATCATGGTCGTGGATTATGTGCTACGCTACTACCTTCAAGAGGACGACAGCGACATGCTTGTCCCATGCCGACGCTCCCGACATCCTGCTGTTCTTTTGCCTGCTCTCGCGAATGCCGATGACATTGCGCTCCTCTGTCGCGACCCAGCTGGTACCCAACGCGCTCTTTCCCGGCTCTGTGAAGAGGGCCCCCTGTTGAACAATTATTGGGCTGGTGGTCAACGCGCGCAAGTCAGAGGTGATGCACGTGGGCACTGACACCGCCCCGGGACTTTTGCTGCCCAGCGGAGACGCTGTCGCTGTGTGCGAGGACTTCCGCGGTACCTCGGATTGCTAGCAACTAGTCCGGACTCGATCGTCTCCGATAGGGGGAACCAGGCCTAGCGCGCGGCGCACCTGCTCAGCAACGTCTTCAACTCAGCTGCGAGGGACGGCCTGAAGATGCGCCTCTTCCGCGCGGTCTTGCAGCCGATGCTCCTGTACGGAATGGCACACGAGACACCGACAAACGAGAGCGAGCCTTGGACGCGCTCTACAGGTCTCTGCTGCGCTACTCCCTGGGCGTGCACTAGTCCGAGAAGCCGTCTAGATAAATTATGGCCCGTGCCGACGTTCCTGACCTGAGCGTTATCCTGGGCCGGTGCCGCCAGATGCTTGCTGGGTCACTGCCTACGGTCCTCCTGCACCATGCAGCCGACGGAGCGGCAGCGCCATGGCCAAGGGCGAACTGTGACGCTAGACTGATTTTTTTGTGGCTGACTAGCTTGCAGGCCCTGGGTCTCAGCCCAAACTGCAGCTGCCTTCCCCCCCCCACCTGTTTCGCGAACGTGTTTATGCAACAAGATCTTTCTATTTTTTGCGTTTCTTTATCTATTTATTCTTCTTGTGACTTCGACTATTATTGTGCTTAGTTGTGCTTAAATTTATCATGTTGTTGGACTACTCTGATGCAGATCAGAGCGACGATTTTGTCGAACTCAAGCGATGACGCGCGTCTAAAAAGCGCGTCAATTTCATCTGGGGACGTCAACTACAGCGATCACATGTCAAGGTTTCGGCTACGGGAGAAACACGTACAAGAAATCTAACAGCATTGGAGCGCTTTTTTTGGCCACAGGGGCAAACTTTTCTGTCATCCCCGACGCTCATGGCGTGTCCAAGCCAGCTATCCTCAGAGACGTAGAGTTTTTACCATAGACAGTTAAAAAAATAGCTACAAACTTGTAAAATTTTAGGTTTTTTGCTGAAATCTACAAGTAGCTTTGGGAAACCCTTGTAGCCTTAAGTTGTATAACTTGTATCTGGCTATTAGTTTGTTTATAATATAGAAGCTTATAAATATATCATATTCAAACCCACAGGTTTAATTCCAACCTCTAATCCTGTTGCTGCTGCTACCACGGAGATGTACATGTACGCGATGTTCCTGATGTACGAGGCAAGTGGTGCTACGGACGTCAGCGGCGACCGTCTCAACCTTCAAGCGCACCTGGATTCCTGCAGCTGTTGGCATGGACACCCCAGTAACCAAACAGCATGGTGATTGAGGAGGATCAAGACAAAGTAGCGTCTTTCAACTCGCAATGGCAGTAGTATCTTTCGGCCAGAGCTGCAGGATTTTCTGTCTATCGTCGGATCGATTCGGACGACCAAGCCGTCAGCCTGAGGTGTTTCCATAGTGGTGAAACCACCGGGAATAGCGGCTGCCGAGTGAAGCAGCCAGTGTTGATGTTGGTGCCGGTGGGTCATCTGATCATGCTGCTGCTGTTGCTTCCAGGCAGGAATGCGAGATATGTGTTGTGAGCCCCGTCCTCCGGAGCAACGCCTACAGCTTTAACCTGTCGGGAAGCTGCGACCCCCAGGTCCCCAGTCAGAGCTCCCGTCCCGCGCCCTAGGGAGAAGCAGAAAAAGAACAGTAACTCGCGAACACGAACTTACACACCATAGCCGATGCAGTTCGCCGTGCACTTTTTATGGTAGATCGACGAGTCATTTTATTCAATAGCCAACGGAGGCGGACCAACGCGCGCAAGGGAGGAGTCTGCCCTCCAGACAGCGACTATATATTTTTCATTGGTCCTACGCGTACATGAATATAACTTAAGAACAAATGTACGGTACAGCAGGGGAGGTGGGGCGGGGTGGCGTGATCGGCGTACGCGTTGATTATTGATTGGAGGGGTGGGGCAGACTGGAGGGTTGGGGCGGGGCAGGAGGGCGAGAAAGGGCACGATTGCACAACATATGTCACCACATAAACTGAGAAAAAAAGCTTCAACGAGAAAGGAGGGCAGCGCCGGCTTTACTTGATGTTGGCTTTTCCTCATAAAACTGTTTTCTGTGAACAATAAGTATTGTTTATTTTTCATTTCCATGCCTCTACTACGCATGAACATCCGTCCTGGAAGGGTGGCCCTCGGAGTAGCAGCAGACCGACCGTCCATCGATGCCATATTTGGCCGCTTGACCGCTATATCTCGTAAATTCCGCACCAGTAAAGGCTTGAACGTCTCTGCCATCCAGAGCCACAGCCGAGGGACAAGATTTGCTGCTCTCGAGCGTCTCTACATGACTGGCTGACTTAGTATACAACGATCCGACAAATTTTCGCCGCTGAAATGCTCTCCGGAAATTGCATGGATCCTTCTCGACCGAATTTTTCGATGGCGAAACCCCATTCGTTCTCAAGCAGTGGCAGGTTACATGTACTTTGATCCAGTCATTTATATACATGCATGCTATCAAGAAGCATGCATGCAGCTTCCACATTCTACAGAAAACATTGCACATGACAGAAACTTTGCAAAATAAAGGAAGTTGTTAACTAACTTGGTGTTTTTTATTTTTACATGATGATTGGCGTCCGCATTTGATGCAGTGCATATAGCGGCCGGGTTCATCCAATGATCGATGAGAGTCGAACCCCGCCATTTCAGCAGTGTTGGGCACTTCCGTTACCGAGTAACTTGTAAATGGTAACGCAAGTTACTTTTTCGTAAAGCGTTCCTTACGCAAGTTACTTTCCTATTTTGGTAACGGAGTAACGGTAAGTTACTCAAATTTCGGAAGTCCGTTACAGTTACTTTGCAACAATCGCAATATTTAAATTTAAAACTGATATGCTTAGCTATTACGCCAGTTGTCACATTTTTAGCATTTTTCATTCCTAAATTCAAAACTAAGTGAATAATATCATACGGTATTACGCTGTAATTAATAAAGAAATACTTGAAACATGTTTTTACTTTGTTATTTTCGGTAAAATATTTTTGCTTTTCGTTTTTAAGTTAATAAAAATATTTTGTTTAGTTCTTAGAAACAAACAACCAAAGAAAGAAATTCATCTGTAGTCTCCACAAATCCACTCAGTGATCGACGTAGCCAGGAATTTTAATTGGGGGGGGGCGGGTTGGCCTGGCTGGCCATGCCTCATGTTATTGCCACTTTTAGCGCCGCAGGCACTCATTTTAGCGCCGCAAGCACTTATTTAAGCGCCGCAGGCACTCATTTAAGCGCCGCAGGCACTCAAATCGCCTCATGGTTTTTGGTACCCGCCACGCCCAACCCCACCCCCCAGGTGGGGTGTCTTGCAGGTGGGGTGAAGTTGCCGCCCCAACGATTGTTAAGGCGGCCTCCCTGGCTACACCACTAAAGTCCACTGGCACTGCACTGCACTGCACAATAATTTAATATTAATGATAATAATTGAAAATAAATAAAAATACTAGTAAAGCAGACTGTAGAGTGGAGTAAAGCCAGATACTTATTACGAGCGATGTATTATCAAGGACAACTGAAGTTACGTTAAGTTGTCCTTGTGTATTATAACTTATAATGTTATTAAAAATTAAATTGCGTTTTGCCTTTAACGTTTCTGACCTTCAGCTTCTCTTCTTTTTACGGAAAGGGCCTAAAGTGATTAAAATTTAATACAGTTACTGAAATTAATGTTGTTGTATTCTTCCTCCTGGCTTTCGCGATCATTTGTGCTGTTCCATCACATTTGCAATGTTAAAAAAAGCAGAAAATTTTGTTAATAACATAGGTAACGGAAGTAAGTAACGGAAGTAACTTAAAAGTTACCGGGTTTTTGTTCAAAGTTACTAGGCTAACGTAAGTTACTTTTTAAAAAGTGGTAACTTAAGTTACAGTAACGCAAGTTACTTTTTTTGAGTAACTTGCCCAACACTGCATTTCAGCAACACACACAGCGCAGGCCGCGCAAACATTATAGCTGATCGTATATTTCTCAGTCTAGAAGATTGTAATTTGAGTTATAATTATGAATTCACTATTCGGTCCTATCTTTTTAAAAGGAATATACGAGTACATGTAGGACGATTATTCAGTCAGTGGTCAAAACAAAAATTGTCTTTTAATTTTGTAGCAGAGAATATCTAGTAGACAGACCATAAAATAAAAAATTAAACAGTTTGAAAGGAAGCCGATCGAATAGAAAGCACGACATTTGCAACAGTCGACCACCCCCAAAAGGCATGGATATATAATATGACAAGATATATATCTTCTTGTGACTTCGACTATTATTGTGCTTAGTTGTGCTTAAATTTATCATGTTGTTGGACTGCTCTGATGCAGATGAGAGCGACGATTTTGTCGAACCCAAGCGGTGGCGCACGTCTAAAAAGCGCGTCAATTTGTAGCAGATTTGTAGCAGGTATGTTTCGATTATATGTTTGCATGATTGTACTGTAGCTGTAAATAGATAATTATACAGAGATATATTAGGTTTCGATAAAAATGGAAAATGATTAGCTTAGGAATACTTGCAAACAATTAGCTGAGCGATAGGGCGAAAGGACAAGCCTACGAGTCGAAAAACATAGGTATAAGAGACACCTCTACAGCGCACATATTGCACTGCATGTACAACTACTCCCTTCCCATGCAGCAACCACCGCAAAAACATGCAGCTAGGCCTATGAAATTAGTGAACCCCGGCTGCCAGTAGCAGAAAATTGGCTGACCGATCTTATGAGGCGCTTGTGAATCTTAAATGGCACTAATGAATCAAAAGCATTAACGGCGAAGGCGACTTATTTTTTAGCACACAGTTTCAAACTTTTTATTACCGGATTTAGTTTAAGGTAAGTAAGCTGTATAACAAACATTTTATTCCATATTTGTTTGATGGATATTTTAGACTTTTCTCAGATTTTTATCTTATTAAGCACTCTATTATTTATTAGGAATTACATATTTTGCTTTTATCAATAAGACAGAAGTGGCCATGTGCCTGACGAAAGAGAAGTACATACAAAATTAGAAAAATTTCTATTTTAGTTTAATCTGTAAGTGTGTAACCTCTGTTAGGAAACTAAATTTGTCATTGCATCATCACATCCATACATTTAAAAGTGACGATTTTCTTCTCCCTATGACATTATCTGCTTATGCAATAATGTGTACTACCAATTCAAATATCAAATTGAAAGCAATCGACAAGAATAACCCAAAAATCTTTACTGTTTTTTCTTAAGACTTAAGCAAGCCCTTTGCTTAGGCCCTATTGTTAAACTTTGAAAAAAAAATTGTGTTGTGTACTGTGAGGCCAGCTAGGCCTAGTTAGCTTGCTACTTTAGAAGCAAACGTGTTTGGATTGACTTCACTCATTCGAATTTAAGTCAAATCCCTTAGGCCTATTTATCGATCTGGCCTAGGTCGTCAGGCCGAGCCTAGGCCTAATCTTGTGAGCTTTTGCAATAACAAATCAAGCAAATGCCAAAGTCGAGCATGTGCTGCATCAAAGCTCTTCGGCTAAATGAGTCTGTGGCGTTGTTTGATTACTTTTTCCTATATAGAAAACTGGCTTTATCTAAGCATCAACAGTTTCTTTTCCCTTTAAATAAAACTCCATGGAATCATTTTGATTTATTTTCTTGTACATTTGGTTCTGACCATGTTTTGTTTTGCTATGAAGTTACACAAATTACTGTTTGTCCAAATGAAGTTGAAAAATGTGGCTCATGTAGGCATAGGCCTAGCTCTTGTGCTAATCTTAATTTACTAAAATCATCAATTATTAGGTGAGTGGTTATATTTTGTTGTTTTTGATAATGAAATAGTCCTAATTAATTATTATTTTTTTAAAAATCTCTTAAATTGAGTTTTATTATGTTTTTCATATTATTGTCTAATGATTAGATTAGGCCTAGGCCTATATTGTAATTTATAATTTGTAGGCCTAGTTTTTAGTATTCTTTTATTTTACAATTCAGATTTTTTTCATAACTTCATATAAGTTCAAATAAAATCATATAATCACCATTAAAATAAGTGACAATAAGCCATTTTTTTAAATATTCTATATGGGGTAATAGTCATTTCAGTGATACGTCATTTTGATGATAGACATTTCAATGATAAATAGTCTTTTTGATTGACAATGACAAGTTGATTTTGTTACCAACACATTTTGTTTTTGATAAAAAATTAACAAAAGTATAAATATAAGTCATTTTAGTGATAGGAGATGCTTTATAATATCAGGTTGGAATACAATCCACTTTAGTAATAGCCACTTTGGTAACTGCCACTTTGGTAACAAAAAATGACTACTTTAATAATAGCCACTTCAGTAATAGCCAGTTTGGTAACAAAGCAGATTTAGAATTGTCAACTTTATATCTTTATGGTTATTATGTTTTGAAACAAATAGTTTAAAAGTTAATATCTAGAATATTTTATTACTATGTATGGTTTAATTTTCTAGTTGAATTATATTATAATTTGTTTAAATTTGCATATTAAGTTTATAAAAAATTTGAAAGCTATGAAAATTTAGCAAAAGGCCACATATTGAAATTGAAAATTTAAAGTAGGCCTAATGAATGAAGGGAAAAAGTAGATTCTATAGTTTTAAGTCATTAACTTAGTTTAGATAGTTTAATCATAAGTCATTAAATCTAATATGCATAATATTTAATCCATACTCCGGAAGGTGACTGGTATGCCGGAGATTTCCGGCGTACCAAATGAGTTTTCTGAAAAATTGGCGTACCACCATTGGCGTACCACCGATTCGAAAAAGCATTTGGCGTACCACCTTTGGCGTACCACCAAGCTGAAGTTGAATTGGCGTACCACTTTTAGCGTACCATTGGCACCACCAGGCAAAAAATCGTTGCCAGAGTAAAAACTTTTTGTAATTTTGCGTAAATTACGACATACAAGATACGACTACATCACACGACAATGTATTTTACGTAAAAAATTGCATATATTTTTTCCTGCATTGTATAACTTGATTAATCATTTTATAAATGTATTAATAAAGTAATTTAGCCTAGTATTATTGGTAAATAAATTTCTGAGCGCTGATTATATCTGTTATTTTTAAATAATTGTTAAAGTTTGTCCGCCATATTTTTACCGTTTTCAAAGTCGAAATGTTTATTATTTCTTCGTACGAACATTAATGTTCGCGCTCTTTCTTTTGGCGTACCACTTGGGAATCCTCCTTTTTCCTTCCAGCGTACCACATTACACCATCCGGACTATGGTATTTAATCAGTTACAAGATATCTTGGTGCATGTATCTGTGGTATCCAGAAATTAAAATAGATTGGTAAAAATACTTTTAAACAAGTTAAACACATATAGATGCATGTATCTCAATTATTTTTTGTTGTTCTTTTTTTAAAGTTCATTGTTGCATTCTTTTGGAGCATATCAATTAGTACATACATGTACTGTTATTCTTTATTTATTCTGGTATTTTAATATTTATTATTATTTATTTATTATTATTCATTTATTTATTCTGTTATGTTCTTTATTTTATTCTGTTATTTATTCTGTTATTTGTTACTAAAGTAGCTTTTTGTTACCTTCAGATTTGCAAGGTAACTTACTATTTAAAAGCAAAATGGCTATCACCAAAAGGTATTTTTCTTGTTACCAAAATGACTTTTGCTTGTCACCAAAATGACTATCACCAAAATGTCTTGTCACCAAAATGCCTATAATCCTTCTGTATGTACCTTAGAAAAAGCAAATAAAAATTTTGGTATGTACCCTAAAAATTTCTAGCATATATACTTTCTTCCTTACTATGGACAAAGGGAATAGTTTTTTTAAATATGTCATACTAATTGTACTTTGTTTCTAACAAAAAATCAATATCTAAATAAATAGTTCAAGCAAAAAATAATAACCAATTGACTACTGGTTTAAAAATGAATATCTAAGTCTTAAAAGTTTTTTTCAAGACCTCTACAGATAATAATTACAATAGGCATATAATGTAATAAATATTCAACTGGAAATTTCTATTGCCATTGGCATTCTTGGCAAGATACTTGATGTGCATAGTGTTATGTTTAATACATATAAATTGTGGTAGACAAGGCATAAGTTGTCACAAAAATGCCCATCCAAAAGAATATAGATATAGATATAGATATAGATATTTCATAGGCAACTTGCATTTTTTGGTAAAAAAAGTAAATCACATAGCCAGTCTAAATCAGGGGGGTTGTGCATGTATAATTAGGGAGTAAGAAAAAAAGAAGAATGGAAAGGAGAGAAAAAAAGGGGCAAGAAAAAGAAAAAATATAGTAAAGAGTTGAGAAGAGATACAAACCTTGAGCAAATTAGATTGTTAATACAGTTTCAAAAGACCAATAAAAGATAGATTATTTTAATATTTTAATATTTCAAAGGATAAAGGAGCTTTGTTAGCTATATGTGACTTTCTTTTAGACTAAGCCTAACTTAAAATAGTAAATAAAAAAGACTATTGTGAAAATAGCTTATATCTATCATGTTATAAATCAAATAGAAAGAACTGTAGTTATTAAAACATTTGCAATAGCTTTATATATGATATGATAGTAAGTTGCTTTTTATAATGTAGTGAGTGGTACTTTTTATAGAATTTTCAAGTTTACAAAGGTCTTTGTATGCTGTATAAAATGTGCATTGCATTACATACAGTTGTGTATTTTTATTATTGAAATTCAATTAAAATTGAAATAAAGTTGCAACCCTTCAGATTATTGCCAAATGGATATAAATAAAAAGGCCAAGTACAACTGTAGAAAGAGCAACTAAGTTTTTTAGATTTCCAAAAAATATTTATGTAAATTTCTTTAAATAAAAAAGTTCATGTTTTGCATAAATATGATGTTAAATTCTGAGAAAGTCACAAATATATATATTTCTATTTTAGAAGCCGATTCTGCCCACTACTGTTTTCTCTGCTTCTGCAAGCAATGTCCCTATGCGACTATGCAGTTGATGTCTGTTTAAAGGCCTGCACTCCATCTCTGGCCTCATCAAAGACTGCATGTCAAACTAAGCCTACAGCATCAATCAATATGGAAAAGATGAGTCAGAGTCATCTGTTCTCAATTTTAACTGCAGTTTGCGCTTCACCGCTGCAGTCTAAGCAGGCGCCAGCAATTGCAGTTGAGAACAGTACTCCGCCACCAGTAAAGCTACATTCGCCGCCATCTCCGCAGTTTTGTTATAATCAACCAGCTCCATCATCGGATGTAGAATTCTCCGATTCCGAAATTGACAGCGATGACTCTGACTATAATTGGGTGTCATTTGATTATCCGGAATTGACTGCCGATCAGCGACTGGACTATGAGCGCTTGAAAGCTGAGGCCGATTGGATTTGCATCTGCTGCGCCGCCTCCAGACAGCGGGGCGAGTGCGGCAGACATTTCCTGTCCGATAAGAGTGGGAGACAGGTTTGTATGCTCTGCATTCTGTGTTGATGCCCTCGGTTGTTTGTTACCCTCCTCACCTGGGCATTTGATGGATTGTTTGTTACCCTCCTCACCTGGGCATTTGATGGATTGTTTGTTACCCTCCTCACCTGGGCATTTGATGGATTGTTTGTTACCCTCCTCACCTGGGAATTTGATGGATTGTTTGTTACCCTCCTCACCTGGTCATTTGATGGATTGTTTGTTACCCTCCTCACCTGGTCATTTGATGGATTGTTTGTTACCCTCCTCACCTGGGCATTTGATGGATTGTTTGTTACCCTCCTCACCTGGTCATTTGATGGATTGTTTGTTACCCAGCTTACCCTCCTCACCTGGTCATTTGATGGATTGTTTGTTACCCTCCTCACCTGGGCATTTGATTGATTGTTTGTTACCCTCCTCATCTGGGCATTTGATGGATTGTTTGTTACCCAGCTTACCCTCCTCACCTGGTCATTTGATGGATTGTTTGTTACCCTCCTCACCTGGGCATTTGATGGATTGTTTGTTACCCTCCTCACCTGGGCATTTGATGGATTGTTTGTTACCCTCCTCACCTGGGCATTTGATGGATTGTTTGTTACCCTCCTCACCTGGTCATTTGATTGATTGTTTGTTACCCTCCTCACCTGGTCATTTGATGGATTGTTTGTTACCCTCCTCACCTGGGCATTTGATGGATTGTTTGTTACCCTCCTCACCTGGTCATTTGATGGATTGTTTGTTACCCTCCTCACCTGGTCATTTGATGGATTGTTTGTTACCCTCCTCACCTGGTCATTTGATGGCTTGTTTGTTACCCTCCTCATCTGGGCATTTGATGGATTGTTTGTTACCCTCCTCACCTAGGCATTTGATGGATTGTAAAGTTTGTTACCCTCCTCACCCGGTAATTAAAAATCTGCTATTTTACCAAACTGAAGTACATTGTTTTTCCTTATACCTATACTTAAATTTTCAAACCCGTTACCAGGTCAAAGTGCGCTTCGACCAGCGACTCTCAGAGGTGCACGAGATTGACTCCGGGCCTTATGAGGCCGACGCGTATAGATCAGCACGTCGGGACGATTACTTGAGCGCCAAGTTCAGTTTCCAAGCGGATGTGCAGAGAGCGGAACGCTTCTTATCCAGAGTACTCACCAAGCAGCACCGGGAGCAGATGTGGAAGTACATTGCCGAGCGGACTAATTAAAATTTAAAATAAAAACCTGCACGTTTTTACAGACTGCCTATTAAAATCGAATTTAATATCTCAATACTATGGAGTACGGCAGCCCTTCTCTGTATCGTCCCTGTTCTGAGGTGCCAGCTATCTCATTCGTATTATCATTCAATTTAGTCATTCAGCTAGAGTACTAGATAATGTTGTACTATGATAGATTTTAATGCTCGTATAAAGCCTCTGTATCTGGCCCTCGGGTCCTTTGAAACTGCAATAGCAATCCGGGCCCTCTCAAGCTTTGTCTCCTCTCTCCTCGTCTCTCCTACCCCACTCTTCTCTCCTCTCCCCTCTCCTCTAATCTCTCTCCCGTTCCTCTCATCTATCATCTCGTCTCTCCTCTCCTCTCCTCTTCTCTCCCCCTCTCCTCTCTTCAAGGTTTCAAAGGTTTCGAAGCCGCTTTTAAAATTACAATACAACCCTATAGGACACAAATAAGGTAGGCGCATTTTTAGGTTCTGTATCGGAGGCTCTTAAACAGTTATTAATCTTAATGCTTGTCATTGTCTTCTTACAGTTTGCCATGTTATCGTAACTAACAAGTGGATCTTGCTTGTGCCTTTCTGTATTATGTGACCGTATTTAAATATGCTGTGTACTGCCCTCCTAGCTAGTATATGCTTTACTTTATTTCCATGTAAATATACTCTCCCAATTCGATTCAAATTATTGATTTATTCAGTCTTGCAAGTCTGCATTGTACTTTGTAATAATTGAAAAAAAATATTTTGGTTTTTGATATATATCGATGGCTATTTTTCATTGGTATTCGGGCTTGCTATGTGTCATAAATTTATTTTGTCGCTTATAATATTGATTTTACATAACCTGTTTAACCGCCCACTTGGAAAAAATTAGTTTGACTTTTTTATTTATTTTTTTGACACAAAAATAAGCAAAAATTACAAGTTAAGTTTGAAAATCTGCAAAGCATTTTCTATATTTATTTCTTCCTCCCCTGATAAGTCTCTTTTAATCCCAAAACATTTTCTGTTAGCTTATAGCCGAACATCTGTGACACATGATTTTGCTGTGTAACTATTTATTTGCTTTCTCCTGTGTTACCTAGACTAATGCACATTTAATACCCAGCAACCCCACTCCATACCATAAACTAATGCACATTTAATACCCAACAACCCCACCCTATGCCATAAACTAATGCACATCCAATACCCAACAACCCCACTCCATACCATAAACTAATGCACATCTAATACCCAACAACCCCACCCTATGCCATAAACTAATGCACATCCAATACCCAACAACCCCACCCTATGCCATAAACTAATGCACATCCAATACCCAACAACCCCACCCTATGCCATAAACTAATGCACATCCAATACCCAACAACCCCACCCTATGCCATAAACTAATGCACATCCAATACCCAACAAGTTTGCAAGTTTGTGTTGAAATTTTGGATGAAAAGTTGACATTATTTTGTGTCTACTAGTATGTGTACAAGTTCAATATAGTAAAATATTTTGTTTACAAAAGCAACTGAAAAAGTTTGTTTGAGATCCTATTGCTAATTAAGTGTCTTTCAGTTGTTAAATCATTTCATATGACAGTTTTTTTATCGTAAAATCAATGATGAGTTTTAGACACTTGACCTGACATCAATATTGATGCGAAATTTTTATTATTCTGAGTTATTAGCTAGTATAAACATCCTAATTAATTTAGAATTTAAAATTGCGCAAAAATGCACCTAGACTATTTAAAACGAAGTTGCTTTTTATTCTACTAATTTTTTTCAGAGCCTATCCATGCAAGCAAGCCGCTGTATTAAATCACATAGTTCTAATTAGTTAAATAATTAAGGTAAGTCATAATTATTATAATCTATACTTATATGTTTTTTCCTTGCTAATAAAATACCGATAAGTAACCATGATGCCTAATTGACACTTGACCTGAATTTTAATTATTGATGTCAAAATTGTATTAACTTCTGAGTTAATTAAAGAACCGTTCATTGAACTTTTAAATTTGTGTTTGATTAAAATATGATCATATATATTAACTCAACTATTATTGCTCTCAAAATTACAGGCTCTCATCTTTGGAGAACAATGTGTCAGCTTACAATTCTTCGATTAGCCAGAAAGGTAAAAAATATTATATTGTTAGGCCTGTATTTTTTGCACAATTGCTAATCTAAGTAGATACTTATTGTTGTTCTAGATACTGTGGCTAATAAAATAGCCGATATAGCCGGTATCGAAACTTATCGTGTGTATTTAAGATCAAGTACTTTATAAACTAGCCGATATGTATCGAAAATTGTATAGTACCAATTCAGGGAATGTACTTTATAAAAATAGCCGATATGCATCGAAAATTTTATGGTACCAATCGTACATGCGCAACCTTGGGAATCACTCGGCCGTTTCCATTGGCAACACACACATGTAAGTCGCTATTGGCTGCGAGCAGTCACGACTACTATTCCGTCCAATAGCGACTTACATGTGTGTGTTGCCAATAGAAACGCCCGGGCGAATCTCTAGGTTGCGCCCAAGCATGGTTCCAATTCAGGGCAATGTACTTTATAATAAAGCCGATGTGTATTGAAAATTGTATAGTGCCCATTCAGGGAAATGTACTTTATAAAAATAGCCGACATGTATCGAAAATTCTATGGTACCAATTCATGGCAATGTACTTTATAAAAATAGCCGACATGTATCGAAAACTGTATGGTACCAATCCAAGGCAATGTACTTTATAAAAATAGCCGACATGTATCGAAAATTCTATGGTACCAATTCATGGCAATGTACTTTATAAAAATAGCCGACATGTATCGAAAACTGTATGGTACCAATCCAGGGCAATGTACTTTATAAAAATAGCCGACATGTATCGAAAACTGTAGGGTACCAATCCAGGGCCATGTACTTTATAATAAAGCCAATGTGTATTGAAAATTGTAAAGTGCCCATTCAGGGGAATGTACTTTATAAAATAGCCGATATGTATCGAAAAAATATATTTCAGTGCCGCCGGCCATTCATTCTATCGACAATCAGCAGTTCATCGTCAGCATTCAGCACCGCTGCCACTTCGCCGTCCGAGGCTCCCTCCGCTGCCGCAGCCCATCTGGTGGACTCAGTTAACGCGTTAAGCCGCCTTAGAAGTCGCCCTCATCAACAGCAGAGCGGCGGCACCAGATTAGCTCGTCGTTTTGTCGAATTTGTCGATCCGTCGTCAAAATCCAGCGCGTGTGCCACTGGCCTATTCGGCATAGAGGAACTGCGGCATGGTCCTTCGGGCTTTGCTAGACTTCAAAGCGAAGCCATCGATACAGTGTCCAGGCTGCTTGGAGAGGCGGCAGCGGTCGGTCCCGGCGGTCGGCAGCGCTCGATGGTCAGCATCCTAGACGACATGTCCAACGCCGTCTGTCGAGTAGCCGACATGGCCGACTGCGTCCGTCAGCTTCATCCGCTAGTCGAATACCGAAACGCCGCCGAGGAGACCTGCGTTGCCATAGCAACCCTAGTCGAATCGTTAAACACAAATCGGGAATTATACGATCGGCTAGTTGAAGCCATCAGAGATTCGGGACCGAATGGCGACGCGGCGAGGTTCAACACTGATCGAGTTGATCACAGAGTTGGCGAATTGTTAATTTGGGATTTTCTGCAGAGCGGAGTCCACCTGGACGCTAATAGCGGCGAGTCCAACAGATTTGTATCCGCCTGTAGTCGGGCTTTCCTACTTGGCGCAGAATTTTCGCGCGGCGCCATGCAACCAGCGCCGGCGCCAATTGGCGCCACGTCGCTGTCGTCTTCAACGTTGATTGATGCGGCTGGGGAGCACCCAGACTCCGGGGTTCGGCGGGCCGCGTATGCCGCATTTTATGCCGAAATGCCCAGTCAGGTAAAGGCCTTTGGTTTTATGAATATAAGATTCTAACAATCGCACTTTGTAGCATTTACTAATTCACAGATTCTAAGATTCACGGTTTTTCATCGATTGCCCCAATCGACCATTCATCAATGATCAATGAGCAGAATCGCCCCTCGATCAATGAGAATTGCCTCTTGAACATTGAGAATCTCCCCTTGATCAATGAGAAGAGTCGCCCCTTGATTAATGAGAAAAATCGCCCCTTGATCAATGAAGAGAATCTCCCCTTGATCAATGAAGAGAATCTCCCCTTGATCAATGAGAAGATTCACCGCTTTATCAATAAGAAGAATCACCGCTTGATCAATAAAAAGAATCTCCACTTGATCTATGATAAGAGTCACCCCTTGATCAATGAGAAGAATCATCGCTTGATCAATGAGAATAATCATCGCTTGATCAATAAAAAGAATCTGCTTGATCTATGATAAGTCACCCCTTGATCTAATGATAAGTCACCCCTTGATCAATAAGAAGAATCACCGCTTGATCTATGATAAGAGTCACCCCTTGATCAATGAGAAGAACCACCGCTTGATCAATAAGAATCGCCTCTTGATCACTGAAAATAGCCCATTAATTAAAGGGAAGAGTCGCCCCTTGATGAAGGCGGAGAATCGCCCCCAATCAATCAGAATCGCCCCCAATCAATCAGAATCGCCCCCAATCAATAAGAATCGCCCCAAATCAATAAGAATCGCTCCCAATCACTAAGAATCACCCCCTCATCAATAAGAATCGCCCTTGATCAATAAGAATCGCCCTTGATCAATAAGAATCGCCCTTGATCAATAAGAATCGCCCCCAATCAATAAGAATCGCCCCCAATCAATAAGAATCGCCCCCAATCAATAAGAATCGCCCCCAATCAATAAGAATCGCCCCCAATCAATAAGAATCGCCCCCAATCATTGAGAATCGCCCCCAATCATTGAGAATCGCCCCCAATCATTGAGAATCGCCCCAATCGATAAGAATCGCCCCCAATCATTGAGAATCGCCCCCAATCAATAAGAATCGCCCCCAATCAATAAGAATCGCCCCCAATCAATAAGAATCGCCCCCAATCAATAAGAATCGCCCCAATCAATAAGAATCGCCCCCAATCATTTAGAATCGCCCCCAATCAATAAGAATCGCCCCAATCATTGAGAATCGCCCCCAATCAATAAGAATCACCCCCTCATCAATAAGAATCGCCCTTGATCAATAAGAATCGCCCTTGATCAATAAGAATCGCCCCCAATCAATAAGAATCGCCCCCAATCAATAAGAATCGCCCCCAATCAATAAGAATCGCCCCCAATCAATAAGAATCGCCCCCAATCAATAAGAATCGCCCCCAATCATTGAGAATCGCCCCCAATCATTGAGAATCGCCCCCAATCATTGAGAATCGCCCCAATCGATAAGAATCGCCCCCAATCATTGAGAATCGCCCCCAATCAATAAGAATCGCCCCCAATCAATAAGAATCGCCCCCAATCAATAAGAATCGCCCCCAATCAATAAGAATCGCCCCCAATCAATAAGAATCGCCCCCAATCATTTAGAATCGCCCCCAATCAATAAGAATCGCCCCCAATCATTGAGAATCGCCCCCAATCAATAAGAATCGCCCCCAATCAATAAGAATCGCCCCCAATCATTGAGAATCGCCCCCAATCAATAAGAATCGCCCCCAATCAATAAGAATCGCCCCCAATCAATAAGAATCGCCCCCAATCAATAAGAATCGCCCCCAATCAATAAGAACCGCCCCCGACAACTCGCCACTCGCAGGAGGCAACCCTCTGCCAGCTGCTGTCAACCAGGTTAGAAATCGCCAGATTAGCCGGTTTCAAATCGTTTGCCGACAGAGCCACGGCGGGCTCTCTGCTGGATTCCCCGGAATCAGTTCGAGCTTTTCTTACCGGCTTAGCCGACCGTTTGGAGTCTTCTGCTGCTCGGGACGCTAAAACTATGCGTCGCTATCTTGGTATTGAAGGTAGCGGAGATGAGGCGCTTGGCGAGACTGTTGGAGCCTGGGACTTTGTCTATTTGGTCAATGTGGCTACCGCCGCTTGTTTTAAAGGTGAGGCACTGATGGGGTGTGGGAAGACACTGATGGGATATGGGAAGACATTGATGGGGTATGGGAAGACACTGATGGGATGTGGGAAGACACTGATTGGATATGTGAAGACACTGATGGGATATGGGAAGACACTGATGGGATATGGGAAGACATTGATGGGATATGGGAAGACATTGATGGGATGTGGGAAGACACTGATGGGATATGGGAAGACACTGATGGGATATGGGAAGACACTGATGGGATATGGGAAGACATTGATGGGATATGGGAAGACATTGATGGGATGTGGGAAGACACTGATGGGATATGGGAAGACACTGATGGTATAGGGGGGAAGACACTGATGGGATATGGGAAGACAGTGATGGGATATGGGAAGACATTGATGGGATGTGGGAAGACACTGATGGGATATGGGAAGACACTGATGGGATATGGGAAGACACTGCTGATGGGATATAAAAAGACACTGATGGAATGTGGAAAGACACTGATAGAATAAGGGGAAGACACTGATGGGATATGGGAAGACACTCATAGATTAAGGGAAGACAGACACACGCATGCAATCTCCCATTCTGCAGGAGATCCAGCCTCCCGAAACATTGAAGAGTTCTTCTCCATCGGAAGCTGTTTATCCGGCATAGCCTACGTGGCCGAACGCCTATTCAACGTGCAACTCTGCCTAGTTGAGTCTCCACTAGACGGTGAAGTCTGGGATAGTCGAGTATTTAAAATCAACGTTCGTCGTAACCATGGCAACGCAGGCGCAGGCGAAGATCTCGGCAGTATTTATTGCGATTTCTTTCCCCGAGCGGGCAAGCCAGTTCAGGATTGTCATTTCACTATTCGAGGCGGTCGCAGCGGCCCCAACCCGCCGCATCAGCCGCCTATAGTGTGCCTGCAGCTGCAGTGCCCGGACCCTGCCATGGGTTCAGTGAGTGCGCCAAGCCTGCTGTCCCCTGGCCAAGTGGAGAATCTGTTTCACGAGTTCGGGCACGCCCTGCATTCGGTACTCGGCTGCACAAGGTACCAGCACGTGACTGGGACCAGGTGCAGCACTGATCTGGCCGAGGTGCCCAGCACCATCATGGAGATGTTCGCCTTTCGGCCTGAGGTGCTCAAGCACTATGCTAAGTGAGTCTGTCACTCGCTAATCTTCAGTTGCTGAGCCACCAGCCTCCCAGATCCCTAGTTGCTGGGCCAGCCTCCCAGATCCCCAGTTGCTGAGCCACCAGCCTCCCATTCCCCAGTTGCTGAGCCACCAGTCTCCCAGATCCCCAGTTGCTGGGCCAGCCTCATAGATCCCCAGTTGCTGGGCCAGCCTCCCAGATCCCCAGTTGCTGGGCCAGCCTCCCAGATCCCAGTTGCTGGGCCAGCCTCCCAGATCCCAGTTGCTGGGCCAGCCTCCCAGATCCCAGTTGCTGGGCCAGCCTCCCAGATCCGGGTTGCTCACCTACCCACCCATATCGTATATAAAGTTGAACAGTAATCCTAGTTATTCCAAAGGTATATTTGAGAAATACCCTTTCTGCTTTCTGTCTGCAAATTAAAAGTTTCCCGTCAGTCAGGTCTACTTGTACACTACTGCAAGTAGCCTACGCAGACTCTACCGTATAAAATGATAAAGTCGCCTGCTATTCCCGCAGGCACTGGCGCACTGGCGAACCGTTGCCAGAACGGCTCTACGCCCCGCTGCAGGCATCGCGCCACGTTCTGCCTGGCGTCAGTCGGCAGCAGCAGATTCTGTACTCCATGCTGGACATGGAGCTGCATTCGTCGGATCCGCCGCCTACGCAGGATAGGCCCAGCACTACCGCTGTGTTCCAACAGTTGGCCAGCAGGCCCAGTCTGCGGTATTTACCGGTGCCCCCGCCTGGTACGGCTTGGCAACACCGGTTCACTCACCTGGTTGGCTACGGAGCTAAATATCACGCTTACCTGGTGTCTAAAGCCATCGCTTCTCTAGTCTGGTCAACCAGATTTGCCAAGGATCCTCTGTGCTCCTCGGCTGGCAGGGACTACGAACTGAGACTGCTGGCCAGGGGTGGCGAGGAGTCCACGGCTAGCATGGTGGCGGAGCTGACTGGGCAGTCCGTTACTGTTGACTGTCTGGTTGATGCTTTGGCTGCCAATTTGTAGTTGAGATTGTTGATCTTATTATTCTGAAATCAGGCCCTCAGTCACTATTTTCATACCAGAATTAGTGTGCTTTAGGATTGAATTTCAATATCGCTGATCGTTGCTGTAATCGTTTTCTATGATCTAACAAAAGCCGCAGATCCTCAGTCGCTGGGCCAGCCTCCTAGATCTTCAGTTGCTGGGCCAGCCTCCCAAATCCCCAGTTGCTGGGCCAGCCTCCCAGCTCTTCAGTTGCTGGGCCAGCCTCCCAGCTCTTCAGTTGCTGGGCCAGCCTCCCAGATCCTTTGTTGCTGGGCCAGCCTCCCAGATCCTTTGTTGCTGGGCCAGCCTCCCAGATCCTTTGTTGCTGGGCCAGCCTCCCAGATCCTTTGTTGCTGGGCCAGCCTCCCAGATCCTCAGTTGCTGGGCCAGCCTCCCAGATCCTTTGTTGCTGGGCCAGCCTCCCAGATCCTTTGTTGCTGGGCCAGCCTCCCAGATCTTCAGTTGCTGGGCCAGCCTCCCAGATCCTCAGTTGCTGGGCCAGCCTCCCAGATCCCCAGTTGCTGGGCCAGCCTCCCAGATCCTCAGTTACTGGGCCAGCCTTCCAGATCCTCAGTTGCTGAGCCAGCCATATGACATGCATTGTTCATGCTTCCATCAAATATTTGCCTACCAAAGCAAGAACAGCTCTTATCAGTAGTATTTCATATTTTTATTTCGCTAGGCGGGACTAGGAATTCGCTCCCCAATGTAAATTTCGATGTTATTAAGGTTAAAAATTTTCTACTCATTCTATCATGTCTGCGAGTCTTTCGCCATGTAATAAAGCATTGAAGTTTTTTACTGTCTTCGAAGTCCTACCTGATGCTTTCGGTTATTTCTATATGTTTAGCAATGCTACTTATAGTAGATAAGTGTTGAAAAATAGCCTTATAAAAGCAGCATTATATTCTAATTGCAGCATTGAATTGCAAGTGCAGCATATTGATAAAGATCATAATGTCATCAGCTGCTGAGATGGCATCCAAGCCTACAACTGACTACTTGGAGCCAACAATGAAACCGTTGAAATCTAAAAAGCAATCTTCAAGCAAACCGGCTGGTCAAGCGAGACGCCTAGTACAGACTCAACTGGTGCTGTCGCCTGTTGCCGAGCAGCCGTCTCTACAGGTGAAACAGGCTCAACGCTCACCTGTCAAGTCTGCAAGATTGGAATTAGACGAACAGGCTACGGGAGACACTAATAATCAAGTTAATGCTGGCCGTAGTGCGTCTTCAACTGCAAATGACAATGGATTTGTCAATGGAAATGTCAAGGTTTGTTCAACTACCCTTTGTTTAGCAAAATTTCAAAAATGCGTTCGGATTTAGAAATAACAAGCCTTCTGTGTTAGGTTTAAGGTTATGACCCTTTGTTAGGTTTAAAGTCATGACCCTTTGTTAGGTTTAGGGTCACGACCCTTTGTTAGGTTTAAAGTCATGACCCTTTGTTAGGTTTAAGGTCATGACCCTTTGTTAGGTTTAGGGTCATGACCCTTTGTTTAGTTTAAGGTCATGACCCTTTTTTAGGTTTAGGGTCATGACCCTTTGTTTAGTTTAAGGTCATGACCCTTTGTTAGGTTTAGGGTCATGACCCTTTGTTTAGTTCAAGGTCATGACCCATTATTAGGTTTAAGGTCATGACCCTTTGTTTGGTTTAAGGTCATGACCCTTTGTTAGGTTTAAAGTTATGACCCTTTGTTAGGTTTAAGGTCATGACCCTTTGTTTGGTTTAAGGTCATGACCCTTTGTTAGGTTCAAGGTCATGACCCTTTGTTAGGTTTAAAGTTATGACCCTTTGTTAGGTTTAAGGTCATGACCCTTTGTTTGGTTTAAGGTCATGACCCTTTGTTAGGTTCAAGGTCATGACCCTTTGTTAGGTTTTAGGTCATGACCCTTTGTTAGGTTCAAGGTTATGACCCTTTGTTAGGTTGTAGCCTAGTGGTCAGAGCGTCGGACTCACGACTTGGAGGTCCGGGGCTCGATTCTTGACTCACTCGTAACAATTTGTGTCCTTGAGCAAGACACTTAACCCTGCATTGCTTCAGTTCACCCAGCTGTAAAATGGGCGCTAGCATTAGCTGGGGTAATTATTGAGGGTGTGTGTGGCGACCCCCCCAGTCCTTGGACTGAACAGCCGTACACAGCCCTCAGATGCACCGCGCAATAGCTGCGGCTGAGCTGTCGGTTGCACTTCTGGCCCAACTAGGGCAGGTGTAATTAATTAATATTATTATATTATTAAGGTCACAAACCGGCTTCTTTGTTAGGTTTAAGTTCACGAACCCTCGACCCTCAACATCGTTGATCTCTATTAAAATCATTTTTAGATTTGCAAAAAACAAAAGGGCACGACCCGAAATACTTAGCGAAATAATAGATAGATGTTTTAGGCCTATTCGGCTGTCTTAACGATGAAGCTGATTATTGAGTACTAGAATTCACTCGCAGCCTCCCCGCCAACCAAATCCCAATCAAAACAACCAGCAGGCGTCCCAGCGGCCAACGCCCAAATCGATTCGTCGCAGCAAATCCTGCGATAACCGCTCGACTCCAGCTGCCGTTTCATCCTCCGCTTCCAGCAGCTCATCTTCATCAACTGCATCCTCGTCAAGCAGCGGCAACAGGCAATCCAGTCTTGGCGGGAAATCTGCCAGCTTAGAGAATTTCTTCCCAGCTCTGGTTGGCACGCGC
The DNA here is from genome assembly GCA_002269645.1 of Macrostomum lignano. Taxonomy (NCBI): domain Eukaryota; kingdom Metazoa; phylum Platyhelminthes; family Macrostomidae; genus Macrostomum; species Macrostomum lignano. The sequence continues at coordinate 186,694 of NIVC01000757.1, read as the reverse complement.
AGAAGCGAGCGCCGCCTGTTAAAAGCGGCGCAGTTCGACTCTGAGGCGGAGACCATCAATCGGATTAGCAGGGTCTGTCAGGACGGCCTCAAAGTGGTTGACTTCCCGGACAAAGGCCGCGGCATTGTGGCTACTAGAGCGTTTAGTCGCGACGAATTCGTAGTTGAATACAAAGGCGATTTAATTGACTTCAAAGCTGCCAAGCTGCGCGAACAGGCCTATAATAGCGACCCCACTGTGGGCTGCTATATGTACTATTTTGTTGCTCGCGGCGTGAAATTGTGCGTTGACGCCACGGCCGAGAGTCCCTACTATGGCCGGCTGTTAAACCACAGCCGTCTGGCGCCCAACTGCTACACCAAGGTGGTGTGCATTGGCGACCGGACGCACCTGTGCCTGTTTGCTAAGCGAGACATCTCGCCGGGCGAGGAGCTGGTCTACGACTACGGTGATAGGGACCCGGCTACTCTGGCTGCGCATCCCTGGCTGAAGTGCTGAACTGGTGTTTTTATATTTAGACATAGGGACAACCAATGCGATTCTTAGTTAAAGAACCAAGCTATTGAAGACTTCCAGAGGTCAGTTCCTGGGCCAGCCTCCCAGATGCTCAGTTACTGGGCCAGCCTCCCAGATCCTCAGTTGCTGGGCCAGCCTCCCAGAGTGTCAGTTGCTGTCTACGGTATATCCTTACGGTATAATGCATACTTTAATTTCATTTAAAGAAATCAAAACAGACCAGGGCAAAAGGTTTGACGTACAGTATATATAAGCCGAGAGCAATTCCGTTTTTTGTCTCAAAGCAGTGCTGGACAGATCCACAGACCCCTTTTTGGGCCATAGACAATGAAATGCAAGTCTTCAATAGCTTGCTTGATTGGTTCTCGTCTGAACTCTGGGCGTTGCTGTTGGCTTAGGCTGGATTAAAGAGTTTAATTGTAGCTGCCTGACAAAAATTTGTCGGTTTAATATAGGTTCAACAAATAAGTTTTTAACTAAACTCCATTTATTACTATCAATATTATAATGCATTTGTTGTGTCGCATTATTTACAAATATTACTTTCAAATATTAAACCTGTTGTTGTCAAGTGTTGAATAAAACTAAATATTTTTGCGTGTTTATGCGCCGTTGTCTTTGTAAATATGACTGCACCTGCCGGCGATCCATATCGGAGCATATATAGGGGCACTTAATCTCTCATACTAGTTTTATTATACTCGTTCATTTTTCACGGAAACAGTCTATGTATATATAATAAGTTTAGCAATTTGCATAGTCCTACTGATACTATCTATACACCTTGTTCGTTACACTACTCAAAACAATCATTTTCAAATGTGAATTTAGTGTCTGTCCTGGTAAATTTGCTTATATCTGTTATTTCTTATTGCAATGTTGTATATTGTTGCTGACATCATATTTAATTTGACCAGCTTGCAATTCAATGTTCGTGACTCTTATTAATTATTAGACAAAATTAATTGACTTGAATGTACTTTCTAAATGTAGTCTGCAACTTAGGAAATATAATTTTTTTATAGTTAACTTCTATTTTGACTATTACTACTGCAATTACTACTGGAAATATGCAACTGATGTTTCCAAATTTTTAATATTTTTTTTTATTAAAAAATGAAGAATGATGATTACACAATCGACTTTAAAGTGGTGTAATGCTTTAGTAGTAAATCGAAATTCTTAAATGATCACTTTAACAACTATATTTTATACCGTATTAAATCTTTAATCACAGTCAATTTTTAAAAAGAGAATCAATATGAGAATATGCAGCTCGTACAAATACACCGCATATTCATAGAATCACATGATAGTATAATTAACTGTTTTAATCCGATAAAGCATTTAACCAGACTAGATTAATCTCTGAAAATGACACGAATTTACGAATTTAATATTGATACTGGTATACAAGTTTAATAGAAGAGATTTATAATATTGGCAACTTGTAATCTATATATTCAATAGAAAATTGTTTAAAGCAAAATCATTAATTTAATAAGTCATAAATATGAGAACAGTGGAATGAAAACTTTGTAAGTACAAACGTATATAGAAAGAGAGCTTCCTTTACGGGACAGTGAATAATCAAATTTACACCAACCTGGGTTACTGAAGTACCAGCAAGACTTACGGTTATAAACATACTGCTGGCGAGACTTCCGGTTGGAAACCTACTACTGGTGAGACTTCCGGTTGGAAACCTACTACTGGTGAGACTTCCAGTTGGAAACCTACTACTGGTGAGACTTCCGGTTGGAAACCTACTACTGGTGAGACTTCCGGTTGGAAACCTACTACTGGTGAGACTTCCGGTTGGAAACCTACTACTGGTGAGACTTCCGGTTGGAAACCTACTACTGGTGAGACTTCCGGTTGGAAACCTACTACTGGTGAGACTTCCAGTTGGAAACCTACTACTGGTGAGACTTCCGGTTGGAAACCTACTACTGGTGAGACTTCCGGTTGGAAACCTACTACTGGTGAGACTTCCGGTTGGAAACCTACTACTGGTGAGACTTCCGGTTGGAAACCTACTGGTGAGACTTCAGCAACAGCCCGAACCCGGAATTTTGAGCTCGTTTTAAAAAAATAGAAAACAGAATGGAAACGGCGCACAACAAAAACTAAACAGCCTGAATCGGCCACGCCTTAGTAACCTTAACGTTAGTGCTAGGAAAGAATAGCGTAGCCATTAATTGGCGCGCGCAACCGTTGCCTAGCAACAGTACGCCGGAGGACAGACGCGCCAGGCGATGCTTGCGCGACAATTCCGGCAGTTGAGTGGCCGTCTGTCCGGTCACTAGCAGGCCGGCCTGCTCCGGCCACACCAGCAGGGCCGGCCCTGGCAACAGGCGATGGCCTCGGTACCGAACTTCGACGCTCACCGAGCGAACCTGATGAGGTCAAATTAGGGTTCAATTTGAAGAGGTCAACCTCTGCCTGGGTAAAAACTGGGTTAGGCTAAATGAATTTGGTCATAATGAACAAAACTGGGTCATACTAAATAATTTGGTCATATTGAACAAAACTGGGTCATACTAAATAATTTGCTCATATTGAACAAAACTGGGTCATACTAAATAATTTGGTCATATTGAACAAAACTGGGTCATACTAAATAATTTGGTCATATTGAACAAAACTGGGTCATACTAACTAATTTGGTCATATTGAACAAAACTGGATCATACTAAATAATTTGGTCATATTGAACAAAACTGGGTCATACTAAATTAATTTAGTCATACTGAAAAATGGATCATACTAAATGATTTTGGTCATACTGAATGAACTCGAAGACATACTGAATGAACTCAAGTCATGCTGAACAAAACTGGGTCATACTGAACAAAACTAGGTCATACTGAACAAAACTGGGTCATACTGAATGAACGCAAGTCATACTGAACAAAACTGGGTCATATTGAATTAATTTAGTCATATTGAAAAATTGATCATACTAAATGATTTGGTCATACTGAATGAACTCGAAGACATACTGAATGAACGCAAGTCATACTGAACAAAACTGGGTCATACTGAATGAACTCAAGTCATGCTGAACAAAACTGGGTCATACTGAACAAAAATTAAGTCATACTGAACAAAACTGGGTCATAGTGAACAAAACTAGGTCATACTGAACAAAACTGGGTCATACTGAATGAACTCAAGTCATCTGAACGAAACTGGGTCATATAATCGCTCTATGCAAGGCAAACAAGTTCATAAGGGTTGATTTATGTACACTTCTGCTACTAACAGTAGTAGCAACAACGCACCTGTCCAATCAAGAGCCGCAGGCCAGGCTTATCATTGGCATTATTATTGCCACCGTCGCAGTTGCACTTCCAGAGCAGCTGTCCAGCCAGCCACTCGGCAGTGGCCACAGCATCCTCGCAAGCTTCATCATCGGCAACTGTGGAAGGCACTGCAGATTCATCATCTTCGGCATCATCAGTCGGCTGTCCGGGCGCTATCCGATCAACACTCACGTGACCGTACAGAACAGCCGCTCTACCTAGCGTAGTTTTAGCGCAATCATCGCTATTAACTTCGGCAGTTTGAGCGCTAGCAACGCTATTACCAGCTGAGTAGCATACTCGAACGCGCAATCGGTGCCGACCAAAGTCTGGCATCTGGCGGCCCGAACCCATGCCGACGTAGAGAGTCACAGCCGCCACATCGCCCGGAGCGATAGGCAGCTGCCTAACTAAATTACCCTCCGACCAAGATGCTAAGCCTAATGGCATTAGATCTAAACTAGCCTGACTAATTGGCAAATTGCCAACGTTAGTGAGTCTCAGTTGCATAGAAGCAGACGAGCCGGCTGCCACTGATCGATCTGAGTCGATCTGTTGGCCAGACAGAAGCATCGGATCGATGGCTAATTTAACACTGCCACCGTCCAGCCATTCCACTCGCAGCTTTGGCAATATAGGAACAACTTTAACGCTAGCAATGGAAGGCAAGTCGGAGCGCAAAGGTAGACTCGACGGCATTAGATAGTAATCGATGCCAATTAGATCGAATCGGCCTAATTCTGTCGGATTTACTAGCAGAGTTATCGAATCGGAGCTGTTGGAGGATGTTACAGGATTCAGTTCGATAAAATCAGATTTCGTCTCTGAGACTGTTGCTGGCCAAACAGATTCACTAATATCATCATTATCATTATTATCGCTAGCAGATTCTCTTGCGCGCCTTCGAACTCGCAAGCTCAATTGGTTAAGCTGCAGAAGCACAGGCAAATTATGCCTAAGAGTTAGACAGACCCGGTTAGGCTCTTCAATAGACCAATAGACAGGTGCGGACTTCTTAGCACTGTCAGCATTGCCATCTAGCGTTAATGGAGTGTAGATAAACAGAGGTTTAACATTGGTTCCTTGATTTTCTTCGCCACTAGATGAAGCTTTAGAAGTGGCGGGAGTGATTATGACGGGCGAATCAGGCATAGATTCCGGTTTGGCTAGCAACCATTCGGGCAGCCGAGATGGAGCTCTAATCGGATAAGAAAACGAATTGGTTGCATCGGATAGACAGTCAAATAGTTCATTGCATTCATCCGGCGTCAGCCACGGTCCCAAACTACCCAAAGTGCTGAGCGCTCTTTCCCAAGCTTTATCATTTGTTGCAGTGCTACTACTGGTAGTAGCACTATTTTGTCTCTGTCTAAGCAAGGCAACCAGCCGACAGGCAAGGGTGACTTTTAATCGCGGCGCAGACAAACTCGTACCATCGTCAATTTCTCTGTCATTGTCAAGACAACGCGTCAACAGAGCAACGGAAGAATCTAAATCTACGCCAGATGCTCCGACATCATCGAGATGCTTATTAGCGGCTAGCCAACGGTGCAGCACAGCTCGACGTGTTAATCCTAATTCGGCCATCAAGTCTCCAATGCACCAAGTGTTGCTACTGTTGCCAACACTGTCTAGCAGGCGTTCTGTAGCCGGCAATTCAAGAAACTGCACAGCCTCTACCGCCGGCCATCGTCGACTGCGCCAATGCTGCTGATAGCCGCGCATCGCTCTGGCAGCTTTCAGTGTTGCTTCAGCGGCAAGCCAAGCGGCTGCCGAGAATTTCTGATACTCCGACACAGCTTCGCGACAGCGAGCCGCTGTGGCTTCTGGTGCTTCTAGGTCCGTTTCTGATTCGTTAGTACTGTCCAACTCGTCGGTGGTAGATTCGGCTTCCGCGTCGGCTACGGCGCTGAGACCTTCCAGTGCGGAAGCGTACCAGAGCCAATCGTTTAGCGCGCGCAATGTTTCTATTGATGTTTTGTAACCGGATCTGACGGGGTTGTCGGGTTAATGAAGCTGGTTGCAAATTTCTATGAATACATTGTTATCATTTAATTTTTCGGTTAAAAGGTCAAATATGTGTTTCTTAGAATTGTTTACGATTTAGAAAAACCGGTTATAAAGAGCAGTTCGTTAGAGACAAATTCTTATCTGTGCTGAAGCATTAATTCTCTTAAGAATGATTCAGGAACGACTGTCAGACAGACAGACAGGCAGACAGACAGACAGACAGACAGACAGACAGACAGACAGACAGACAGACAGACAGACAGGCAGACAGACAGACAGACAGGCAGACAGACAGACAGACAGACAGACAGACAGACAGACAGGCAGACAGACAAACAGGCAGACAGACAGACAGACAGACAGACAGACAGACAGACAAAAAACAGACAGACAGACAGGCAGACACTAAAACAGACAGGCAGACACTAAAACAGACTGGCAGACACAAAAACAGACAGACAGGCAGACACTAAAACAGACAGGCAGACACTAAAACAGACTGGCAGACACAAAAACAGACAGACAGGCAGACACTAAAATAGACAGGCAGACACTAAAACAGACAGACAGACACAAAGACAGACAGACAGGCAGACACTAAAACAGACAGGCAGACACTAAAACAGACAGACAGACACAAAGACAGACAGACAGACAGGCAGACACTAAAACAGACAGGCAGACACTAAAACAGACAGACAGACACAAAAACAGACTGGCAGACACAAAAACAGACAGACAGGCAGACACTAAAATAGACAGGCAGACACTAAAACAGACAGACAGACACAAAGACAGACAGACAGGCAGACACTAAAACAGACAGGCAGACACTAAAACAGACAGACAGACACAAAGACAGACAGACAGACAGGCAGACACTAAAACAGACAGGCAAACACTAAAACAGACAGACAGACACAAAGACAGACAGACAGGCAGACACTAAAACAGACAGGCAGACACTAAAACAGACAGACAGACACTAAAACAGACAGACAGACACAAAGACAGACAGACAGACAGGCAGACACTAAAACAGACAGGCAGACATTAAAACAGACAGACAGACACTAAAACAGACAGACAGACACTAAAACAGACAGACAGACACAAAGACAGACAGACAGACAGGCAGACACTAAAACAGACAGGCAGACACTAAAACAGACAGGCAGACACTAAAACAGACAGACGGACAGAAGACAAAAAAACAGACAGGCAGGCAGACAGACAGACCAAGACAAACAGACAGACAATAAGACAGACAAGAGTGATTTAGGGTGTTTATCAAGTGGTTGAGGGTTAATTCTTCAGACTAGTTCAGAGGCGGTTCCTAATTCTAATGAAACGCCCATTAAGCCATGGATCAAGCCACTCACCTGGCAGATTTAAAATCGCCCAACAGCAATCTCAAATCGGCTCTCTGTTTCTCTCGTCTGGCGCTGCCCCGTTTCGACCGTTTCCCCTCCGACCAGCCCACAGATGTTGAGCCTTCAATTGGGGTCATTGGAATCTGCTGCTGAGCCTGGCCAGACTGGACAGAACTCAGCGAAGAATTAGACGACAGTTCAGCTGGCGGAGTCGAAGGAGTGGACGCCGGCGACTGAGACGGAGACGACAATTGAGAAGTTTCTAAAGTTAGCTCGGCAGTCAGTTGACTAGCTAGCTTAGTAGTTAAATCGTTCATTACACTTTCCAAAGCACTCTCTGACCAATCGGCTGGCAAAGTGGCCGTTAAAACGTCCGAAAGAACCGCCAAGTCTTTCTTAGAAAGCACCGCAGGAGCATTCTGAGCGGAGAAGCCAATAAATAATGCCAATCTTATACGCCGGTGACAATGAAAAGCGGACCAATCTAGCGAGTCGAAATCAATGTCAAACACTAATTTAGGCCATATAGAAGCTTCAGTAGTAGAATCTACTACACGTTTACGTTCAATTATTGATCGTAATATTTCTAGCTTGCTACTATCCGTAGTAGTATTATTAGCAAATTTTAATAGAACTTTGCAGCGCCGATGATCGGTTAACCGACTGGACGGATCAGGTGTTGGCGGCGGCATTTTGGAGCCAGTCGCGCCAGAGAGCTGAGACTCTGAAATTATCGTTCACACAGCTTTTTGAGTTTCTAATCAGTTGTGAATCGCATGATACTACTAATAACCTTAATCGCGCCATACCCTTAACATTACTATTAGTAGCCTACTGAAAATATATAGATGAAATTTAAACAGAACAAAAACCAAACAAAACAAAACAAGAGTTGCTATGCTTATTTCATTTACAATTATAATTTTCAATGTCTTTCATGACACTCTTAACTTTGATAGATTTGTCACTAATAGGTCCCGTTGCCAGACCCTCAACCAACCAATAATTAGCAACGCAAATTTTAAATGAAACATACAGAAAGGATTAATCAATAAAATCAACCAATTGTTAAGAATAGATAACTGCAAAACACGAGTTATGTGTCTGTAAATAATTTGGTTTAGATTTGCACAAAGCACACATTTTAACACCAACTTACATCCCACTATCGCTACACACAAATAAGCATGAATAAATAAAATTGAAAGACAACCACCAACAGACATGACAAGCTAATTTTTAAAGGATGTTGAATTTAGGAGACAATTTGTTTTCTGAACACTAAGCAATGATGATAATAAAATAGTTCAGAAAATAGAATGAGACTCTATTAATACAATTCACCTCATCTTATTTAAAATATTGATGATGAAACACTGATTTTGCTAAATAAATAAAATTAATTACATAAAAGCATTTAGCTGTACTATCAACACAAATTATACAATTCTACTAAAAATGAAAACCCAACACAGAAATCTTTCTCAAACTTAAGCATTTCTTAAAGCTAACTAACATTTACCGCTTACACCGTTTTCAGTTAGTCTACTTTAAGTAGAAATATAGGATTTTATTTTCCAAAATATTCTTTCGAGTAAAGTTCTGTCAACTATTTGATACTAAGCATTGATAAATAATAAATCAACACGATGTTAAGTTGCTAAGGTTAAAGAAAGGTTAAATTTACGAAATGAAAAACAACAATTAAAAATGGTTTTGGCGCCTTAGTTACTGTAGCATCAATCGAGAAATTAAATAATTGAAAAACCGCTCCCAAGATGACAAGGCAGTGATTGCAGACAGAATACAACATAAAAAGCATCTTCAAGAGTTTGAATCTGTTTTTTTATATAGAAATTTAAACCAACTTTTAATATACAAGCAAATTGTGGAGTTTACAAACACAACAATGTAAAGGTATTAATTTAATTTCCAACGAAAGGGAATGTTAGTTTTGTGCGCCATGGCTATTCACAAGTAATATAGAGAGCGAAGAGAGTTAATTAAAGAAATGAAAGATAATGATGAGAGTGAATCAATGAAGTCAAAAATAATGAAGAGAGTGAACCCATGAGATCAAAGATAATGAAGAACAGAGAGTGAACCCATGAGATCAAAGATAATGAAGAACAGAGAGTGAACCCATGAAATCAAAGATAATGAAGACAGTGAATCCATAAAATAAGCGCTAACCAAGTGAACTACTAAAAACGTAAATGAATTAATGGATAATATTGCGGTTAACAAGAAATCTCTTTAAGGCCTCCGCAATAAGTAAATCAATTAACTCAAAAAGTATGGCCTTTTCGCAAATGGAAAATGTTAATATTGCATTCAAATTCGTCCGTACTACTACTAGTAAATCTCAAAATCATTTACATAATTTTTCTCAGTATGACAGTAGGGCTATCGATTCTGGAAGCAGTTTAGAATGAATGACAATTATTGATTTTTTTATTATTTGTTAAAGTGTCAAACAGTTGCGAAAGATCCAACTGATTTTTTAGAGGCATCCGCGGCCCCAGCTGACCCGGCACTCTTCGTAGAGGGAAACACGCAGATTAAGCCCAACTGGAAACAGCTGAGACAGGCGCCAACGAAATTGGGCACAGTTAAATTACTGTCGTGAACAAGGGTGCCGTAGGTTAGCCACAAACAGGCCGTGATAAAGTTTAGCATAATTAGGCTAAGGGACATGCTTTCTGACGATTTGGTGCGGAGCACTTCCGACTGAAATAGAAGGCAATCGGTGTTCTGTTTAAAAAAACAAGACAATTCAATAAACAACAAATTATTTGGCATTCAAAAGAAACACTAAGCGGGGCAGAGGGCCCAAACGAGTGTACTTATGACACATTAAATTAGGGGGTGGGGTTGACTGTAGATAAGAAAAGAAGGGTTGGGCTGCGCAACTGAGGAAAGAGGCGAGATTGAAGAGCCAATCAGAAGGCGGCGAGGAAAAGGGATAGGAATAACAAGACTGAAGTGGGCAAAGAGGGAGAGAGATAAGAATAACAAGACTGAAGTGGGCAGGAAGGGAGAGATAAGAATAACAAGACTGAAGTGGGCAGGAAGGGACAGAGATAAGAATAACAAGACTGAAATGGGCAGGAGGGGAGAGATAAGAATAACAAGACTGAAATGGGCAGGAAGGGAGAGATAAGAATAACAAGATTGAAATGGGCAGGAAGGGAGAGATAAGAATAACAAGATTGAAATGGGCAGGAAGGGAGAGATAAGAATAACAAGACTGAAATGGGCAGGAAGGGAGAGATAAGAATAACAAGATTGAAATGGGCAGGAAGGGAGAGATAAGAATAACAAGACTGAAGTGGGCAGGAAAGGAAAGATAAGAATAACAAGACTGAAATGGGCAGGAAGGGAGAGATAAGAATAACAAGACTGAAGTAGGCAGGAAGGGAGAGATAAGAATAACAAGACTGAAGTAGGCAGGAAGGGAGAGATAAGAATAACAAGACTGAAGTAGGCAGGAAGGGAGAGATAAGAATAAGTTAATAACAGAGACGAAAAACAGAGACGGAGTAAACAGAGTAAACAGAGACGAAAGCAGATGTACTAAAAATATGACTAACAAAGTCGCGACAACAGGCCGTAGGCGTGCACATTACGATAAGACAGAAAAACGGCAACCCCCCAACAATGCGCAGTGAAGTGTACAAGCCTTACGAGTGATATATAAAAGTTAGGGCCGCTGTACACTCCTGCGTGACTGTGTGCCTGTGCGCATGAGTATGACTGCGTACGTAATCACGCGCTTGTGTGCCTAACTCACTCAGGGGAGTCGAAAGGATGTGCAGCAATGCCTCTCGCCGGTTACTTGTAACAAAGTCCTGTTTTATTACTACTATAAATTGTCCGAATTTGATGTAATCCAGCTGGCATTAGCTGACTGAAATAGCAGCGTGATTGTGACGCCAAGAACCCAGCGTCACAGTACCCAGGGTTCCATTTCGAACGAGGTCACATTAAGTGTGTGTGCATACATGGATCATAAATAAAATTCTTACCATAGCAGAGAGTGGTGAGCCGTAGGAGACGATTGACACGGCCGTGCAATAAACACCCAAATGTTCAATGGCTAAATCGAGATTTGGCGAATAGCGAACATAGGATAACACGGGGAACACCATCAGCATGCAGAGCAGCAGCTGAAAATGAATTGCACCCTGGGAAAGGAGAATGGGCAACGGGGCAATACTCTTGAACGCTCACAATAAACGATTATTAGTATCGTTATTAGTAAAATATTATTACCATCATTATTCAAGGACTAAGGATTACTCAAAGTCCAAAAACTGTAGATCTGGGCGGCTGGCCCAGCAACTGGGGATCTGGGAGGCTGGCCGAACAACTGAGAATCTGAGAGGCTGGCCCAGCAACTGAGGATCTGGGATGCTGGCCCAGCAACTGAGGATCTGTGAGGCTGGCCCAGCAACTGAGGATCTGGGAGGCTGGCCCAGCAACTGAGGATCTGGGAGGCTGGCCCAGAAACTGGGGCTCTGAGAGGCTGGCCCAGCAACTGAGGATCTGAGAGGCTGGCCCAGCAACTGAGAATCTGAGAGGCTAGCCCAACAACTGAGGATCTGGGAGGCTGGCCCAGCAACTGGGGATCTGGGCGACTGGCCCAGCAACTGAGGATCTGGGAGGCTGGCCCAGCAACTGAGGATCTGGAAGGCTGGCCCAGCAACTGAGGATCTGGGAGGCTGGCCCAGCAACTGACACTGTGGGAGGCTGGCCCAGCAACTGAGAATCTGAGAGGCTGGCCCAGCAACTGAGAATCTGGGAGGCTGGCCCAGCAACTGAGAATCTGAGAGGCTGGCCCAGCAACTGAGGATCTGGGAGGCTGGCCCAGCAACTGAGGATCTGGGAGGCTGGCCCAGCAACTGAGGATCTGGGAGGCTGGCCCAGAAACTGGGGCTCTGAGAGGCTGGCCCAGCAACTGAGGATCTGGGGGAGGCTGGCCCAGCAACTGAGGATCTGGGAGGCTGGGCCAGCAACTGAGGATCTGGGAGGCTGACCCAGCAACTGAGGATCTGGGAGGCTGGCCCAGCAACTGGGGATCTGGGAGGCTGGCCCAGAAACTGGGGATCTGGGAGGCTGGCCCAGCAACTGAGGATCTGAGAGGCTGGCCCAGCAACTGAGAATCTGAGAGGCTAGCCCAACAACTGAGGATCTGGGAGGCTGGGCCAGCAACTGAGGATCTAGAGACTAGCACGGAAACTGAGGATCTGAGAGACTGGCCCAGCAACTGAGGATCTGGGGTAGGCTGGCCCAGCAACTAGCACTATGGGAGGCTGGCCCAGCAACTGACACTCTGGGAGGCTGGCCCAGCAACTGAGGATCTGGGAGGCTGGCTTAGAAACGGAGGATGTAGCAGGTGAGAGTTACACAAGCAAGCAAGCCAGTGACTTACCCGATGCCTTGCAAACAAGTAGAACACAAACAAAATAGTAGTCTGAATTGACAAACTGAAGCAACTGACAGTGATCAGTGGGAAGTCCTCTCTGACTAGACCATACTTTAGCCAAACAGAGGAACTAAAAAATATAAGCAGCAATTTCGAGTGATGCAATCGGATAAAAGTTGGAAGATAAAAACTAAAAAACTCACCTAGCCAGCATTGCAACATAAGGAAACAGTGAGTAGGACTCAGAAGACTTGCTTAGAATTATATCTCGCATTATCTTACTAAAATGATGGTTAGTATTGTATAATTTATTAATATCAGTAATTTAAAAATAATATGTAAACACAACAAAGTGCATTTCTTTAATAGACTCAAAGTAGACAGTAGACAGACATGTTAACTTACAGTCCAGGCAGGTAAGAAAGAATTGAGAATATGGAGGCCAAGTTTCCAACCAAATGTATTGTGCCATAAGTCATATGTGATTGTTTAATAGAGCATGCAATGACATTTTAATGAAGTTATTCTATTTGTAATTTTTAAATATAGCCTATATATACCTTAGGAACATATTAGTTTTTAACCCAAAACCAATGGCTAACAAGTGGCAGCTTTAATACAACTCTAGACTAGATCTAAAGCAAGGAAATTGTTTAAACTATCAGTATTTAAACATATAAGGATAAAGATACTACAGATAAAGACTTAAAAAATATGCTTTATTAAGAATTACTAAGAAATAGACTTGCAGAAATACTTTAAATAATTCCAATATATTAAACTAACTATTGCAGATTGAACCTTATTGTTATATTATATTTTATTTTCATAGATTATCAACTCAAGGCAGCATTAAGTATAGAAAATCTTAACAAGAGCTGAGGACTTAGTAGAGATCGGATAGGATTGAAATTGTTAGGTAGGATTGGGATAAGGATTTTTTTCTTAGAATCAGGATTGGGATTCAAGAATCAGGATTGAGATTTGGGAATTAGGATTAGGTGTTTTAGTGTAATATAGTTTGTAGGTCCATATAGAGTTGAACAAAGCTGAACAAACAATACTAAGATGATAAGGTAAAACACAATAGAATAGATGCAAATTTTGTAACCAACAAAGTAATTATGTAACAAGTATAAGTTAAAAAATGTATTCAAGTAATCATTTGAGAATTCTATAAATTTTAATTCAAAAGACATGTTCCCAATTCCCATTTTTAGGGTTAGGATTGTGATCTTGCCAAAATCCAATTTTCTTTGGGATCCTAAAAGCTTGAGATTGTGATCCCATCTAACTTCTAGACTTTAGTGACTTTAGTTAGGGAATAAGACTATAGATAGATAAAAAATCAAAACAAACAAGAATAATTTTTTTTTGAAACTATTTATTATTCTTTTATTTAAACCTATAACTTTGTGTAAAATCATTTAAAATCATTTTAACTTAAAACCTAAAAAACTAGGTTATTACTAGGTGTTTTAGGTTTTGCTAGGCCTTAGCATTTTGATAAATATAATAATCAAGCAAATATATCCTTTTTTGTTTATCTGCTTTTTTGTTTAAAAGTTTGAATAATTCAATAGACAAGCTATGGAAAAAAATAGACAAACAAAAAATCACATACTTCTCAATTTTTATATTAATTGAAATGCTAATATAGTAAGTAATGATTTGTTAACTATATGTTAATTAGAAATACCATAAATATTTTTTGTTATTATAAAATAGACCTACTCTTTTCAAAAATAAATAATTTAATAAAAAAATCAAACCCAAAAATTACTATTTGGCATAATACATATAGGCCTACCTTAATACTCATAGTGGTAGCAATGCCTAATAAAAGCACATTTAGAAAGCATAAAAAATAATAATAGATAAAACAAATTTAATTAAAAGGAAAAGCTAATATTCATTGATCAATATCATTATAATTGAATTAATCGAATTATACTCAATTGCTCTTTGTCTAGATTGTTGCTAAATTTTTCTCTGCCAATTTTGTTTACAGTGAATATTTGTTGCTAAATTTGTTTGTATTACTAAATTGGTCAGCATCCTGCAAGCTACAAAGCATCAAGGGCAGATATAAGGGGGGGGCAGGGAGGCAAACACCCCCTTCCCAAAATAGCTTGATAGAAGTAGAACATATTGCACCCCCTGAAAACCTAAATTTGCACCTACTAAATTTGATTGATTTTTTTGCCTCCAAATGCCTTTTTAGTGCCCCTAAACTTTATTTTTTACCCCTTACATGTATTTTTTGCACCCTTATTAAGCTTGATTTTTTACTCTCTAGGCCCTACACACATTTTTGCACTCCTTAGCTTAAAAATTGATGCCCTTTATAATTGCATTGGCACCCCAAACTTAGACTACTACCCCTCCAATATGAAACTCTAAATCTACCACTGCAAAACATTAAAAAACTTTGCTTATTCCTTGATACACTATATATTATAGACAATAGACTGCTTAGGAGTTTTTAGGACCTTATTGCATACAAGAATTGGTGTAGGACCAAGACCGCCACACACCAAGACCGCCACACTTGGGGGAGCTAGGGGGAGGAATTTGGCTCGCCATGTTATTGGATGGTGCTGGGGGAGGGGTGAGATGGGGACGACAAGGCCGCGAGAGAGGAACCGGTGAGCGGGCCGGGTGGGTGAGTGAGACGTATTGGGCCTAAGATGCGCTTTTTCTGTTATGTGAGTGAACGATAGTTGTTAACTTGCTTTCGTCAAAATACATGTAAACCTTCGTCAAAATGAATGGCACCTCTAAATGCACATACCATAGCACATATCAAGACGCTTAGATTTGTTTGTCCGTAATGCACTACGCACCCAGACGCCGAATATAGCACACACCGCAACACGCACCGCACATGAAACATGAAACACGCACCGCTACACATTATAACATTTTTTGTCAATGCAGTATTTGATTGCAAAGAAAACAATTTGTTGTACGAGTAATGGAATAAATATCTTTAATTATTATTATAAATATTGTTATTATTTTTTATATTCTCGTTTTCATTATAAAATTAAATTATTAATACACCCGTGTCAGCAGTTTATACGCGAATTCAGCACAATTTTAGGTACGATAAACATGCATATCCTGCATGCTGGTTGCCTTTACTGCATGCTGGATACTCGTACATATTGCCTGCACAATGACAAACAAACTAGTACCGTCAAAATTCAATATTGTAGCCTAATCACAACTGAATAGTATTGCTTTCTATTCGTTTATAAAAAAAAACGGGAGTTAAATACATTTCACTGTACAGAGTTAGTTATTATTAGTTACAGAGATGCTTAATTTTGAGTACAAGTGCCAGCAGCAGGCTTGTTTGAGCTGACTGCGACTGCGATCCCTAAAATACAGATATGGATATTAGATATGACTTAGGGGCCTAGCCTAGATAGATGGATTGTCAGAATATCATTAAAATATATCATATCATCATCGTTAGGCCTACTACCTGGTTCTGCCACACTGACTAGACTAGACTAGACCTATTCTATTGGTTTCATTTCAGATTGGGATCCAGAAAATTTGGAATGGGGTGATTGCAGATTACTAAGGTACTTTGATTTTTTATTTGATAGGCCTAATTTACAACCTATTTAACAATTGGCATAGGGGCCTAGGCCTAGAAAAATTAAAATCAAACTTGATGGGGTTGGGAAGCACATTGATCATTAAATATAGGCCTACCAAATAAATCAAGTTTTAATGCATGGAGCATGGGGATAATAATAAGCTTTTAATATCAAAGCATTTTATTTTTTAAAACCAAACAAAAATTAAATTGTTAATTTCTAGCATAAAAAAGTCCATTAGGCCAGGCCTACATTTATAAAATAAGAATGTTTTGACTAAATTCTCATTTTTGTTATTTAAATTTTGTTTTTGCCCCAAAATTATTGTGGCCATAATCATAGATATTTTGTATCTAGACTTTTCTTTCCTGCAAACATTTATTTTATCAAAGTCTAGGCCTAGTATAGCTAGGCCTATACAAGGTTATATTATTATTTAATTATGATATATCTATATATTTATATAGCATTAGGTAAGATTATGTTATTTAACCATTTTCATATTATAGTTCTAAAAAATTATAAAATTTAATGGTTACTTATAATATAAATCTATGTTTATATGCTAGTTTTGTTAATTAATATTTGTTGCCTTGGATTGGTAATTAAAATTGTTTAAATAATCTATGACCAAATTGGCTTAGGGATAAAATAGTCTATAGGTGAAATTGTTTTAAATGCAAAATTTCCATAGCTAACATAGCTTAAGGGAATAATGACTAGTTATTTTTTAATAGGTTTGCTAATTTGCTTTGTTTTTTTACCCAAGAAACAATTTTTTTAGATGCAGAATTATATACCTTCTATACCCTTCCTATATTCTCCCTGTACCTTCCATACTCTTCATATACACATCTTTATTTCTCTACATCCTCCATACCCTTTCCCTATACCCTAATGCTCTTTATATACCCTCTGTACACTCCATACCTTCCTATACTCTGTATACTCTCCCTATATCTCTCTATACTCTCCTTATACCCATTTATACCCTCCCTATATACCCTCCTTGTACCTCCATACCCTCGCTATACCCTCCATACCCTCGCTATACCCTCCATACCCTTCTTATACCCTCCATACCCTTCCTATACCTTCCATACCCTTCCTATACCCTCTATACCCTTAATACCCTCCCTCAATGTGTCCTCCATATCCTTCCTATACCCATCCATATCTCTCTATACTCTTCCTATATCCATCCATACCTCTCTACACCCTCCATACCTCCTTATATCCCTTATGCCCTCCCTATACCCTCCATACCATTCCTATACCCATTTATACCCTTTCTATACCCTCCATACCCTCCCTGTACCCCTTATGCCCTCCGTATACTCTTCATGCCCTCCCTTTAACTTCCATATCGTCCTTGTACCCCTTATGCCCTCCATACCCTTCTATACCCATTCATACCCTCCATATACCCTCCATACTCTCCCTATACTCTCCATACCCTTCTATACCCATTCATACCCTCCATATACCCTCCATACCATCCCTATACCCTCCATGCCCTCCCTATACTCTCCATACCCTCCTGCTTTTCCTATACTTCTCCTTCCCGCGTTATACTATCCGCGCTATCCAGCCTCTACTATCCCCTCTTTCCACCTCCAGCGCCTCCCCCTCTCTAGCCCCTACCCTCTCTTCCTTTACTTTCCAGCCCCCATCCTCTACTCCCCTCCAGCGCCCACCCTCTTCTCCCATCAGCCCCCACCCTCTCCTCCACTCCAGCGCCCTCTCTCTCCTCCACTCCAGCGCCCTCCCTCTCCTCCACTCCAGCGCCCTCCCTCTCCTCCACTCCAGCGCCCTCCCTCTCCTCCACTCCAGCGCCCTCCCTCTCCTCCACTTCAGCGCCCTCTCTCTCCTCCACTCCAGCGCCCTCTCTCTCCTCCACTCCAGCGCCCTCCCTCTCCTCCACTCCAGCGCCCTCCCTCTCCTCCACTTCAGCGCCCTCCCTCTCCTCCACTCCAGCGCCCTCCCTCTCCTCCACTCCAGCGCCCTCTCTCTCCTCCACTCCAGCGCCCTCCCTCTCCTCCACTCCAGCGCCCTCTCTCTCCTCCACTCCAGCGCCCTCTCTCTCCTCCACTCCAGCGCCCTCTCTCTCCTCCACTACAGCGCCCTCTCTCTCCTCCACTCCAGCGCCCTCTCTCTCCTCCACTCCAGCGCCCTCTCTCTCCTCCACTCCAGCGCCCTCTCTCTCCTCCACTCCAGCGCCCTCCCTCTCCTCCACTACAGCGCCCTCCCTCTCCGCCACTCCAGCGCCCACCCTCTCCTCCACTCCAGCGCCCTCCCTCTCCTCCACTTCAGCGCCCACCCTCTCCTCCACTCCAGCGCCCTCTCTCTCCTCCACTACAGCGCCCTCCCTCTCCGCCACTCCAGCGCCCACCCTCTCCTCCACTCCAGCGCCCTCCCTCTCCTCCACTCCAGCGCCCTCCCTCTCCTCCACTACAGCGCCCTCCCTCTCCTCCACTCCAGCGCCCTCCCTCTCCTCCACTCCAGCGCCCTCCCTCTCCTCCACTACAGCGCCCTCCCTCTCCTCCACTCCAGCGCCCTCCCTCTCCTCCACTCCAGCGCCCTCTCTCTCCTCCACTCCAGCGCCCTCCCTCTCCTCCACTCCAGCGCCCACTCTCTCCTCCACTCCAGCGCCCTCCCTCTCCTCCACTCCAGCGCCCACCCTCTCCTCCACTCCAGCGCCCTCTCTCTCCTCCACTACAGCGCCCTCCCTCTCCTCCACTCCAGCGCCCACCCTCTACTCTCCTTGGTTATGCCTTCGTTACGCTCTTCCCTCCTCTGTTTTACTTACTGTGTCATGCATAACCCGTCTGCTACAGTGTTTTTAAATAGCCTTTTATACCCTCCTCTTTCCCTTACCCCTCCTCCCCCGGCGGCTCCCCTTCTCGTAGCTCTGCGAATAAAATCGTAATTCTTCTTCTCTTCAGAATAATTTGCCCAGCTGCGAACTGTGATGGTGCATACCGGGTACTCGCAATTTAAAAAGCGTATGCTTCTTACTGATTTACTGATTTAATTCCGACGCAACCAAGCAAATCGTTTACTTTCAAGTCCGTGCATTTTCGTTCGGCGTTAATGCCGTGTGGCGTTGGTGTAATACTATCGCGAAATTCAATTTCCAATGTCATTATCTAACTATTGTCGCTTTTCTGTATTACAACTATATACTATACTTCTGCATTTATTGACGTAACATTGTGCCAATAATGTCACATTGTGTGGCCCCAATATGAATCTGTATGCAACTTATAGCGCAATGATCATTTTAATCGCTTGAAATACATTGTAATGTAATACTGTATCGCTTTTGGCAATCGAAACGAGACTTTAGCCAGACTCCTCACTGATCCAAATGCTCCTCAAGCAAAGGTACGAGTATATGGAAAGCAGACTGAGCTCCGCAGACTTAGTATATTTGATCTTCGGATCGCGGATAGAACCAAGGAAATCTTGGTACGTAAATAAAATTGGAGTCACTTTTCCTACTTCCACTTTCCCTGCTCTTCCCCTGACCACAGTCTGTGCCCCAGGCTTAAGTTAGACCAACGCAAAATACTAACCTGAATAGGAAGCAAGCAACTCACTTCCCACTCTAGTCTTTTTCTGCCACTGTTGTCTTGCAATACTCGCAAAGATCTCGTATGGCGTCCTATTTGAATTGGCGCAAGTCTCGTTTACATAGTCGAAAGCCATACTGGTGCCAATTATTTGTGTCGATCAAGTTTCCTAGAGAATGATTTGTTGATAACTGTATATTCGCTGTCTTAGAGCTGCACGCTGTGTTTAACCATTACTTTGTCGTAGAAGAGCTGATGGAGGGAGGCGTTGGGGCGGAGCTGATGGGGGGCGGTAGCGGCGGAGCTTTTGAAGAGGCGGAGCTGATGGGGGGCGGTAGGGGCGGAGCTGATGGGAGTCGGTAGGGGTGGAGCTGATGGGGGGCGGTAGGGGCGGAGCTGATGGGGGCGGTAGGGGTGGAGCTGATGGGGGCGGTAGGGGCGGAGCTGATGGGGGGCGGTAGGGGCGGAGCTGATGGGGGGCGGTAGGGGCGGAGCTGATGGGGGGCGGTAGGGGTGGAGCTGATTGGGGGCGGTAGGGGTGGAGCTGATGGGGGGCGGTAGGGGCGGAGATGATGGGGGCGGTACGGGCGGACCTGTTGGAGGGGGGCGATAGGGGTGGAGCTGATGGAGGGGGGTCGAAGGGGCGGAGTTGATGGAGGATGGTTTTCTATTTATTCGACCGATTGAAGTATACACAACGTGTACGTGTATTCGAGCTACGCTGGTAGTGTAGTTGTTTGTCTAGTATAGTTTATACATGTGTATACGGTATGTACATGTAGTCTCACAATCTCATCAAAAGCTAGACATTTTATTTCTTTGGTTAGTAATCGTGGGGATATTAGATCCACATGCAGCTATATCGTCATTCAGTCAAGTTATGAACCCAGTCCCGCTCGACCCAGTTGCACAGATTCTCAATCGGATTGCCAGTCCATGGTGCGGATGTTGTTCTCAGCAAGCCATGTCTTCACAGCCTTGGAGTTGTGCTTCGGATCGTTGTCCTGCTTAAACTGGCAGCTGTTCTCTGCATTCAGTGCATGGCAGCGCATCTACAGCCTCTGTCCATGATGCCCTCAATGCGAGTTATTGGCCCGGGTCCAGCTCTGGAGAATGCAGCCCACACCATGAAATTGCCATCTCCATGCTTCAAGGAACCAACGGGGCACCTGGAATCGAATTCCTCACCAGCTCGGTGGCGCACATATCCGGCGACCATCAGAACCAGTGCGGGAAAATTTGCTCTTATCACTCCAGATGACCTTGGCCCCAGTCCTGGGGTGTAGAGCTGCATGTTGCTTCGCCCAGTTCAAGCGCCGCTTCCGGTTTTTGTCGGAGATAAATGGCTTCTTCCTAGCAATGCGGCCATGCAGTCCGGCAGCTACCAGACGGCGGCAGACAGTCATGGGGTGCAGCTGGACACCACTGGACACCTGAAGTTCACGGCTGATGTCCACTGCGGTATAGCCGACGGTTGGACTCGGGCATTCGCACAATTCGCCGATCCAATCGGTGGTCAGTTTTCGGTGCCCTGCCAGGTCTTGAGGCACAGCCTGTTTTGCCAGTGCTGCTGTGGCGCCTGAGTGCTTGCTGGACGCACGTTTTCTGCGTACGTGACTTTGGCACGCTGGGAAACTCCTTGGTCGAACAGGGCCCTGATTTCCCTACACGATTCAGGCGATAGAGCTTTGCCTTTCCCATTCTAGGAGAGTTCGAGATCATTTTTGCTTGGAGTTGTATTGAATTTGATGTTTTGGACTTGGACTTGGATGTTTTGGACTTTGGAATCAGCAGGGCCACTGTTGTAGCACCTTTTAGCCCAATTAATTAAGTGATCTTATTACTGTGTGACTTATCAAATTCGATTGTTAGATAAGGACTTCAATTAAACAGACTCAATTGTGAGTAATTACACAACACATAACCATAATTTGACTGATTGATACCACGGTTATCTATAACTGATTAGATTAAATGCTTCCGCAATCTGTGAAGGTTATGAAACTAAAAGTTCGAATTTGTGTTAGGTGGTCTTAATTCATTGTGCGCCACTTTATGTATAATGTTGCTGAGTACTTTCAAGGCTCAATCCAATTACATGTACCATGTCGGAGTGGCCGTCTAAATATGCCTAAAACACACTAAAAAGAAAGCCTGAGAATTTGCATTTACATTGAGATAAGTAGTAGACCTTGGAACTGGTTAACAGGCCTCAAAACGAGGCAAGTGTTTTAAATTGAAACTAAACTGATACTGAAATTGAGCATGAAAAAGAAGTACGCTCAAAATCATTCAAAAACGACGTTCAATTTGCTCTCACCGTTAATGCATGGAGAGCCGAAACTGAGAGAGTGGCGTTAATTTTAATTCCTGACTACTGGCGGCAGCCCCATCATTTTCTCTATAATGCAGCTGCTATCTCACGGGAGCTGCAAACACAGCTTTTAAATTGGGCTGAGTAGCTGATTGGGCCGCCTTGTTTCCACGGCGCCTCCGGTGTGCAGGGAATACATGTAGCTGGTCATTCGGGCATGGATCCTTGTCCAGATGTATGAGGGGCACTACGAAAGTTCTGAGCCATTCGATGGCATGGATACATGTACGAGTGTCCCTTGACGTGTGCGACAATCGCCCCTGGCCGCAAAACTGTACATGTATGTAACAACATACTCAGCAACAGTCAAAAGTTCCACCCTCCAAGCGAAATGAATTTTTCACTTATTGCGATCATCGCTATCTGTCGACGTGTTAACACATTTAGTGCCAAACGTGTGCAGTTACGTGTACTTATACATGTACTTCTGGAAATTTGGTAATGAAGTAGTACATTTAGTAGTGTATGAGGCTCGCCAGCGCAAGAACTCCCTGCAGAAGTCCTCTCTGTCCCTGCATGGCCAATGCGATCTTAGTCCCAGCAGCGTCCCTTCTATTCGACTATGACTTCGAGATAGACAGCTAAAAGACACTAGATGACAGGTAAGTGCAATGCCCCTCTAGTCGGAAGTCCGATTTCGATAGCTCTGGTTTGGTGAGCCGGGGCGCACGGACTGGTGGCAGCGGGTTAGTTAGCCTGCCGGTTAGCTAATTTCTTCTACCTTTCAAATTCTCCCTGCTTGTCTCTCGCTGTCTTCTCTTAGCTATAGGACCTTGCTGCTCGCCCACAATCTTGCTACCACGGGGCTGACCATCTGACAGGAGTGAGAAGCCAGAGTTCTAAGTGATTCATTTCTGAGTTCTGAGGCCCAGAGCTACAGGCTTAAAAAGGCCGAACCCATCAGAATGTTGCGGAGCTGCGTCATGCCATTGAAAACGCTTGGCAGCAGCTTTCCCAGGACTTTCTGCGCCGCCTCATCCTGGGGATGCCCCGCAGAGTCGCCGCACTTCAGCGTGCGAGGGATCGTTCTTAAGCATTTGTGATTCTAACTGCATATTGCAAAAAAAACTGTGTTGATTTTGCTCGACTGACGTTTATTATTGATTCACTCGCGGCGACTTATTTGCGTAACTCGAGGGTTGAATTGTGAGTGAGAAGTCCTCCCTCCCACAAACTCCTCCCTCCCACAAGTCCGCCTCTACCGGCCTCCCCCTCCATAAGCTCCGTCCCTATAAGCTTCGACTGTCTCTGCACTGTCTCTCAATCTTGCGAGTGACGCAACTTATAGCTATACGCCACAAGACGACTTGGGTTGAGGAATGAAGTGGGGGAAGGGGATCGCGGTGTGCGAGAGTTGGACGGATTAAAGCTACGCCTCAGTTTTCTCGTATCTTTTATTTCAGAATAGTCCAAGCTAGAAGCTAGCTCACTGGCGCATAGAGTGGCGACTTTTTTCAATGTTGCTTTGTCAGTTGGGATTCTCAACTTGACTGACAAGATACGAGTATTTTGTATGACTGGGTTCATAACTTGACTGAATGACGATATAGCTGCATGTGGATCTAATATCCCCACGATTACTAACCAAAGAAATAAAATGTCTAGCTTTTGATGAGATTGTGAGACTACATGTACATACAGTATACACATGTATAAACTATACTAGACAAACAACTACACTACCAGCGTAGCTCGAATACACGTACACGTTGTGTATACTTCAATCGGTCGAATAAATAGAAAACCATCCTCCATCAACTCCGCCCCTTCGACCCCCCTCCATCAGCTCCGCCCCTACCACCCCCCTCCAACAGCTCCGCCCCTACCGTCCCCCCTTCATCAGCTCCACCCTATCGCCCCCCTCCAACAGGTCCGCCCGTACCGCCCCCAATCAGCTCCACCCCTACCGCCCCCCATCAGCTCCACCCCTACCGCCCCCAATCAGCTCCACCCCTACCGCCCCCCATCAGCTCCGCCCCTACCGCCCCCATCAGCTCCACCCCTACCGCCCCCAATCAGCTCCACCCCTACCGCCCCCCATCAGCTCCGCCCCTACCGCCCCCATCAGCTCCGCCCCTACCGCCCCCCATCAGCTCCACCCCTACCGCCCCCATCAGCTCAGCCCCTCCAAAAGCTCCGCCGCTACCGCCCCCCATCAGCTCCACCCCTACCGACTCCCATCAGCTCCGACCCTACCGACTCCCATCAGCTCCGCCCCTACCGCCCCCAATCAGCTCCACCCCTACCGCCACCAATCAGCTCCACCCCTACCGCCCCCAATCAGCTCCACCCCTACCGCCCCCCATCAGCTCCGCCCCTACCGCCCCCATCAGCTCCGCCCCTACCGCCCCCCATCAGCTCAGCCCCTCCAAAAGCTCCGCCGCTACCGCCCCCCATCAGCTCCACTCCTACCGCCCCCAATCAGCTCCGCCCCTACCGCCCCCCATCAGCTTCGCCCCTACCGCCCCCTCCAATTACAGGTCCGCCCTTACCACCGCCCCCCATCAGCTCCGCCCCTACCGCGCCCCATCAGCTCCGCCCCTACCGCCCCCCATCAGCTCCGCCCCTACCGCCCCCTCCAATTACAGGTCCGCCCTTACCACCGCCCCCCATCAGCTCCGCCTCTACCGCCCCCATCAGCTCCACCCCTACCGACTCCCATCAGCTCCGCCCCTACCGCCCCCCATCAGCTCCGCCTCTTCAAAAGCTCCGCCGCTACCGCCCCCCATCAGCTCCGCCCCAACGCCTCCCTCCATCAGCTCTTCTACGACAAAGTAATGGTTAAACACAGCGTGCAGCTCTAAGACAGCGAATATACAGTTATCAACAAATCATTCTCTAGGAAACTTGATCGACACAAATAATTGGCACCAGTATGGCTTTCGACTATGTAAACGAGACTTGCGCCAATTCAAATAGGACGCCATACGAGATCTTTGCGAGTATTGCAAGACAACAGTGGCAGAAAAAGACTAGAGTGGGAAGTGAGTTGCTTGCTTCCTATTCAGGTTAGTATTTTGCGTTGGTCTAACTTAAGCCTGGGGCACAGACTGTGGTCAGGGGAAGAGCAGGGAAAGTGGAAGTAGGAAAAGTGACTCCAATTTTATTTACGTACCAAGATTTCCTTGGTTCTATCCGCGATCCGAAGATCAAATATACTAAGTCTGCGGAGCTCAGTCTGCTTTCCATATACTCGTACCTTTGCTTGAGGAGCATTTGGATCAGTGAGGAGTCTGGCTAAAGTCTCGTTTCGATTGCCAAAAGCGATACAGTATTACATTACAATGTATTTCAAGCGATTAAAATGATCATTGCGCTATAAGTTGCATACAGATTCATATTGGGGCCACACAATGTGACATTATTGGCACAATGTTACGTCAATAAATGCAGAAGTATAGTATATAGTTGTAATACAGAAAAGCGACAATAGTTAGATAATGACATTGGAAATTGAATTTCGCGATAGTATTACACCAACGCCACACGGCATTAACGCCGAACGAAAATGCACGGACTTGAAAGTAAACGATTTGCTTGGTTGCGTCGGAATTAAATCAGTAAATCAGTAAGAAGCATACGCTTTTTAAATTGCGAGTACCCGGTATGCACCATCACAGTTCGCAGCTGGGCAAATTATTCTGAAGAGAAGAAGAATTACGATTTTATTCGCAGAGCTACGAGAAGGGGAGCCGCCGGGGGAGGAGGGGTAAGGGAAAGAGGAGGGTATAAAAGGCTATTTAAAAACACTGTAGCAGACGGGTTATGCATGACACAGTAAGTAAAACAGAGGAGGGAAGAGCGTAACGAAGGCATAACCAAGGAGAGTAGAGGGTGGGCGCTGGAGTGGAGGAGAGGGAGGGCGCTGTAGTGGAGGAGAGAGAGGGCGCTGGAGTGGAGGAGAGGGTGGGCGCTGGAGTGGAGGA
This sequence comes from Macrostomum lignano, assembly GCA_002269645.1. Lineage (NCBI taxonomy): Eukaryota > Metazoa > Platyhelminthes > Macrostomidae > Macrostomum > Macrostomum lignano. The sequence continues at coordinate 160,570 of NIVC01000757.1, read as the reverse complement.
GAGGGAGGGCGCTGGAGTGGAGGAGAGAGTGGGCGCTGGAGTGGAGGAGAGGGAGGGCGCTGGAGTGGAGGAGAGAGAGGGCGCTGGAGTGGAGGAGAGGGAGGGCGCTGTAGTGGAGGAGAGGGAGGGCGCTGTAGTGGAGGAGAGGGAGGGCGCTGGAGTGGAGGAGAGGGAGGGCGCTGGAGTGGAGGAGAGGGAGGGCGCTGTAGTGGAGGAGAGGGAGGGCGCTGGAGTGGAGGAGAGGGAGGGCGCTGGAGTGGAGGAGAGGGAGGGCGCTGGAGTGGAGGAGAGGGTGGGCGCTGGAGTGGCGGAGAGGGAGGGCGCTGTAGTGGAGGAGAGAGAGGGCGCTGGAGTGGAGGAGAGGGTGGGCGCTGAAGTGGAGGAGAGGGAGGGCGCAGGAGTGGAGGAGAGGGTGGGCGCTGGAGTGGCGGAGAGGGAGGGCGCTGTAGTGGAGGAGAGGGAGGGCGCTGGAGTGGAGGAGAGAGAGGGCGCTGGAGTGGAGGAGAGAGAGGGCGCTGGAGTGGAGGAGAGAGAGGGCGCTGGAGTGGAGGAGAGAGAGGGCGCTGTAGTGGAGGAGAGAGAGGGCGCTGGAGTGGAGGAGAGAGAGGGCGCTGGAGTGGAGGAGAGAGAGGGCGCTGGAGTGGAGGAGAGAGAGGGCGCTGGAGTGGAGGAGAGGGAGGGCGCTGGAGTGGAGGAGAGAGAGGGCGCTGGAGTGGAGGAGAGGGAGGGCGCTGGAGTGGAGGAGAGGGAGGGCGCTGAAGTGGAGGAGAGGGAGGGCGCTGGAGTGGAGGAGAGGGAGGGCGCTGGAGTGGAGGAGAGAGAGGGCGCTGGAGTGGAGGAGAGAGAGGGCGCTGAAGTGGAGGAGAGGGAGGGCGCTGGAGTGGAGGAGAGGGAGGGCGCTGGAGTGGAGGAGAGGGAGGGCGCTGGAGTGGAGGAGAGGGAGGGCGCTGGAGTGGAGGAGAGAGAGGGCGCTGGAGTGGAGGAGAGGGTGGGGGCTGATGGGAGAAGAGGGTGGGCGCTGGAGGGGAGTAGAGGATGGGGGCTGGAAAGTAAAGGAAGAGAGGGTAGGGGCTAGAGAGGGGGAGGCGCTGGAGGTGGAAAGAGGGGATAGTAGAGGCTGGATAGCGCGGATAGTATAACGCGGGAAGGAGAAGTATAGGAAAAGCAGGAGGGTATGGAGAGTATAGGGAGGGCATGGAGGGTATAGGGATGGTATGGAGGGTATATGGAGGGTATGAATGGGTATAGAAGGGTATGGAGAGTATAGGGAGAGTATGGAGGGTATATGGAGGGTATGAATGGGTATAGAAGGGTATGGAGGGCATAAGGGGTACAAGGACGATATGGAAGTTAAAGGGAGGGCATGAAGAGTATACGGAGGGCATAAGGGGTACAGGGAGGGTATGGAGGGTATAGAAAGGGTATAAATGGGTATAGGAATGGTATGGAGGGTATAGGGAGGGCATAAGGGATATAAGGAGGTATGGAGGGTGTAGAGAGGTATGGATGGATATAGGAAGAGTATAGAGAGATATGGATGGGTATAGGAAGGATATGGAGGACACATTGAGGGAGGGTATTAAGGGTATAGAGGGTATAGGAAGGGTATGGAAGGTATAGGAAGGGTATGGAGGGTATAAGAAGGGTATGGAGGGTATAGCGAGGGTATGGAGGGTATAGCGAGGGTATGGAGGTACAAGGAGGGTATATAGGGAGGGTATAAATGGGTATAAGGAGAGTATAGAGAGATATAGGGAGAGTATACAGAGTATAGGAAGGTATGGAGTGTACAGAGGGTATATAAAGAGCATTAGGGTATAGGGAAAGGGTATGGAGGATGTAGAGAAATAAAGATGTGTATATGAAGAGTATGGAAGGTACAGGGAGAATATAGGAAGGGTATAGAAGGTATATAATTCTGCATCTAAAAAAATTGTTTCTTGGGTAAAAAAACAAAGCAAATTAGCAAACCTATTAAAAAATAACTAGTCATTATTCCCTTAAGCTATGTTAGCTATGGAAATTTTGCATTTAAAACAATTTCACCTATAGACTATTTTATCCCTAACCCTAAGCCAATTTGGTCATAGATTATTTAAACAATTTTAATTACCAATCCAAGGCAACAAATATTAATTAACAAAACTAGCATATAAACATAGATTTATATTATAAGTAACCATTAAATTTTATAATTTTTTAGAACTATAATATGAAAATGGTTAAATAACATAATCTTACCTAATGCTATATAAATATATAGATATATCATAATTAAATAATAATATAACCTTGTATAGGCCTAGCTATACTAGGCCTAGACTTTGATAAAATAAATGTTTGCAGGAAAGAAAAGTCTAGATACAAAATATCTATGATTATGGCCACAATAATTTTGGGGCAAAAACAAAATTTAAATAACAAAAATGAGAATTTAGTCAAAACATTCTTATTTTATAAATGTAGGCCTGGCCTAATGGACTTTTTTATGCTAGAAATTAACAATTTAATTTTTGTTTGGTTTTAAAAAATAAAATGCTTTGATATTAAAAGCTTATTATTATCCCCATGCTCCATGCATTAAAACTTGATTTATTTGGTAGGCCTATATTTAATGATCAATGTGCTTCCCAACCCCATCAAGTTTGATTTTAATTTTTCTAGGCCTAGGCCCCTATGCCAATTGTTAAATAGGTTGTAAATTAGGCCTATCAAATAAAAAATCAAAGTACCTTAGTAATCTGCAATCACCCCATTCCAAATTTTCTGGATCCCAATCTGAAATGAAACCAATAGAATAGGTCTAGTCTAGTCTAGTCAGTGTGGCAGAACCAGGTAGTAGGCCTAACGATGATGATATGATATATTTTAATGATATTCTGACAATCCATCTATCTAGGCTAGGCCCCTAAGTCATATCTAATATCCATATCTGTATTTTAGGGATCGCAGTCGCAGTCAGCTCAAACAAGCCTGCTGCTGGCACTTGTACTCAAAATTAAGCATATTCAAAATTGATGATGTATCGAAAGTTGCTTTAGGAATAACTAACTCTGTACAGTGAAATGTATGTAACTCCCGTTTTTTTTATAAACGAATAGAAAGCAATACTATTCAGTTGTGATTAGGCTACAATATTGAATTTTGACGGTACTAGTTTGTTTGTCATTGTGCAGGCAATATGTACGAGTATCCAGCATGCAGTAAAGGCAACCAGCATGCAGGATATGCATGTTTATCGTACCTAAAATTGTGCTGAATTCGCGTATAAACTGCTGACACGGGTGATTAATAATATCACTTATTATTCACCGAATTTCATATTTCATAGTAAACAAACTTAATTTAATAAAACTTTGAAGCTTAACAGAAAACGCATTTTGAAGTGTCTTCAGTTATAGTCCAATTTGTTTTAATGTGTAGCGCTGCAGGGCGGTGCGGGGCGTGTTTTAGGGAGACCCCCGAATACGAATGTGCGAGCTCGTAAAAAAACTTTTCAAATTACAGCAACCTGCAATTGCATTTTGAGAGGCGCTTTTTTGAAAGTGAAGTTAAATCTAATTACTCAAGCTTTTGCTCTCAAAAGCATTATTCATGCTCATCTACTGCTAAAAGTAACAAATTGTGGTTTTGTTAAAGATATTGTTAAAATCGCCCTGGTTGACTTGCAATCGTTTTGGGCCACTTATTCGTGACCAATCTTGGGACGCACCCTCCGGCGCCCTTCCTCCTCATCTAACTCCACAACCCATCACAACCAATAGCAATACTGGAAGATTAGTAGCTCCCCCTCAATTCCAGTAGCCAGTAAGAGCTGTGGCGGTCTTGGTCATGCGCCCAAGAATTTCCCCCTAAAAACAACATTTTTGAAAAGATAAATATAGATTTGAATTGACCTAGGCCTACCTATATCCATGCAAGACAAAATATCTCTTATATTATATGCATAATGTATATTTAGAACTATAGTATTTGGGAAGACAAAAAATGCTTATATTTTCATTAATAGTGCCTTAATTAAGCCCTCTCAATTTGAATATTAGAATCATGCATTTCCAAATCAATTTTTTATCATTTAAAAATCTATAGGCCTAACCTAATAAGCATCAAATTAAAAATTTAACAGTGAAAGCATAAAAAATAGTTTTCAAATAGTTGACCTACTCCCAATGGTAATTACACCATTTTATTGCCTATTTTGACCAGAATCTATGACATTTTGTCCAAAAGACATTTTATCTAGGACACTTTGTCCAAAATTTTTAGGGCACAACATTTTGTTCAAAAGGTACAACATTTTATCTAATGGGCACAACATTTTGTCCAAAATTTTTGTTTATTTTAATCTTTGAATGCTTTATCAAGTGCTGTTTCTATTACTGTCCAACTCTTGTTGTTGCAGACTTTGAACAAGGCACATATATACGTTACTTATGTTATATTTATATATGCAAGCTATACTGTTAATTTGTGCCCTTTTTGTTAATTTGTTGAATCTTTCATATTCAAGAGTGCCCTTTCAATTCAGTCAGCCAAAATTTTCATGTACTTTCTCTTTTATGGCTTAAGGTATGGCCTAGGTCTACTCTTATCACTAAAACTAGTAAGGAATGTATTAGGCCTAGGCCTACAATTTCCAACTATCAGGAGATTGACATGGAATTCAAACTTAGCCCTAAAAGTTCTTATGAGTACCTTGAATGGCTTGGATAAGAAGTAAGAAAACTAGTTTGATGAGGATTACTAAGCCTAAGCAAGACTTGATAACCAACGATAGGTCTGTCCAAACATTTTTTGACTGAGTAGGTAAGGTAGCTAAGTAGTGTAGTGCAGTGTAGTGTAATTTGGCTTAGGCAAGCAGCCTGTTTAGCCAGTATGGGCTTTGTATTTATAATTTAATTTTTAGTTGCTAGAAATAATTGTTAAATTAAGCCTAGTCAAGGTAAATTACTAAGTATTACTTTGCTTACGAGATTAGATACGGGGCCTTTTCACATTGCTTGCTCTGGTTCCAGAACCAGAACCAATTTGTGAAGTATAACTTGTCTCCATAACTAGAGGGAGATACGTGCTATAAAGTTTTTATTATTGAATGACAATCGCCAAGAAGAAAGTGAAAAATTGTGCTAAGTTAGGTTGTTAAGGTAGTCAAATATTAACAGAGGTTAATAGTTATACTGCTGTTTTTCTTGGAATTCCAAACCAATTCTGGTTCTGGAATTGGTAATATATAAAGGCCCACGAATGACGTCAGATCAAAAAAATACTCTTCAAAAGTACTCTTTTGAAGAAAACTATTAAAACCACATAGAAAGTTTTTTCTAGGTATAAAGATGTATATCTTATAAGACATTTAAAAGTGTAACTTAACACTTTAAAACAGTTTATTTGCTTTTACAACACTTTGGGAGCAAAAGCCTAACTTTCTCAAATAAGTTTTGCTTATGTATACTAACAATTTTTTAAATTTGTAAAATTTGTGGCAGCAGAGATTGAGGTAGGGGGGAGAAAGTAATTTGGTTGCTTACTCGGTTTGAACTTGATTCGTTGTCACCAATGAGTTGGGCAGATTCCACGTTTGAATTTCCGCCAATGTTGAGTTTGCACAAGTTAAATCTGGAAATGTTGCGCAGACGAAACTCAATGAAGTTTTCTCCAAATACTCCGACTGCCGGGTCCTCAAGTCTAAGGGGAGGGTAGTTGTAATCGTAGCGGAGCGGTCGTATAGCGGGCCAGTCATTTAGATCCGTAGACTCAATTGGTCTAGACACCGTAAATCTGCTTTTGAATTGTTGTGCTGATTACTGTCAATAGAGTAGCGCTGCCACCACCGTAATTTAATCCGTATTACGGAACGTTGGGATCTCAGAGCTTGCTTAGAGTTGAGATTGATTTGGTTGTTTAACGCCCCACGGGCAAATAACTCAAGATAAACTATTATGGGCTTCGTTAACAGGACAGACTTAATTAATATTATTTATTGATGTTGTATTAGCAGACATAAATTGGCAAAATAAAGTTGAATTTAGACGATTGATCCTCGGCTGGTGCCAGGTACGAACGACTAACTAAACAAACTAGTAGATTGAGACTAAATAAGTACTAATTTAACTTTGAGCACAAAAGAAACTAAACACTAAACAGACGAATACACGAGGGTACACAAAGTGGAATGGAAATGGAAAACGGACAAATGAACAAGTAGGAGGCAGGGGAAAGGGAAATGAAAACTTGCGGCCTGAAATGGCTTTAATAAATAGTGGAGCAATGTCGTCCGGACGGGGATGGGGCAGTAGATGGGGCAAGAAGGCGAAAGATGGGGCAGGAGATGGGACGAAAGATGGGGCATCGGACAACAACAAAGCCGGGAATGAAAATAACAAAAAATTACGCGCGATGGCAAAAGATGGGGCGAGGGATGGGACATGGGACGGCGCATTGGGTGACATAGAATGCGAGAGTCATTATGGTGAGGTCACCTGTTCCAAACATGGTAGTGCGCCCTACCATAAGATCTAGCCATACGGTACCTGTTTTTAGTCCATACATAAAAACTGCAAAAAAACCCTATGCGCTCTTTCAAATTTTATATTTTATACAATTTTGTTGTCATTTAATTAATATCTATATAATTTACATTTATAACGTAAGGACTAAGCTGTTTTGTGCAATACCACCAACTACATATGATGTATTGTTGTTGGTGGTTTCTTATTTGTCTCAGGTGGCCTAGCCATAGGTCTTGGAATCCTACCGCTGCCACTAATGAAGTATTTGTTGGTCTCTCGGGGTTGCCTCGAGGTGGCCGGGTAGGTCTTTGAATCCCACCGCTGCCACCAATGAAGTATTTGGTTCCAGCTACTTCCCTGTTAGTCACGTGAGCTGCCTACTTTGAGCTCTTGGTAGACTCTCCCAGGAAGCCTTCTAGCAATTCTTAGTAGCGTTGGTAGTGCTGCCACCAGCTCGCTCGGATCTTGTCCTTCAATGAGAAAGACTCCGGGCTTAGCAAAAAAAATGATACACGAGAACTCAGCACGCCGTGCAGATTTGACAGCTCACACCGGTGCACAACTCGTCAGCGGTTCCTGCCAGGCTCAAGTGCGGGGATGAGGAACTGTGCTAGTTATCGGTTAGTTCTGTCGGGAGTTCCGCACTCACTTAGACACACAGTTGAAGATAGATCAGAAGACAGACAAGTTGGCGAAGGACTAACGCAAGGTGCGTTGGACTTACAACTTAGCAAAGTTGCAGAAAGCAAAGTTGCAGAAAGCAGAAAGACGGGTTGAATCGAAAAAAGGCAGGTTGCCAAACATAGGCACGAGAAGCCCATACATATAGGGTAGCAGACCGATTTCACCATTCAGTGCAACACCCCATTGTGCCAGAGTGCGCAAGGCCGCTCTCACTGCCTGGCATGATTCAGTTCTATTTTTAGAAACAAGTTTGGAGCCCCCGCCAGAGAGGCAAGGATGCTATTCCTAATTTAGAGACTGACACCCAGGATTGCACAAGGCTGCGCAAGAAAAGGACAGAGTGCCGGGGCACGTGATCCGCAGACAGACAAAGAATCAAGGACAGGCTGAGCGGAGAAGCTCAGACACTGGGAATGCAAACGAACCGGAAAAAGGGGGACAAAAGGGAGCGCAGGCAGACAAAAGGACAACGAGGGAGGGAAAGGGAGAGAAGGGAGCGGGAGAGGGAGAGAGGGGGAGGGAGAGAGGGAGAGCAAGAGGGAGAGCTGCGGCCAGCGGCAGCCAACAGCTCAGAAGGGCGCAGGGCACAGCTGACAAAGGGGGCACCTAACACTAAACTAGTGCTCACTTCACTCTTTTTGTTCAAATGATGAGGCGGAGTGCAAGCGTAGCCGCTTTATTTAAAACGAACAAGTTAAATTTGTACTTAAGACACGCGGTAAAATATTTGGCGTTATTAAAAGGGCAAAAAAATAACAAAAGATTGTACCTATAATTGAATGAATAATAATGAATTAATGTAGTAAAGAATGAAGTGGTGTTGGCTTAATAAACGTTTGACCGGATTGACTGAAAGAAATGTCGTAAGGTTAAGTAAAGGATCTTAAATTGGTTTAACCTTTAAATGCGATGACCCCATAATAAGTTCCTGAAATAGTGACAGGGGCGCCGGCCCAACTATTAAAATAAGCGAAGGCACCTAAATATGTTGGTGGGATGCCGGGAGTCAGTTGGCAGAGCCCGGGGGATGACGCATGCAAAAGGGAGAATGGAAAGAAGATAATCGCGCACGACTGGCGCTTCAGTTCAACATAAGGGCCAAGTTCAGCGCGGCCTCAAATAAAGGGGGTGGGCATGTCCTAGTGACGGGCGACCCAATGGCGAGCACACCTGAAATGAGACGAAGTAAGTGATTAGATCAGAGTCTGTCCGGCTTGGGCAGTCAATAGCGTTGCACTTGCCGTTCAGCGATTCCGGGACCTGGCCAGCTTCTCGGGCAGCACTGGGGTTCGACCGGAGATTCACCGAACGGCGAGCCAGGCCGCATTCCACAGGATCACCAGGAATTCCGGATTCTGGATAGCGTCAGCGGTGAGGGTGGCACCTTGGTCATCGAGAGCCCTCAGCTGGGCCCATGTCGGCTTCATGAGATCAGGCTAGGAAAGCTGCGCCGGCCTCGATCGGGTCCTCCGGGACAGGCTCCTGCTCAGCTGCTGCCATGGCCGTACCTGCGGAAGAATTCGGGGGTGCCATGGGGAAGGCGCCGCAGAGCTCCTCTGCCAGGTCGGCCCAGGTGTATGTCGACGGCGTGTCTGGGGGCTCCTCCTCAGTTTGGACTCCAACATCGCGAGTGGGAGCCTCACCAGGCCGCAGGATTGGCAGAAGCCAGGGCGGGCTGCCGCGGCCAGGAGACGCGGGCACCAGCCCAAAGTTCACTCAGCTGATGCGGGTCGTGGTGGGCCAGGGATGGAGGTTTGGCGTAGGCGTCGAACTAGCAGTTGCCGCTGCAGCCAGGGCACCGCTGGGGTTTGGGCCAGCTTCCGACACTTTGGTTGCTTGAGCCGGGCTGTGATGGCGCCTTGGGCTGGCGACTGCGCGGTCCTCTCGGCGGGTTTGCTCAAGAGGGCCTGCTGTCTGGAGGCGTCGCACCACGGGTGATGAATCCTCCGCCGTCAGATCAATAACCTCTACCAGAGGTGGGGGTGGGCGCCTTTGTCCTCTGCGTCGTGGGGAAGCGCGGCGGCGTGGAGCAGCGGGCGGCCCTCTCTCAGGTGGTGTTGAGCGCCGCAGGTGCATCAGCGAGGGCGACCTTGGCCGCTGTCCTAACCGCAGGCGAGGATGAATGCGGCGGACCGTATGTGACTCGGCTGGCCGCTCAAATTGGCCTGCTGCGGCGCCGATTGGGGGTGCGTCTTGCGCCAAGCAGTACCGCTCTGATCCCAAGTCGCGATCATCTCCACTCGACCCGGAGCGCTCAGTGCGCTTGGCGGCTCGCGACGTATGCATTTCTGCGCTGAAATGATTTAAATTTTGTGCGCGCATGCGGGCGGTGCGACTAGCATACGTTTGCGGCCTAGTATCGCTAATAAGAAGCCTCTCTGGAGGCCTACGGTCCCTAGCTGGCCTACCTAAATCTGCAGGCTCTAGAAGCACTTCCACCGGAGTGGTGCATGGCGATGGTACACGAGACTGTACCACAGGAAAAGGTTCGGGGGGAGTAGTGACATGGACGGGCGAAAAAGAAGCTCAGCAGGCACAGATGCATTTGAAACAGGCTCATGCAAGTGGCATTCACCATATGGCACTGGCTCACGCCAAAGTGCACTTGCCTGGTTCGCTGGTGTCGTGATCAGTCCACCTCCTGGCTGCACCTCCAGGATCGCCAGAGACCGGAAATACCACCAAAGAGCCAGCCTCACGTCATCATCCTCGTCGTCATCGGGATCTTCAAGCTCGTCTTCAGGAACCGGTGGCAGGGTCGCAGGTCCTGCCCCGTCAGGATCATCTGGCTGCCGTCTGCGCTTCTTCGCCTTCTCGACTTCGGGATCTGAAATCATCGTGTAGTCAGCGTCAGGAATGTGGAGCAGGTTGCGGCAATGAACAACAAGTTCATCCCATTGGGCTTGCGGATTGGGTAGTCTACGGCGAATTTTGTAGACCACCTCGCCTTTGGGTTCTACGACTTTGTAGAGTGCTTTGTGGGGTCGATGAAACTTCGCCGCCTCGTCCAGTTTGAGCACCGGGTTGTTGAGGAAAACCAAATAACTGGGCTTGAGCTTCTTGGCCTTTGGCAGGTTGAAGTAGTGCTCATCTCGCAGTTGCTGATGGAGATGCAGACGATCCTTGGCTTGCTCGGTGGCATTGTCGAGACGGCGTTGGAAGTCCTTGACATACTCGGGCAGCTTCTTCAGCGCGTTGTCGATTGGCAGTCGGAAGTCACGGCCGAACACCAGGTAGTGGGGCATGAATCCTGTCACCGGGTGTACACTGGAGCAGAGAGCCATCAGGCAGGCTGGAAGGAAGGTGTCCCAGTCATTGTGGTTTCGCTCGAGGAGGCAGGTGAGAACGCTCTTCAGCTGCTTGTTGAGGTTCTCGACTTGACCATTGGAAGCTGGGTTGTACAGTGTTGTTGTAGTATGTCAAATGCCAAACAGGTTGCAGAACTTCTTGAAGGCAGAGCCGGTGAAGTTGGTGCCTTGATCAGTGTGTATCCAGCAGGGTACACCAAAGTCAGGGATCAAGCGCTCCTACAGGATCTTGATGACAGTCTTGGCTTTCTGGTTCCTCATAGGATAGGCAAACGGGTACTTCGACGTCGCGTCGCACAAGGTCAATATGTAGCAGTTCCCGCTCTTGCTCTTCTGGGCAATAGGGTCTACTACATCGCAATGTACTCTTCCTAGCACTTCGCAGACTGGGAAGCTTTGAACTGGAACTTTGTCTCGCCTTTGCGATTTGCTTTCGAGACAGGCCCGGCATCTGCTGATAAAATTCTCGGTGACACGGGCTAATCCGGGCCGCCAGAATCGTTCTCGCAGTCATTTCAGCATTTTTGTCTGGCCTAGGTGTCCACACAGTGGCGAACTGTGGAGCTCCTAGAGCACCTGGGCATCGAGGGCTTCGGGCAAGACAATCTTTGGGGACTGCTGGCCATCAGTCAGGTCAATCATCAGCAGGCCATCGTCCTCTCGCAGATTCTCGTAATATCCGAGCAGGTTCCGCTGCTCCTTCATCAGCCGCAACCGGGCGTCAAACTTGGGCTTCGGGGCTTTGTTCTCGACCAAGTTGAACACGTAGCTGATAGCTTGGTCGGCGCGCTGCGCGTCAACAAACTGTTGCCGCGTCATCGGCAACCTCAGAAAATCCATGAGCACAGCGCGGCATGGCTGAGGGGTCATGACTCCTGCAGTCTCCGCTTCGGTCGCTTGCAGTTGATCACGCAACTCCGTCTTGTCGGCGTCAGGATTAGGTCGCTCCAAGCGACTTTGTCTCACAATCGCTGATCTCATTTTGAAGTTCTCATCGTTGGTCTCTTGACAGGAATTTCTGCAGCTGGAGCAGTGCACTTGCCTCCACTGCACAGCCCAGGCGACTCTTGGCTGTAGGGCGAGACGCAACACAAAGCACGCCCCGTCGTAGGCAGCCGTAGCTGTCGGCTCCAAAATCGTCAACATTGAGTGAGTTTTCTCCTGCACTGGGCAGTGTCGCAACGGGGGACTTGACTTTCCACACAGGCGATGAGCAGCTGTCTGTCGGCTCAGGGGACAGAGCGTTGACCTTGCTGCCATCGCGAGAGTCTGGCCTCTGTCAACATGGCGAGAACTCTCAGCGCAAAACTTCGGGGGTTTGCAGTTACATTGCTGATCTGGATCTGCACTGTGGGCCATCATCAGGAGGGCTGCTTGTTCAGTGGCCTCTGAGTCGTGGTCCATGGGCGTCTCCATGTCCCGAGATCTGCAGTCTTGGACATCGTCAAGGAGGTCTACGTCAGCAGGGGCCTCCGAGGCTTCGTCTGGGCGAATCTCCAAGTATCGGCAGTTGGCATGGGCGTCGCTGCGGAGGGCTGAGGTGTCAGTGGCCTCCGGGTTCCTGTCCAGACCGGTCTCTTGGCGTTGACTGCAGCGATGGTCGTCGTACTGAAGGGCTGCTGGCGCGGTGGCCTTCAGGGCTTCGGCCAGGGCAGTCTTGGCCTCCTTGTTGCGAGTGCGGACCTTCTTCGAAAGGGCTGGTCTTGCAGTGGCCTTCCTGGTGGTGTCCAAGTCCGGCTCCAAGCTGGTGTCATCATCGTGTCGGGCTGCAGAATCGGGATGCTCAAGCAGTCGGCCGTGCTCAAAGTCGACCGGTGGTGTCTCCGGGCATCTTGACAGGGCGTCAGTGTTGGCATGGTCCTTGCCTTTGCAATGGTGAAGCTGGAAGCAGAACTCGCTCAGTCGCTCAATCCAACGGCCCAAGATGCCTGTGACCTGCATCTGGTTCAGCAGCCACAGCTAGGCTCAATGGTCAGAATGAACTTCAAACTTCTTGCCAATTAAATAATGACTGAAATGTCGCATAGCGTCCACGATTGCAAGCAGCTCTTTCTTCGTAACCATGTAGCGCTTTTCAGGATCACGAATTTTCTGGCTAAAGAATGCAATTGGGCGCTCGACGCCGTCGGATTGCCGTTGTCCAAGACAAGCGCCTATGCGAATGTCTGAGGCATCAGTGTCTAGGACAAATTTCACATCAGGATCTGAGTTAAACTCAGGCAGAGTGAGAACTTCAGTCGAACACAACTTCTTCAACGTGTCGAATGCTACCTGGTGCTCATTAGTCCAATGCTGCCGCAGGCTGCCGATGTCCTTTCGAGTCAGGGCAAGCAGCGGCGCAGCATATCCAGCGTAGCCGTTGACAAACTTGTGGTAGTAATTGGCGAGGCCTAGGAATTGTCTCAGTTGAGTAACAGACTGCGGCACGGGCCAATCACGGATCTGCGCAATCTTGTCCTCACAGGTCTTCAGGCTGTCGGGAGTCACGACGTGACCTAGATAATGCAGCTCCTTGAGGAACAAATGGCACTTTTTCGTCTTGATCTTGAGGTTGGCTGCGATAATCCACTGGAGTACAGTCTGCAGGTTGTCCAGCTGCTCCTCGAAGGTCACGGAGTGCACCACGATGTCATCCATGTAGCCAAGCGCAGTCTTTGGCATCAGGCCGTCCAGGAGCTTATTGATGCAACGCTGAAAGCTCCCTGGACTATCGTGGAGACCCATCAGTAGAACATTAAAACAGAATTGTCCGCGGTCAATCACAGAGAACGCCGTCAGGTGCTAATCGCAGTCGCGCAGCGGGATCTGCCAGAATCCTTGAGCAAGATCCAAGCTAGAGTACCACTGAGCACCACACATCTTTGTGAAGGTCTGCTGAATGTGCGGCAGCGGGTACGGGTGGTACACGCATTTGTCATTGAGAGCCTGAAGTCGTGCACCAGCCAGAAGTTGCCGTCCTTCTTGGGCACTATCAGCATTGGCGAGTTGTAACTAGAATATGCTGGGCAAATGATGTGCTTCGCCAGCATCTCGTCTAGCAGGGCGTCTAACTTGTCCTTCAGATGAGGCGGGATCCTGCATGGTGGTAACGCGACTGGTATCCGATCCTTCAGGATGATCTTGTGGGTCACCAGATGTGTCAGGCCAGTGTCTAGCAGATGCTTCGAGAAGGCTGCTTGACACTCAACTAGTAGATTTCGCACTCTCTGTCGTTGATCTTTGGACAGTTTGCTGTTAATCTTGACTTCCTCTAGCCAAGCTGTGCTGGGCTCTGCAGGGCTCCTTGGCAAATGTCGAACTTTAGGTTCCGGCGTCTCTTCTAGGTACATCAGGTTGGCAGTTCTAAGTGGTGTTGCAACACCAACGCGGATGCCCGACTGCAGGAACACCTCACAGTCAGCAGTGTTGACGACCTCAATGTAGCCTCGACCTTCAGGCATAGTCATTAGAGCTGGAGCTGCTTCCAGAGTGTTGCAGCTGGGGTGCAGTCTCGACTTCACCAGCTTGACAATTGATGGCAATCCTCAATTCTCGGGGTGGCCGACATCCAACTGGACAGCCAGTAGCGCTGAGCTTCTCGGCGGCAGAGTGCACTTCTCGGAGGTGTACACCCAGCATGATTGAAGCTCACGGCGCGGATAGCCAATGGGAATGCACGCGCCATTGTTGAACTTTAGCATTCCTTGAGCGAAGTCCAAGTTTTGGCAATGTTCACGCATGAAAGATACACCAAGTAAATTTTCACAATCTGTGACCATGACGAGAAATTCGGTGTCCACGACGACATCACCAAACTCCACCGGGATGATCACCTTGCAAGCAAGGGGTAGTTGCGTACCGTCGTACATGGTAACACAATCTGGGATAGCATGCAATATGATACACCAAGGCATCCGGCGTCTAATAGTGGCCCAGGTTGACGAACCAAGAAAGTTTTTCCTACTGCCGCTGTCTAGCAGGAAAGCGACCTCTCGACTTGCAACTCAACCTGTGACGTACGGATCGGCCTCACGCACATGGATTTTTTGATCATCGGAGGTGTCCACGAAACCTCCGGGCTCCGCGCCACTTACTGACGAGCGACTGTCGGACTGGGCATTTGCGCCTGCGCAGCCGACATCCTCTTCTTCTCCTCTCGGAGTCTGCCAAGTAGCCGGGGCTTGGGCTATTCAGAGGGCGGTGCCGTGGGCGCTCTCTGGCTGGCCATTTCCCTGGTTCTGGCAGAGTGGGCATTGGGCATTACGATGGCCGGGTTGACCACAACCATAGCAGATCATAGCCTTCGTCGGCGGGCTCGTCTGCTGCTGCTGATCACGCTGAGCCAAGTCGCTGAGCAGATTCTGCTGCTTCTCGAGTACTTCAGTCAAAGCCAATAGGGCTTGGGCAGTGGCGTCTGGTATCGGGCGAGCGTCCTGCTCCCCGTCCAACATCCTAACTGGGGGGTTGAGCAGAGTGCTGAGCCAGCTCTCTGGCACCTTCTAGACGGTGCAGCTCTCGAATTGCAGCCAGCAAGTTGTTTGGGCGCACCCAATACAGTCGTTCTCACAAATCTGGGGTTGTTCGCAGGCTGGCAAGGAACTGATCAGCCAGCTCCTTCTCGCGGTCCTCGGGGTGCATCCTTGGGTATGCACGCTCCCCTAGGGTGCGCAGCGAGTCAGCATACTCTTCTATGGTCTCATTCTTGCCTTGCTGATGCCTCCTTAGAAGCTCTCGATACTCATCAGCGCCACCGTGGCGCGCAAATCACTCGATTAAACGCTGCTTAACCTCCTCGTAGCTGGCGAACCTTGGCAGATGCATGCTGAGCAGGGCTGGATATGCAGTAGACAGATCTAGACTCGCGATGAGGTGCTGCTTCATCTCGAATGGGTCGACGACTCACTCCATCTCGCAACGCTGCTCGAATGCGGCAAGCCAGACATGAATGTCCTGACTTGGAGTAAATTTAACAATCCTAATCTGTTTACTCACCGGTCGCTCTATTTGCTGCTGCAGAGCTGCCATCATGGTCCTCAGGTCCAATGGTCTGACAGTCTGGCCAAGGTCATCCAAGCCTCGCAGAAGCTCATCGGGCAGGTCCTCGGACACCTTGCTTCGTACGCTTTGCCTCGGTGCAGGCCTCTGACAGAAATCACCGGTCATTCCTGCTGCCGCGGCTTCGTCTGTTGCCATAGGCCTCGAACTGCTGATGTACTGATCCAGCCGGCTGCTACTCCGGCTCTCGTCTCGCTCGTTAAACATGCTGATCTTGTAGCTGACTGAAGAGTCGTTCTCGAAAAAAGGCAGTTGGCTTGGGTGTTTCGAAGTCGGATCCCACCGCTGCCACCAATGATGTATTGTTGTTGGTGGTTTCTTATTTGTCTCAGGTGGCCTAGCCATAGGTCTTGGAATCCCACCGCTGCCACTAATGAAGTATTTGTTGGTCTCTCGGGGTTGCCTCGAGGTGGCCGGGTAGGTCTTTGAATCCCACCGCTGCCACCAATGAAGTATCTGGTTCCGGCTACTTCCCTATTAGTCACATGAGCTGCCTACTTTGAGCTCTTGGTAGACTCTCCCAGGAAGCCTTCTAGCAATTCTTAGTAGCGTTGGTAGTGCTGCCACCAGCTCGCTCGGATCTTGTCCTTCGATGAGGAAGACTCCGGGCTTAGCGAAAAAACGAGACACAAAAACTCAACACGCAGTGCAGATTTGACAGCTCACACCGGTGCACACCTCGTTAGCAGTTCCTGCCGGGCTCAAGTGCGGGGATGAGGAACTGTGCTAGTTATCGGTTAGTTCTGTCGGGAGTTCCGCACTCACTCAGACACGCAGTCCGACTTCTGATAGTCAAAGATAGATCAGAAGACAGACAAGTTGGCGAAGGACTAGCGCAAGGTGCGTTGGACTTACAACTTAGCAAAGTTGCAGAAAGTTAAGAGACGGGTAGACAGGTTGAATTGAAAAAATGCAGGTTGCCAAACATAGGCACGAGAAGCCTGTACATATAGGGTAGCAGATCGATTTCACCATACAGTGCAACACCCCATTGCGGCTGAGTGCGCAAGGCCGCTCTCACTGTCCCCAATCTGGCGTGATTCTGTTCTATTTTTAGAAACAAGTTTGGAGCCCCCGCCAGAGAGGCAAGGACGCTATTCCTAATTTAGAGACTGACACCCAGGATTGCACAAGGCTGCGCAAGAAAAGGACAGAGTGCCGGGGCACATGATCCGCTACCGTACAGGCCGGACAGAGAGAGTACAGCCAGAACTGGCTGGACTCAAGCCAAGAGAACACAGCCATACAGAAAGGGGGGGGGGATGGAGACAGACAAAGAATCAAGGACAGGCTGAGCGGAGAAGCTCAGACGATGGGAACGCAAACAAACCGGAAAAAGGGGGACAAAAGGGAGCGCAGGCAGACAAAAGGACAACGAGGGAGGGAAAGGGAGAGAAGGGAGCGGGAAAGCGAGAGGGAGAGCTGCAGCCAGCGGCAGCCAACAGCTCAGAAGGGCGCAGGGCACAGCTGACAAAGGGGGCACCTAACACTAAACTAGTGCTCACTTCACATACATAAATTTCACGCAATACTTTTTTTAACTCCTTGCTTTTTCTTTCGCTTCGTTAGTTGTCCAAGTTTTGTCAATAACATTTCCGCGTTCTTTCAAATACCATATTGCAAAACTCGTACTAATTGTAATTAAATAACTAGTGCTAAAATTTTGTCTCCTATTCCTGAAGTAATCTTAAATACATAGAAATATATTGGCCAAACAGGCTTCTTGCCTGAGCCAACTTACTACTACTACTACTACTACTAGCTACAAAAGTTACTAGCTGACATACAAAACCATGTCCTTGGGATAGTTTCAGGATTTAAGTGGAACTCCGTCTCTACCATAACACAATCTTCTGGTCACTTTGTCATCCGATATGACGAAGTGGAATATGACAATCTGACCAGTGACCACACAATCAGCCTTTCTCATATAACCTAGCAGAATGCTTTTTCTGTTGACAATAAGCCATTTTTTGCAGCTATCCTGTAGTTTTGCACATTAAGTTATTTTTTTGAAAATATTAACAATTGGCCTAATTATTTTTTATATAATTGTAATATAATTATAATATAAGGATTGCTAAGGCTTAGGCCTATAGACCTAATGTCCAGTAATGATTTGATTTAAGTTAGTGATAGACAAATGTGTATAGTACAGTGTATATGCATATGTTTAACTTGTTTAAAAGTGTTTTACCAATCTAAGTGCATCAAATATATGTAGAAATTCTAGGCCTATGCTATAATAGACCAAATATTGTATACATTAGAATCTCTGAGTCAGCAATTAGATATTAGGCCTACAAAATCTATTTTTTCCGGAGACCTAATTGCTTTAAATTTTTAATTCCTAATACACATTGTTTTTAATTTTTTTACTTTAAATTTCATTTTAGTTTAACAAAAAAGAAACCATAATTTGAAAAAGTATTTGAATTGTTAATTAGCCTATTGAACTAAAATCCATATACTAAAAATGAAAATCTGGTATGTATATATGTTTGTGCATAAACAATTTTAGCAAAAATGGCTCAGCCAATTTTGTTTGAACTTGCACCATTCAATTAGAAATTTTTCCATGATGGTACATGCATTGTGGCTAAGAAATTTCTCAATGCTAAAGGGATTAAATATTCAAAAAACATGCTTTTTTGCAAAGTTGAAGCAGCTCTTTTGACTTTAAATGTATTATAAAAATGCTAGAAAAAAACTCATTAGTTGAATTTTGATACTAAAATAGATTGCATCGCAATAGGCTTTTTATTTATTGTCTGTATACTAGCTAAATTTTGACACTGAATTGAATTGCATCACAGTATCAAAAGCATAGTGTGGAAGCATAGTGCAATATATACTTAATTTATATTATGTAACCATATTGCTAACTTTAATAGACACTGGTACTGACTTGCCTAAGAAATTGATAATGTCATAACTACTTTGTGTGACTTTTACTCAATTGACTTAGTGTGAGTATTGAATTATAAGTGCTACAAATTAATTTATAAATATTAGTAGCATAAAATTAGTAGTGTGAAATAAAAAAAAATAATTTTTTATTGAAAGCTTTTATTGAAAGACTAATTAAAAGACTGGATTATTACTTGATAAACCAAGGATTATTGCACTTGATAAGCCAAAGATTATTGCACTTGATAAACTAAGGATTACTGTACTTAATAAGCCAATGATTACTATACTTAATAAACCAAGGATTACTGCACTTGATAAACCAAGGATTACTACACTTGATAAGCTAAGGATTACTGCGCTTGATAAACCAGGGATTACTGCACTTGATAAACCAAGGATTACTGCACATGGCAAACAAAGGATTATTGCACTACACTTGATAAGCTTGGCTATATGTATGGGATTTTTTCTATCCAGGGATGCTTGCTCATACATGCGCAACCTCCAAAATTCGGTTGGCCATGCGACTTAGTTTTAACAAAAATGTGACGTAGTTTTTGGCCAAAAAAAGCAACTTACATATAAAAAACCCTAACGCAAAATTAACGCAACTTTGGGTAAACGGCAGGAGTAACTATAACTGTCTTATTAAGTCAAAATGCCTCATCAGCTACTTAGTACTACTACTTTGGTATTTTTCGGGTGGGCATTTTTGCAACTTCCTTGGTTGGCCACCAAATCGGTCGGCTGGATTGGCCGACTCGGCTGACTGTTGCACATGTATGTGCTTGCTATTAGAGATTCTTGCTATCTGTAGGATGCTTGCTATTTAGGTGGATGCTTCTACAATATCTGGGGATGCTTGCCATCTGCAGGATGCTTGCCATCTGGGTGGATCTTGCAGATAGCAAGCATCCTATAGATAGCAAGAATCTCTAATAGCAAGCACATACATGTGCAACAGTCAGCCGAGTCGGCCAATCCAGCCGACCAATTTGGTGGCCAACCAAGGAAGTCGCAAAAATGCCCACCCGAAAAATACCAAAGTAGTAGTACTAAGTAGCTGATGAGGCATTTTGACTTAATAAGACAGTTATAGTTACTCCTGCCGAATAAATAGCGCACTCACTCAGTCTGTAGCACTCTGTAGCGACCACTAGAGCAACTTTCATGTACTAACAATGGCACAGAAGAAAAATGCAGTTTATTGTTGAATTAATTTCAAACTATAAAGTTAAAGGGAAAGTTAAAGTTAAAGTTCAAGCAAAAGAAGATATTTGTCCAAAAGCAACAAAAAATTTATGATTTTGAGACGCAACTACATGTATGCTCGTATAGTAGCATATAATAATACAGGGAACAATATTGTTCCCTTTTGTCTATGGTTTCCGGCATTCATACTTGCGGTAACAATTTAATTGTTTGTCAGCTTTTTTCGATTGTTGCCAGATTTCAGACGAATGTATTTGGCTATCAAAACAAGGAACAACAATAGCAACACGGCGAAAGTGTTTCATAGTCACAAAAAGTTCTTAAGAACAAACCGATCGAATCAATTGTTTTACTTTCCGTAAAAGTTGAATGTGCAGTTGTGGAACTGACCACCACAGAGGCTTCTCAGCAGGTCTTGGCCGTCCTCGGGTGCTTTCATCAGCTCGCCTCTATCAGACCCAGTTGTCACACTTTCGATGGTGGATTCCGCATCGTCGTCAATCTTGGTGACTTTGGACCCATAGGCAGCCAGACAAGCGCTCATTCGGGCCACACAGTCCATGTCTCGCCGCTTGTATACATCCACTGAGCTCGAATTCTTGTGTCCCGTCATTAGTGTAATCGCTTGATTATCGAAACCGGCCTTGGCCAAACAGTTCACCTAAGTTTCAGCAGTTGGGTAAGACAGTATTCTTACAGTTTTACTGAAGTGAGTAGGCCATGCAATCTTTACTCACCATGGTTACTCGCACACAATGGTTGGTGTACTTCCGCTGCAGAGCCAGACACGCACTCAGATTCTTCATGAAGTCTCCAAGTGAATCTTTACTGAGTCGTTGTCAGGCTGAGAAGCCAGACTTATTGAGCCTTGGGAACAACACCTCACATCCATTCGGTAGTTGAGAGACGTACATTTTAAAGGCTTTGACGGGACAAACAGCTTTGTCTTGCACGCTGTACATCCGAGCTAACTTGAGATCCTTGAATGCCATCTCGTTCAACGACGCTTTAACATTTTTCGACAGCATGGCGACAGCGACGCGTACAAACTCCGTACCTCCTTCTGACACTATCTCAAAACACCCAGGTGTCAACTCTCTCAGATTTTCTCGGCCTCGCAGTGCGAAATGGAGCAGAACATTGAAAATGTTTTCGTCTTGCAGTTTACGAAGGGACGTTCAATCAAAGTATGCGCAAATTGTTTGCATGTCGTCCTCGGAAATAGCTTCGTATTTGTCTACCTTCTCGACGTGTCCTTCCATGTACATTTTCACCATGGCGACAAGAACGCCATTGCAACGCTTGAAGGCTTCTCCGGTAATGATGTTCACCTGGCGATTAACGGACGGGGATTGCAGGTGGCATTGAATAGCCGCACGAAAACAGATGAGAGACTTTGGCGCATAGTAAGTTCCATCCTGCTTTCGAAGGGATGAATAGAAAAGCCTCAGATAATCGTTCAAAAATCGATCCAGAACACGCTCAAACTCCTGGCAGAGCCCCTTCTCGTTGAGGAACTGTCGGAACCTTGCCACGTGAAGCTTCCGTTGCGTCTCGGTCGATTTTGGCACTGAGTCACTCTCAAGTCGGTCCAACATTTCCAGATCTTCGCTACCTAGCTCAGGCAGCCCGTTGGAACTGGACGACGCATCCAGGTTGTCCATCTCCAGAACGTAGCGCGTACTCGACTCTCGGGTGACAAAAGCCAACTCGTCCGTGGAGAGTCCACATATTTCTCCGCCAGGAATGTTTGCTTAGCGAATCATAGCTAGTTTTCCTATTTGCACTCCGAATAGGAGAATTAATTCAAGCTCAAAATCAACTTGAGAATTAACTCATGGCAGCCAGGCTAGCTGTCTTCACTGTCCTTTAAATTTGCCATAAACGATTAATTATCTCTACAACCCTTTCATTTAGAGAGCAACTAAATTTGCCATAGACGATTGATTATCTCTACAACCCTTTCAAAGCGCATTCCAGCAACAATCGCATTTCATACTCAGCATCCGCACTATACATGTCTGGGCCATAGACAGGGGAAGTCAAAAGGGTACGCGGCTTCAGCTTACGCAATTGCTGCCAAAAAAAATCGGTATATATCGTTACATTGTGGTAGAGTGCCGCAGTTGGACATTTAATTATTTTTGTCTTAAATAAAGGTAAAAAATTAATAGTCAATGCCGAATACAAATGCGAATTATATAGTACGGCTGGTAAAAGGAGTTCTTTAATTCAGTGATTCACATGCCACCGTTCAAAGCAGGGACTTGGGCACAGTCCAGGTGCATTCGGACACGCACTGCAGCAGAACACGGTGCACTTTGCAGTGCCGTTGCGGTAGCACACGCGGCATTGCTTCACCAGCCTCGGGTACAATTCCCTCGGAGGCAGCTTTGATGGAAAGTGCTGCTGAGCTGCAGCCGCCGCTGGTTGCCTAGCTGCCGTTCGCTGTCTTCCTGGTCCCGTGGAGTCAACCAGTAGGGTGATACAGCTCTCCAGGAATTTGAAGAACTGCAGCCGGCAACCGTGCTTTGAGTATACAACCCATGCATTGTGTACAAGCAGCAGGCAGAGATGAAACCCCAACTTATGAAACCACTTGTAGGTTTTGTGGCAGCTGTTGTACGGTTTCAGCATGGCATCGAGTCGGTCAACGCCTCCCATGCAGCGGTTGTACAGCAGGTTCGAGGCGCTTTTCTGCACTTGCACAGCTTCACCATTCTTGCGAATTCGGTTCGTCGCTACTTTCTGAGCTGAGCCATGGGTGTCGATCATGAAGAATGTTTTCAAGCCGCTTTCCTTGTGCTCCAAGATTTTCATGGCCAGCACTGGCAGCTTCCTCATGAAAACTATGTCATTCAACAGCACCTGCTAACTGCGCAATGCCAATGGCACTCCAAGGTCGGCTCAAACAGTTGCTGTCAGCAGTGTGCTGCATTTGTACAGAAAAGTCGCAAGCCGTACTGAGGCAAACCACTTGTCGACAAAAAGGTGATAGCCGAAACCGAGCAGGTCCTTGCAAAGGTGCACTACAATTTTCTCGCTTAGAGACAGCTGGTCACAACCGAGGTCGTCGCCAAAATGAGAGTTCTCTTCAGCAGTCGAATGTACTAGAAAGTTATACAGGTAGCCAGATGCAGACTCACAGGCGCAGTACATTTTAATTCCAACTCTGGCTCTCTTCGATGGGATGTACTGCCTAAACTGAAGGCGCCCCTTGTACAGAATCAGGGACTTGTCGACGCTGACCTGCTGCTCCGGCTGGTACACGTTCGCGCAGAGCTGCTGAGCCAGACAGAGCAGCGGCCGAATCTTGTGCAGTGGGTTGTTCGAGGCGGGTGCTCGTGCATCGTAGAAACGAAGGAAGGCCAGCAGCTGCTTGAATCGGTCACGGGTCAAGCCATTGGGCGATTGAAAAAACGGAGTACTGTCAATGACACTGGTGCTCCAGTAATCATGCAGTTCCGGCTTCTGTGAGATGCCCATGAACAGGTACATACCCAACAGCTTGGATATCTCACTGCGGTTTGTGTCCTTCCATGACTTCAGCAAGCTCGAAACATCTTCTCCATCATGTGTCGCCTGCTCATACTCAGCCCAAGCTTTTGCGTTTGTCCACTCCACGATCTTATCCAGCAGCTCATCGGTTAGAAACAGTCGTAGAAAATATTGGATGTCTTCACGGTCTTCGGGAAGGACAATGCTGGGGTTTACACCCGAAATTCCAGTGAAACTGGGGCCGTCTTCAACAATGTCTTCGCCTGGCTCCACAAACTGCCAATCGTCTTCTACTTCGCTGATAGTGACCGACTCAGACGACTCGGAGTTCTCTGCTATTCCAGTGTCACTTTCGGAGTCGGAAGTCAACAGAATATCCATATTTGGATTGATTTGAATTACATGAATAGAATTGTACAGAATTTGGCACAGCCCTTAATATACTAAAACTGGACTGTCTATGGCCAGTCTTGTACAGTTTTGATAAGCGTGTGTGCAACCCATTCCACATGTACATTCTCCTTCAACCCTAGATTAGACCAGCGATGGCTGGCTTATTGGCAGAAGTGGCAGTGCAATTCAGTTCACTGAAAAGTTGAAATAGTCTATGGTCAGCTCTGCTGACCATGCCGGCAGGAACGGAGCTTTCTATTTAGGAATTCAGGCTTGAAAAGGTTAAGAAAATGTGCTTTTTACATTTTTTTCTATGAACTATTTTTGCTTCTTGCTTATTGGGTGCCCCGAAAGGGAGGCCGCACTAGATTGCTAGTAGTTGTTAAGTTTAATTATCATAAGTAAGGAGATAAGTGTTGACAGTTATGAATCTACTTTGTTACTAAAGTAGCTATTACCAAGTGAATTAAATTCCTTGGGCTTAGGTCCAGATTAATTTAACTTAATTATAGTTAAGTTTAGTACTCTAGTACAACTTGGTAATATTTAGGACTATTTAGTTCTAGAGCCTATTATAACAACTTTGGTGGCAATAGCAGCTAACAAATAAAAAACACTAAGAGACTAGGCCTAGGCCTAGTTGAAGCCCATTTATGGAAATTAGTAACTTTGGAATTTGGTGCTAGACTGCTAATTAGTTTTATGATAGTCATTTCTATGATATCCATTTTAGTGACAGGTTTCTTTGGGGCCAAATGTATATAAAACATTGCAACAAGTCTATTATTTGCAAGTTTTTTTGTTTTTTTACGATAAAGCAGTAATGAAGTATTATTAGGCCCCCTAATAAATTTAAAAATAATCTTCCTTTTTGAATGGTGCTTGGTCATTTCATCTGCCGCCTTTTTGTCTGCTGGTAGACAAAACAACTTTTTGAGAAGAAAAGATAAGGTATAGCTACATAGCTAGCAAAGCTAATTTTTCATAATTAAATATTGCAAGGTGTTAAAAAGAGTTAACATGGGATGTCAGTTTTAGTGTAATTTTGTTTATTGCTATATTTCAAAGAAACATGATATCAATTTTAAACATCCATTGAAAAAAAGAACTTATAGATAGAAGCTGCAGTTACAAATATTGATGGCAGAGATAGAGTTCACTGTTGAATACAATCAGTAGGCTGTTATGAGCCCATCCAATGATGATGCATATTCATTATAAACAATTATTCAGCCTCCAAAATTCATATTACAAACAAAAAGTTAGTATATATATATACTATGGGTCCTTACCTATGGGTGCTTTTAACGTAATTATTCTGTTATTTTCATTACAGTATAAGTAGTTTTTAAGATATACAGATATTTGTTTTATTTATTAACTATTTGTTATTTTCTAATTTGTTAATTGAAATTTGATTGGCTCATGACTGCCATAGACAGTCATTTTTGTCTCATTTTCATTTTTGCCCCCTGCCTCTGAAAGTTATGTCCTAGCATAGTATAAGCTCACATCAAAATATGCTTTCTGCTTGGATTAGCAGTCTATTACTGTTATTTCTTTCATGGTTTAAATAATGTGCAGAAGCTACAACTGCTTATTAAAAACAAAGATTAGGTCTCACATGGAAGAGCATCCTGCTTGAGCTCAAAGCTTAGGTCTCTGAGATGCTGTGGTTGCATTCTTCTTAAGTTTAGTTAGCAACTTTAGCAAACTGCAACCCTTTAGGTGGATTGATAAATACTGTGGAATCTAGACAAAGAATTGTAGCATCTGCAATCTCTGCTACTAGATCAAATTTTGCTTCTTTGCATTTTCTCAGATCTCATATTGTGAGAGTTTACTGTTTATTGCTAGCATCCTTGTCAGTATGACATATATAAGCTTATCAAATATTGAAGGTACCACATGAAGACTGCATGACCAAGCTATTGCACTTCAGGACTTTGTTGCACATGACACATTTCTATTATTTGTTTCTATCATTGGCTTCATTTTGGCATTGGAGATGTCTTCAAGAGTATTCTAGCAAGTTGGAGCTATATTGTTTGATGAGCCTCATTTGAAGGCTTACTTACTTAGTTGCTAATTTTCAACCTAAATTCTTTAGATAAACATCTGCAATATGTCTTAGACTATGTTATCTCTAAATTTTACTTTTAACAAAATAGATCTCTTAGTTGCATGACAAAGGAGGCCTTCCATATATAATGCAAGCATATATTTAGATTTTGTTTCTAGATATCAAAACAAATTCATAAATGTTTATTAACTAGTTGAATGAGAACTTTGCTATTAAAATTATGTTAAAGTATGATTATAAACTAAAGTAGTTTATTTAAGATAAGTTTATTTATTTAAGAGGGGTGTATTGAATACACTTACAAAACGTGACTATGAAAAATTTGTTAAGAGGTCCGGTGACCTGATTTTTGAAGTAAAGGGAAGCTAATAATTGAAAGAGCAAGAGTCAAACTTTGCTACCTGCGTTTACCAATTTCATGTCAAATTCTGATCGATACAAGCCAGACTGAGGGGGGTTTCCAACCCCCCGCGCCTCGACTATTTCCTGCCACTTCTTCTCATCTTTTAAAAGCAATTGTATTTTTGCTTGAAAAGAAAAACAAGAAAATCCTGATATAGCAATTGAAATGCCTCGTCTGACTCCTCAGCGGATGGTTCGCGGCACTGCTTACATATTGGCTGCTCTTATGCTGTGCCATATTGTCTTAATGCTTAATAATAGCAAATTCAGCAGCCCAATCCCATCTTATTTGACATCTGGCGGCCTTGGTTCCAATCCGGTCGATTCTGTACCTCCAGACGAGGAGACTTCAATTGCTGGTCGAAGGCGGATGGCTTCCATTAAAGCTATACCGGTGGAACTGTTGCAAAGATTTGCTAGGCCGGTACCGCAACACCTGCCAGATCAGTTTGTACAGTCTCAACTGCCTGATCGACCGCTGGTGAGTCTGAATTTTCTTTCTATTGCATCTGGTTATGTAGTTTTTAACATTTATTTTTGTACTATAATCACAGCTCTGCTCATTGTGTTTGTGATCGATTTATATCTTATTCTTCTTTTCCCCATTCAGCTTCTGTGCCTCATCCTCTGTGCCCGATCCTCTGTGCCCAATCCTCTGTGTCCAATCCTCTGTGTCCAATCCTCTGTGTCCAATCCTTGGTGCCTCATCCTCTGTGCCTCATCCTCTGTGCCCGATCCTCTGTGCCCAATCCTCTGTGCCCGATCCTCTGTGCCCGATCCTCTGTGCCCAATCCTCTGTGCCCGATCCTCTGTGCCCAATCCTCTGTGCCCGATCCTCTGTGCCCGATCCTCTGTGCCCAATCCTCTGTGCCTCATCCTCTGTGCCCGATCCTCTGTGCCCAATCCTCTGTGCCTCATCCTCTGTGCCCGATCATCTGTGCCTCATCCTCTGTGCCTCATCCTCTGTGCCTCATCCTCAGTGCCCAATCCTCTGTGTCATTCTCTGTGCCCAATCCTCTGTGCCTCATCCTCTGTGCCGGATCCTCTGTGCCTCATCCTCTGTGTCTAATCCTCGGTGCCCAGTCCTCTGTGCCTCATCCGGTGTACCTCATTTTTCTGTTAAACCTGTTTCGGTATTCGGTCCGCAAACACTCAAAATTGCGAGTTGATAAATTCATTATGGTCAGCTAATAACACGCTCAATTCTAAACAGTTCTCATTTCGTGCACCCCCGCTTACCCGGCAGCTAACTCAGCAATTGCAACAGCCTCTACTTTTAACTCGAACGCCATTCAACTTCACGCCAGTTGAAGATCCATTGCCATTAATCTACAGTCTGCAAAATGCCAATGCAACAGCAATTCTAGATGCAATGCTAGCTATTAATGCAGAGCACGAGATACTCAATGCACAGTTTTATAATGGACCTATCACCGAAGTGATCGTTGTGCAAGTTCACGATCGTATTGGCTATCTATATCTATTAATAGATTCTCTACGGCGGGTGAAAGATGTGGAAGATTGTTTGCTAGTGTTCTCGCACGATGTCTATAGCTCGGCTATAAATGCATTGGTCAGATCAATTCGGTTTGCTCGGGTGCTGCAGGTAAGAATTTCTGTCTTCGTATTGGGCTCAGTCGGTAGTAATATATGGCTGTCACGTGATCTGTTTTGCAGCTGGAATTGGGCTATGATTATAATAGCAGTCAGTAGTAATATATGGCTGTCACGTGATCTGTATTGCAGCTGGAATTGGGCTATGATTATAATAGCAGTCAGTAGTAATATATGGCTGTCACGTGATCTGTATTGCAGCTGGAATTGGGCTAGGGTTATAATAGCAGTCAGTAGTAATATATGGCTGTCACGTGATCTGTATTGCAGCTGGAATTGGGCTAGGGTTATAATAGCAGTCAGTAGTAATATATGGCTGTCACGTGATCTGTATTGCAGCTGGAATTGGGCTATGATTATAATAGCAGTCAGTAGTAATATATGGCTGTCACGTGATCTGTATTGCAGCTGGAATTGGGCTAGGGTTATAATAGCAGTCAGTAGTAATATATGGCTGTCACGTGATCTGTATTGCAGCTGGAATTGGGCTAGGGTTATAATAGCAGTCAGTAGTAATATATGGCTGTCACGTGATCTGTATTGCAGCTGGAATTGGGCTAGGGTTATAATAGCAGTCAGTAGTAATATATGGCTGTCACGTGATTTGTATTGCAGCTGGAATTGGCTTGGGTTATAATAGCAGTCAGTAGTAATATATGGCTGTCACGTGATCTGTATTGCAGCTGGAATTGGGCTAGGCCTATAGTCCAAGTTGGTCCTAGGCATATTTAGAACTTCAGCAATTGCTCTTTATTTTAATAATTGATCAACTGCCAAAACTCCAAAGTCTGGTAACTTTGAACTCCCCGTTGCAGATCTTCTATCCCTATATTAAGCAGATTTATTTTGACCGTTTTCCTGGCAACGATCCGCGCGATTGTCCCCGAGATGCTGGACTGTACAGAGCGCGCCAGCTCGGCTGCAACAATGCCGAATGGCCGGATAAGTACGGGCACTACCGGGAGTCGAAGTACACGCAGACTAAACATCACTGGTTGTATAAAATGAATCGACTATTCGAACGGAGTCCCGTCTTAGCTAATTTTACTGGCCAATTTGTCTTTTTGGAAGAGGATCATTATGTTGTTGAAGATCTGCTGCACATGCTAAGGCTCATGGTTGCGGCTAGGAAAGAGTAAGTGACTTGATTGTTAGTAATTAATAAACTCGTTTGTTATTGATTAAGGATTGGTTAATTATTGTCTCATTGACTGAGGCGCTTGCAGTTCTCTGATTCAATGAGTGGTTTGGAATTCTCTGATTGGCTGATAATCTTTTAGAATTTCTCTGGTGGAATTCGCTTAAACTTCTCTCATTGGCCAGAGCTCTGTTTAACCTTCTGATTGGCTGGAGATCTGTTTGGTCTTCTCTGATTGGCTGGAGGTCGGTTTGATCTTCTCTGATTAAATTTATGTCGGTTTGGTTTTCTCTGATTGGCTGGAGGTCGGTTAGATCTTCTCTGATTAACGGAGGTCAATTTGGTCTTATCTGATTGGCTTGAGGTCGGTTTGGTTTTTTTTTTGATTGGCTGGATTTCGGTTTGATCTTTTATGATTAAATGGAGGTCGGTTTGGTATTCTCTGATTGGCTTGAGGTCGGTTTGATCTTCTCTGATTGGTTGGAGCTCTATTTAACCTTCTGATTGGCTGGATGTCCGTTCGGTTTTCTCTGATTGGCTGGAGGTCTTTTTGGCACTCTTTATCGGTTTTAAAATCTGTTTTATACAAGCAAAAGGTTAAATTTTAAACTAATATTTCAGCCTAAGCCAGAATGTGGAAATTCTAACGCTGGGCACTTACGAAAAGAAGCCGGACTTTACTCGCAACACAGCGCAGGTATGTTGCCCGCTTGTTTCCCTGTCTTGCACCTAATAAATGCTGATAGTTCTTGTGTTTAGCTTGTAAATAGATTTAACTACGGTCTGTGTGACTGTTTACATAATTAAGTAATTTTAGTTCTAGCGAAGGCTTTCTTGTCTAACGAAAAGTGCACACAAACTTTTTGTGTTTGTCTATCTTCCATTCTTCCTTACAGTTTATGCTGCAAATCTGACTGCAAAGTTTACCTGTATTGTTTACTATTGTCAGCTTAATAAATGCTATTTATCGGATATTTTCTTATTTAAATAGATAATAATTTTACTAAACTTGTAAAATCATTTCATGAAGAAAAATTGTAACGGCAGTTTTGTCTACAAGTACAAATGAACAGTCTGATTAGGATAAACTATTGATTAAATTGCAGGTTGTTGTTGACAAGTGGGTATCCAGCTTTCACAATATGGGCATGTCCTTTTCGCGTGCGATTTGGGACCAGATAAAACCTTGTCTACCGGTGAGTTAAGTCTTGGTTATTAATTATCTGATTGGTCAGTGACTGATTGAGCAGCTTGTGGTTGTGGCGTTCTCTGATTGGTCAGTGACTGATTGAGCAGCTTGTGGTTGTGGCGTTCTCTGATTGGTCAGTGACTGATTGAGCAGCTTGTGGCGCTCTCTGATTGGTCAGTGACTGACTAAACAGCCTGCGGCGCTCTCTGATTAATCGGTGACTGAATAAGTAGCCTGCGGCGCTCTCTGATTGGTCAGTAACTGATTGAGTAACCTGCGGCGCTCTCTGATTGGTCAGTGACTTATTGAGTAGCCTGGGATGCTCTGTGATTGGTCAGTAGGAAAATGACCTGCATGTCTGTGATTGGTCCGTGCAAATCCACTCTTCCACTCTACATACAGGCATTCTGTTCATTTGACGACTACAACTGGGACTGGTCGCTGAACCACATCCTTACTAAGTGCACTAAACGACCATTTCAAACCATGGTAATCCGAATCAGTCCTCGAGTATTTCACATTGGCCAATGCGGCGTGCATCACAAAAACAAAGTGTGCAATCCTGCATTGTTAAGCAGCAAACTAGATCGAATGCTGGCAAACAATATTGCCAAACTATATCCCGATCAGCTGATGTTCAATGCCAAACTGAAAATTCGAGCCAGAGCCTTGAAACCGAACGGCGGCTGGGGTGACCTTCGAGATCGCCGGTTGTGCTCGAGTTTCTTTAATTCTAGCGAGTCTCCCCCATCTGGTCTACCATACGGTATGTGACAGGCATGCACTGTCGGAGCCCGTAACTAATGCTTTTGCTTTTGTCAGCTAACTTAATAAATAGTCAATCAAGTGGTTACCCCAGCAGTACCAGTAATCTACAGAAAAAGTTTTTGTGTCTATGGTAAATAGAGGGGGGACTGCGCCCCCCCCCATACCCCCGCTTACGTGGGGCTTCCAATATCTGTAGATAAATAGAAAGGCTATGGCAGTCTCTAATGAAAACTAATCTTGCCTACTCCTTTTAAATATTATAATTAATCAAAATTCGACTACCTTTAGTAGAGAAAAAGAAGACTTTACTGCGCTTTTTGAGTAAGCTCTCGGCTGTTAATAAAGGCACTTACTCATTTTGAGCAAAAATTGAGTTTTTCTGACGCGCAATTAGAGACTAGTGTGTAGTATTATTTGCAAATAATTATAATTGTACTTTATTTTTCACTCTTATTTTTTGGCTTCCTTGTCTCATTTCTGTTATTCCTCAAATTCTTTTTTCAAATGGCTTCCCGTTAAATTACACAGTAAATAATTGTTTGCTATTGTTTTCACTTGCATGTCTTTTTTTTGTTGCTATGGTGACTACTCGTACTGCTAAGCTATTAAAATTTAAGTTTAACGTAGAAAAAGCAAGCAAAAAAACGTTGGAATTAGAGTTTTTGTTTCTTTCGAATAAGCGACAATCACAGATACTAGAATGACTATAATATTGGCCACTCAGCACATTTGCGTGTAAACTACTGTCAGTTAAGTAGTAAGTTAAATAGAGGGCATTTATTGTATTTTGAAAGCCAAAGCTCATTTATTTATTGGCTCTTACCTCACAGCCTAAACCCCCCGCCCCAATTTTTATTGCCATTCTTGGAATTCCAGCCTTGAGCTGCCATGTACATTTCAGTGGACTGGCTATAATGTACATTATTGCTGAACCAATTAGCAAGCTGTTTACGCCTGCAAGTTTGGCTGTTAAACTTATCAAAGTCATTTCAGCTGCTTTATATAAAAAATTGCTTATGTATTCTTCTTTGCTACTGAACTGGAAGTAGAAAGCTGCTTTACTAAGCATATATGCCTGAGTGGCCCATTTAGTTATTGTAGAATCTGTAGCCTCAATCAAATTTGCTTCTGTTTGTTATACCTTTATAAATGGCACCAAACTAGATTTTAGACAAGTTCAATATTTTTCATATTTAAAGACGCAAAAACTAGAAAGCATAGTCAAGTACTGAGACTAAGCAGAAATCTAACGTTTAAGTTTAGAAACAAGCTCTTGCAGGCGTAAACAACTTGCTACATGTAAGTGGTTCAGCAAAAATGTACATGGGCAGATTTAGGCTGAAAAGCAATAAAATGGGGCGGGGGTGGGGGTATTGTGGAAAGGCGCGGTTAGAGGGTTTAAGCTGACGCAGAGTTGGGCTGGGCGAGAAGAGATTTGGAAGAGCGGAGGGCAAAGATTGAATGGATTGAAGCTTCCGCCGGGTTTTGTATTGTTTTTAAAGAATTTTTTGATATCAAGATGGTTGGGCAGTTGATAGACGCTAGTCGAAAGACACTGCTCACTGGGTAAAGGGTGGCGACTTTTCAATGTTGCTGAGTATATTTTAGATTCAACGCGCTCCCTATACACAGTCCCCAGACAATCTGAGTAGGCTGGATGATGAGACTGTTTGAAGATTGTAGAGGTTGGATGATGTGATGACGTCATCCAACTCGGTCTCCAGACAATTGTAGAAGCATGGGTTGAATATGACTGGTCGTGTCTTAAATTGAATACTCAACCTACTAATAATTATTATTAAATGAATAATGAATTTGTCTAGATTCTAGTAGTGCCATTGATAAAGGTAAATGAAATTAATATAGCGCCTACAAAAGATATAAGTGGAGTGCTATGAAATTGGATGCTTGAAACATTGAGGCGATGTGAAATTTATAGGTCATGTGGAACTCTCCCCCCTGTCCTACTACATGTAATTAGAAATCAATAAATCTCTGAGCAATAGCTTTGTACTCTAATATAATTAAAAACTTGTGCCATAGACGAAATAATGTGATAAGATAGATTAAACAATGTGTTTCCACTTTCGTCCGTATTAACATTCTATACAAACTTTGGTAGTGTCCAGTGAGGATTTACCATAGGTCCAGTCGCGTTTCTTGCTAGCTGGCTTGACTTTGTACTGAGCCTATGGTATTTTGGCCATAGACATTCTGAGAGTGCGGGCCGCCCAGCATTTTAGCACGCGTAGTCTTAAGTGGAACCACAAAATAAAGATTTTTTCTTTTCAACGTGGTTTCAATGCCCCCCTTGATGCAGCGTGGTTTCAACGCGCTGATGGATGATTTAGCAACCTTGCAATGTCCTTTGGTTGTTCACCTCTGTGGAGTGCTTCGATTATAAGCCAATGGCATTCGTTCGACAGCCTTGCATATGGTTAACAATTCTGGGGCAGATCTTGTTCCTCTCCGCAGCAATTTCAAAAGAAGCTATGTACCAAGCTGTGATGCTTGTTGGACCAAATTAAATGCCGCTGTGCCAGCCTTTCTACCATAGACAAAAGCTCCGTGACATTGGTTGTCAAACGTGTCTTGGATTACAGTCAATGCGCGTAAGCTTAAATGGGCTGTAAACATGGACTTCTATACTTAGCATGCTAAGTAAAGAAGTCTATGGCTGCAAAAAGCTATATTTAAAGTATGTTATTAACATTGCCCAATAATGGTTCAAGTATTGTATTTATTTAATCAATGTTTTTAATCGCAAATTGGTGCGTACTATGTGTAATGTATGTCTGTCTCATCGAATACTTCTCAGCACAACTGAAAGAAACATTTATTATTAAACGAGTATATTGAAACTATAGCTTATTGTTAAATTTTTGTTTTGTTTGTTTTCTATAACACCTAAAGCTACATTTAAAGGCAAATGGTTTCACATTATATTATTTTTGACGCTGCCTATTTACTTCAGTTCAGTGAAGAGTGACAAAAAATAAACTATTTTTCTAGAAAAAAGCTTCAACAAGCTCTGCAAGGATGGCTTCGTTTAAATTAGTAAGTTCACCGTGAAAATTGGTTATACACAAGTTTTGTCGTTTTTAAGCAAATTTAAAACGCATTTGCAAAATTATAACAATTCAACGCTACTAACTACTAATAGAACACTGCATCCCGTTGGGTTTTATATGGATAGGAGTACATTTTCAAAGACGTTACATCCTTGTAAATTTGTTTATTTTCATCCGGGCACAACCAGCGCTGACGGCGATTCCTACCCATTCCGTTTGACTCCTGGACACATACAAGTGCGCCAATACTGTAGACTCTGTGCCTTTAGTAGGTGTCTAGCACTTATAGTAAAGTCCACTGCTGTAGTGTGGCCAGCGAATGAAGTGATGGCGAATTACAGTTGCTCGTATCTTATTGCTCTTATCTTACTCCTGGCTATAGTTGTCCTACATGTAAAGTACGCTTTGCTCGCCACTAACCGGTTCACACAGACTACTACGAGCATTAGGTATACATGTACTCGTAAATCGCCCTTCGGGGCGCCCAATAAGCAAGGAGCAAAAATAGTTAATAGAAAAAAAATAAAAAAACTTTTTCTTAAACCAATTCTTTCTTCACTTTTAAAAATCACCTTATTCAAGTAAAATTGTCACGGACAATGATATATGCTATATGAATCTCTTTTTTTCTAAAATCTATAAACAGACAACAAAATATAGCTTTCACAAAGATAAGAGACATCCCCCCTAAATAGAAAATATTTCCAAGAAAGCAAGCCCTCCCCCGCGGACATGCCAATACTTGTTTCCCCCACCACCCAACCTTGTGACCCGTTATGAAAATGAGTGCCTGTGGCGCTAAAGTGAGTGCCTGCGGCGCCAAAATGAGTGCCTGCTACGGCGCCAAAATGAGTACTTGTGGCGCTAAAATGAGAGCCTGCTGCGGTGGTAAAATGAGTGCCTGCTATGGCGCTAAAATGAGTGCCTGCGGCGCCAAAATGAGTGCCTGCGGCGCTAAAATGAGTGCCTGCTACGGCGTTAATATGAGTGCCTGCGGCGCCAAAATGAGTGCCTGCGGCGCCAAAATGAGTGCCTGCGGCGCTAAAATGAGTGCCTGCTACGGCGTTAAAATGTGTGCCTGCGGCGCCAAAATGAGTGCCTGCGACGCTAAAATGAGTGCCTGCGGCGCTAAAATGAGTGCCTGCGGCGCCAAAACGAGTGCCTGCGGCGCCAAAATGAGTGCCTGCGGCGCTAAAATGAGTGCCTGCTACGGCGTTAAAATGTGTGCCTGCGGCGCCAAAATGAGTGCCTGCGACGCTAAAATGAGTGCCTGCGGCGCTAAAATGAGTGCCTGCGGCGCCAAAATGAGTGCCTGCGGCGCCAAAATGAGTGCCTGCGGCGCTAAAATGAGTGCCTGCGGCGCCAAAATGAGTGCCTGCGGCGCTAAAATGAGAGCCTGCTGCGGCGCCAAAATGAGCGCTGACAGGACCGATTCTGAAAATATTGCGCATGTAGAAATTTAGTTATGCCCGTATATACACGTAGAATTCGATCTTGGCTTCCAACCCCCTCCCAACATACCAGCGTAAAATCCATGTCAACACCCCTGACAAAGTGTAGGTCGCATTTTCATTCGACCAATGCAATATAAAACGAGATTTTTTTAATTATAAAAACTGTTATTGCTATAGAGAAATCAATAAGGTTCCCTAATTAAACAGATAAAAGTATAAATCTAGGTTTTTGGCTTTTTAAGTCGGTTCGCAGCTCTTGCGCAACAGACTGCCTTGGTTTCAGGTCTAACCAACGCGCCTCACCCCTGACTCTGTGCTCTGTCAGCTACCTGTAGCTTAGGAAGACGCAGCTACCGGATGTGGACTCCAACCGGATGGACGCGAAGCCCCAGTCGCTAGTCGAGACGTTTCCGGAGACGTACGCAGCCGCCCAAGCAGAAGGAGCCACCGCAGCCGCCTCCGCCTCCTCCGAAGCCGCCGTGGCAGGCGCTGCCACCACCGGTGCTGCCACCGACGAAGCCTTCGGCCGGACCGCCGCTTCACTCGCCATCGTTGGAGCTGCGCCTCGGGTTGACGGGCCTGCCGAGCCAGCCAGCGCCGCAGCCGCCATGGTTGGTGGTGCTGAAAGTGCCGCTTGGATCATTGGAGCCCGGCTGGCCGTTGCTGCCTCCAAATCCTGAGCCTACATGTAGGCCGAGCCTGAGCCGACCTCTCCTGGCCTTCCTGCGCAGAGTTCCAACCAAAATTATCGGACGCCTCAAGACGCCCCTAAATAGTGTAGACTTTCATTCATTCACAACATGCTACTATAAGTAGAGTGACCCAAACACGCGAAGTAAAACTAAAACTTTGAATCATGTTACTTTTTAACGCAAGAGATAGCCATGATATTACCCTTTATAGCGTAGACAATGAATCATGACCCCAAATAAGGTAAACAGTGTCCTTCATCCCCTATTGTATTTACAAAAATTCTATTCAACTGTCAAAAGGGTCAAATTTATTTAACCTCTTCACCCCATCAAACTAAACCGGAATCAGTCTTAATCTCTGAGAGAAAAATCCGTTCCGTTTGGTAAGCCTTCTGAGATGTCAGTTGTTCTTTGATTATTGAGAGCTGAATTATTATCGATGGTCGTTGGTCGAACGGTTTCTATTGAATTTTGAAAGGCCTTACTAGTTCGACCTAAGGGATTGAATAGGATTCTTTTGAACCGGTTCCGTGATACTCCGATTATTGACTTCTGATTGACTTTGATACCTTATATAGTAACAGATACGAGGCACACGACTCAGATTCCGTTATTTCTAGAAGAATTAAGACGCCCTTTCTGGGGGAGGGCGCATTTTCGATATTGATTTTCGAGCTCGAGGAACACACTAACGCCGACGAATCGAATTGTTACGTTGCTCTCGTACACGGCCGACTTCAGAATCGACAAGGAGAACCCCGGGGAAAATACTAAGAAGACTAAGTGAAGAATCTGGCGAACAATAAGAGACTGCCACGGTAAGCGAGCACTTAAATTTGTTCCCAGACTTGCGGTCTGGAAGTGCGAGTTCGTGCGTTTAGACACGACGTTATTCTGGCTTTCTCTCTTTTTCTCTCCTTCCCTTTCCCGTGTGCAAAAGCGAACTCTTCAATAGCTGTGCATCTCTCGCCAGTCTTAGGAATCTCCCAAAATATACCACTATTTATCATGGTGGCACCGCCTCCCCCGCCAGCAGCAGCAGCCGGTCGCCCGTCCGGTACACGAAGCTGCCGCCGCCTCCGCGGCCTCCTTCATAGCTCAGGGAGGTCAAACCACCCATCTGGCCCACAACGATGCTCAGCTGGGTGCCGGCCGTCAGGCTGACTCTGGCGCTGACCTGAGCTCTCGGGCCACCGATGATGTTCACCCGAGTGTTGCCGCCTCCTCTGCATGGCTCCGGCAGCTTCGATCAGGTAGCAGCCACTAGCGGGAGCCGTGAAGGTTTCGATCGATCCATTTCTGCCCGAGCTGCTGTCTGTCAGGGTTTTTGCAATGTCCAATGATGAAGCTTTGTATGTAACAATTGTTAGAACCATGTCGAATTTACATGTATATATCTTGCTTTGAGGGCGTAATTTGAATTCAAATGCAAATACAAAAGCAATTCAATCTTTATGCAAACGTAGCGACATCGCCTCTGTATCAATCGGCGATATTATCGCCCCTTACAGCCCGGCGGGGAGTGAGCGATATCGAGGCGATTTTTTGGTTACGTGGGTTCCCTAGATGACAATCTGTTCACACCCGCGTAGCAGATCTGTTTTTAACTTTCATTTCTTAACAGATCTTAGCATCTGCTATGTCTTGTAATATCTTACCAGATGCGGCTAGTATCTGCTCACGATAAGTGCATAAATTTCTTATCCAAATGAGTGTGGAGTATCAGGAATGTATAGAAAGAAATAATATGACAGTAACAAACATAAAAACACGCTTCAGTTAAGCTTAAAGTGTAATTAATTGCGTCAGTCATATCTGCTTTTTCATGCAAGATATGGAACAAAATATGCTGCTTCGCGTCAGATCTTACTTTACAAGGTTTGAAATTAAACATACATATGTTTAAATATATGTTGCCGAAACAAGTTACTCACTTTTTATACATTAGATTTTCCTTTCAATAAATAAAAGGGAATAACGGTTAAAGACTTCATCGCAATAAAAAATTTTTTGTTATACCTTAGCTAGTAAAATAGATATGAACAAAGTAATGAAAAACGTGCCTCTCCTTATCTGCAATTATTGACTTGTTGTCCATCTAAAAATAGTATCAGTTGATTGAATCTTTCGCATATATACCAAAATGTGCTTTAGATTTAATCTTTAAATCGGTAAGGATCATTAGGAATTAGGTAGAATACCTTTAAAGTTTAGAGGTTAGGTCTATATTCCATCATTCTTAGGCTAATGCAATAATATAATAATGGCAATGTCAAAATGATGAAAAAGCCATGACAACTGACAAATTATATCAGACAACATGTCCATAGGTATAATGTTATTGTTTGAATGAAAAAATAAGGTCTTTCAACTTATAAATTATATATAATATCCAGTTATTTAGCTATTTACCTATTAAGTATTATTCATTAACTTCTCTATTAACCAAGGGACAGGTAGGCCATAGGGTACCCATACATAACCTATTCCCCCTTCCTATGACTCATGGGTCATGGCCATGGGTAGGCCTACCCTATTCTATAATCAGACAATGGTACTATACATCCTATAACTGATATTGTCTGTTAGGCCTATTGAGCTATGAATAAATAGGCCCTTCCCTTACTTAGACTCTAGTTTATTCTATTTTATAAAAGGCCATACCAAGTGCAGATCTAGAAAACTTTTAAGAAAGGGGCCAAGCTATACCAAACACTACAACCCAATATTGGAAAATAGGCCTACTTAATAGACCTGGCATAATTATAGTTGTAGACCAAAAAAGGGCTCATGACCAAGACTGCCATACACCAAGACTGCCACAGCTCTAACTGGCTAATGGAATTGACACTGAGGGGGAGCTATTATCTTCCTGCATTGCCATTGCCATATTGGTTGTGATGGGTTATAAAGTTAGATAAGAGGAAATATCCTAAGATTGGTTACTAATAAGGCAAATAAGTGGCCCAAAATGGTTGCAAGTCAACCAAGGCAATTTTAACAATATGCCTAGGCCTATCTTATAGTTCCTTTACAATTCAAATTGAATGAAAAAAATGAGGAGCCTGGCTTATTTACCCACTTGGCCCATTTATTAGTTTCTTTCTTGTAGCCTTGTCTTATTGGCTCTCTCCATCTCACCCTTTCTCAGCATCATCCAATAACATGGCAAGCCAAATTCCTCCCCCTAGCTCCCCCAAGTATGGCAATCTTTGTGTGGCGGTCTTGGTCCTATACCTCAAAAAGTATGAAAAAAAATTTTTGGTTGCGGCTCTATATTTGCCACTGGGCCATACTCTGAAAAGTGGGTGTTTCTAACTTTAAACTACATGGTTCATTGATAATTATATTATGTTTGATTTTGTTTGCTGTTATTATTAGTAATACACTATTTAGACAATGCTATATATAGACTATGTATATAGTATAGATAGTATACTGGTCTAATCCATAAGCTAGCTAAGTAAGATCATGGATTATAAAGATTATCCAGAGATCATGAGGTCATGATTTAAATAGAAAATGCATGTTTATAAGCATATTACCCTTAGTCCTTAAGCTTATAAAATTTGCATAATAGTAGTCATGATTATGAGTATCTTTATAAAATATTCTTCAAACTCAGTAATATTTTTTTTGATCACAATTATATTTTAATCTGGAGTCTAAACTTAAATTTCCAGGTGCAAATTTTTTATCTAATTTAGAAAGAATATGGAAACTGGTGATCATTCAAGCCAAAGTCCAAGGGCTAAAAGGCAACGTAGACCAGCAAGCCAGGATTACTTTGGCTTGGAAAGGCAAAGGCAGCAAAATGTGTTTGTTTTGTTATGGTACAACAAAACCAATTCCTATAGTGAGGCCTTGTCTCAATAATGTTATGTTTTCCAAGGTAAGTTATGCAAATATTTTTAATATGTTGTTAAAATGGTTATATATATGCATTTGTCTTTAGTCTGGTCCTTAAGTTTTTAAATATAATGGTAGCTTATAATGTAGGGCTAGGTTGTTTACTTAAATTACTTTAGACTTTGTATTCATTATTTATGTATATTTTTATGATAGTGTACCTTGGAAAATATTTTTATAGTGTTTTTGGTAATGACTTTGTGGTCAACAACATTAATAAACACCTTGTTATTTTGCTAACAAAGGCTTGCTATGCTAGCCTTTGTCCCTTTTCTATTATTATCTTTCCATATTTGCAGTAATGGACAAGTTAGCCAGAAAAGAGCTATTTTTTGAAAATTTGGAGTTTTTTTGTTATCAAGAAAGTTAGTTTCTTGAGTTTAAGTTTAAATGTTTAATGTTTTTTATTTTAAAAAAAATTATCTTTTCAAGATAACTTTTATTAACTAGTCATTGCCTATCACTGCTCAGGCTGCTGTATTGAATTATAAATCATATCTCCAATGCTTAATTCTTTAACAATCATCAAGTTAAGGATTATACTAAAACTGGTAGAATATAAGTATATCCCAAAAGTAATAGCTTACTAAGTCTAACTAGCAATCCAATATAATTCCATTTTAGTTCTCTGTGTCTAAGAAAGCTGCCTGGCAAAAGGTAAGCATTAGTTTTGTCTGTTAGTCACTCATTGGAATCAATAATAAAAGTGTGGTGAAGAGCCATTTTTGTATATCATTTTTAGTATTTTGAAGAAACAATGAAAATCGGTTGAGCCTTTTGGGAGATAACCAATTCTGTTTGCAAGCTATTTTGCGCCCTTTCATGCATCAGCACAGGCTTCACCAGCCGCTAAATATTTTAAGCAAAAATCGTGATGGTAAAAAAAGTTGTAAGAATTCTTTCTCCAATGGAATGCAGGTGTTCCATACCTATGATAATGCTCGGAAAGGAACGTGCATCAGCTTCATCGTGAATTATTCTAGCGAATCTGTAGGAGTCATCAAGAGCATTGATCACGGGACCCAGTCTGTCAGAATTTCTCCGATTTTATCAGTAAAAAAGAATAATATGTTTTGTTGTTCATGGCAGCAGTACGAAGACAGTTTTGGATGCGACGACTTTCCTGTTCCAATTGGTTTGGATTTCCTAAAGTGCTTGCTGGTGGCCGATGATAACCAGGTCTACCTTGTGCCGATTCTGAGCTGCTGCGAACACAATTAGGTAGCCCATTTATTTGCGCGTGTTTTTTACTTCTGTGTAAAACCAAAGTATATTTTTTCGTAATTAGTACATTAACACTATCTTGAATTTGATCCATTCGGTCTGTAATAACTTTAGATGTCAGTAAGAATCTACAGAACTTACAACCAATATTAAACCCAATATCTACAGAACTTCATACCCAACTTTGCGTCCCCCTTGGCAGGTGCACACAGTATGCATGAGCACTGCGGCGACACGGCAGCCCCAGCAGTATGAGCAACCCTAGCAGGTAAGCAGGCAGCGCGCCTACACATTCGTGTCGTTTTTTCGTTCTCTGATTATGAGTACATTTTTATTTTGCTTACTAGATTAAATTTTGTCTATCTTCAGCCGCTCTGGGTATTACTAGTACAAGCTACAAGTGCAAAATAATATGTAGTTTAAAAACCTAATATATTGCTTACTTAGCTCTAAAATCCGAATTTCGAAGTAGAAAGTGAATAATATTAGTCTTGTCAGTGTCACAAATATCTTCATTTCCCTGCCAGATGCCCTGCGTTGCCTACTGTGCATTGGTGCTCAGCCTTGGGTGCCCAGCTGCCTTCGGTGCCCAGCTGCCTTCGGTGCCCAGCTGCCTTCGGTGCCCAGCTGCCTTCGGTGCCCAGCTGCCTTCGGTGCCCAGCTGCCTTCGGTGCCCAGCTGCCTTCGGTGCCCAGCTGCCTTCGGTGCCCAGCTGCACTCTAACTGTCATTATGCCTAGCCGCCTTTGGTGAACAGATTTGCGAAACTTAATACTTTAAAAAACTTTTCTAGTTTACTTTTCAAAATACAGTTTTGTAAACAGTTTTTAATGCAGCTATATCAGAATGGGGGGTTTTTTAACTAACTGGCATCAAATTAACAGAAAGAAACGGTTGGTAATGCAATATGGCAAAACGGAAATTTCGATGAGCAAAAGTTACTATAGTTACTCTGATTTTAGAGAAATTTGTTCAACACTTATTCTTGCAGAAGCAATTTGCTCTTAAGATGTGCCGTTCCCTCCCCTCCAAGACACCCGGATTGGGATGAAATTAGAAATATTGCCATGAAATTTATATAATTGCCGTAATTGTAATTTTATTTCCACAAAAATTAATTAAATTGCAATTTGCTGTGCAATTCACTTGCAATTATTGCAATTTTACTCAAATGTTATACTTTCTACTTACAGTAGAATACTTTAAATATTAAATTGGACGAATTGCAATTTGATTGTGAATTTTTACTTTCTAAATTTTGTGTTAGCTATAAAGGAAATGAGCCAATGACTATATATGTATGATAGCCTAATTTTGTAAAGATTTGTTTTAGCAACATTTTTAAGGAAAATGTTTATAATTTAGTTTATATCGCATGCTTGTCGAGATTGCAATTAAATTATAATTTGCTATAATTTTTGCAATGGAATTTTATTGTATTTTGCTGTGTTTGCTACTTCATTACGCCTTTATGTTTTTGTGTTCATGCTTTTGTAAATACTATATGCTCTCTGTATGTAAATTATAAATAAAAATTAAATAGTAAAAATGTTTAAATAGGGAATTGCCCAATAGTGCCACAATAATTCACCCAATAATAAAATGCAGAGAAAAATTTTCTTTTGTTTATATTACTTTTTTCTTCAGGTAACTTCCCGAGTTCCCGAGTCTTAAAATTTTGATTATGTATGCACCATAGAGGTACTGCACGCGCATTGCGTGCTATAGACATTCATCTTCTATGCCTTATCAGATCTTGACTAATCTTGTATCTTCTTGGAAGATATGGCCTCAAGAACTTGCATGATCCTGTGTCATCTTAGCAGATCTGGCCCGAAGATCTTGCATGATCTGTTCAGAAGATCTGGTAAGAATTGACTATGTATTTCAATGGCGAAGATCTGCTGAGCTCTTGCAAGAACTTAGGGCGCAGTTCAAGTCAGATCTTGTAAGAAACCCCAAGCCAATGTCATCTAGGGTTAAGACTCTCTTCTAAGCAGTACTCTAGTTGACGGCAAACTCATGAGGTATTTTTCAAAGTCTTCCGCTTTCCGGGCGAGTCGGGCGAGCTGAGCTTTCTCGTCACGTGACTTCCGTTTGAGCCGGCCAGCTGCCCCGATGACTCATTAATGATGCTGAGTGTCCGAATGGTCGAATGGTTTGCCGCTGCTCACAGCATTTATCACTGAAATTCGAGCGAGCATGTACGATCGAGTTTAAAAGCAGAAGTTCGCGTTGATATATGCATGCACTCTCATACTGATCGCTATACTCACCGCTCATCGTTAGGAGCACATGATGAAGGATTGGGAGCTGGAAGATGGGAGCTATACTGCCCCTCCTTCCCCCGGCAACAAAACATTAACAAAACATTTGTGGTAACAAAACATTACCACACCTCAAATTTTGCAGCTGCCGTGGCCACTTCTCGATTCATTTCGTCTCCTATGCCTCTGCTTGTCATAATTTGGATGCTGAGTTGGGAAGCAGGCACTCGGCCAGTAATTAGCCTCTAGCCTTTCGGGGGCTGCTAGCAAACGAATTAATTGACTAATTGCTACGTACTATGTACTATTTTTATGCTAGTTGCTATACACTCTCCTAGTGCGTGTACTGTATCTTTTTTATCTGTGTTTTATGGCAATAATTTTATAGATAGATTAGCACACCTGTCAGCTGCCTGTGTGCATGAACTTCATAATTTATTTAGCCTTTGGCCACAATCTCCGCTACTATCAATTAGCATGATTGCGAGCAAAGCATGTGCAGCTTAAATGCACTGTGTATATTAGACATTAGTTTTAGTATAATAGCCCTAACCCTTCTCTGATGCTGTGGTCTCTGCGTTCGTAGCTGTTAATTGCTCTTCACATTCTCCAACCCGAGTTTGACCAGGCGCCAGTGAACTCTACCTCGTAAATGTGAAATCACTGTGCACGGGGGCCTCTTACAAGGAGTAGAAAGACTGGAAAATACGATTCTTGGAAAAATTTTAGGAGGCAGGATTTTTTCAGAAAAATACACTGATGAGATATAGAAAGTTTTCATTTTTTCAGCACAAAAATTCTCGATTGCTTTCGACAGGAGGCAGACCCAATGTTCATCTTTTGATATAGCGTTTTGCCTTTCTTATAGCTCTATTTATATTCATAAAGTTTTTCGTTCAGAAAATTAGAATTCTATGTTAATTTTACATCCCACGTGGATTTTCAAAACCTAAAAAAT
The DNA here is from genome assembly GCA_002269645.1 of Macrostomum lignano. Taxonomy (NCBI): domain Eukaryota; kingdom Metazoa; phylum Platyhelminthes; family Macrostomidae; genus Macrostomum; species Macrostomum lignano. The sequence goes on along the minus strand of NIVC01000757.1, from coordinate 116,251 downwards.
CATAAAAATGCATGGCACAGCTCGACTAATTGGTTTTATGAATCTACTTTATCATTTCTGTTGCACATTTTGTTAGCTCGTTCACAGTGTCAGCTAAGAACGTACGTATAGTTTCCCGTCTCCTCCGAGCTTGTGTGGAGCTGTACCGTTGCGTGGAGAGAGGCCTGCGGGTGGTCATCCCCAAGCCTGGAAAGAGCGACTACCAATCGGTGAAGGCCTTCAGGCCTATCAGCCTCACCTCTTGCTGCCTTAAGCTTCTCGAAGACTGGTGCTTTGGCGCCTACTTTCGGTCGAGCTGAAGCGCTTCTCACTCTCGCAGAACCAGCACGCCTTCCGCTCGGACAGGTCCACTGAGAGTGCCCTTCATGTCATTTAAGAATTGAATTGACTTCCCGGAGAGGGCTGTTCTTGGCAGCGGCTTTGCCTTCTTACTTTTCTTGGACATTGAGGGGGCCTTCGACGACAATGTCATTTTCGAGGCCTTTTGCAGAGCCCTGGAATCCAGGGCCACGCACCCTCACCTTGTCCGGTGGATCGACGCATGTTCTTCCGGAACCGCGCGCACTGTCGTGGCCCACCTGAACGGCAGCTCCCTAACGGCGCCTGTCCAGAAAAGGGGCTCTCAGGGCGGGGTCCTCACCCCCGTTCTCTGGAACATGGTCATGGATGAGTTGCTTTGCAGTGATCTCCATGACTCTTGAATCGACATACATGTACATTACATTACATTATTCACACTATTTTTCGTTATACATGTACAGTAGTAACATATAAGTCATGATTCAAAGTTTTAGTTTTACTGCGCGTGTTTGCATTATCCTATTTACATGTACAGTAGTATTTTATGAATGAATGACACTCTACAAACTAAGATCAGGTCTCTAGTTTCTACCATGTTTCGGATATTGCAGCAGAGGCGATCTATAATGGCTCGGAATATGCAAAATAAAACTTTCCACATTTACGTGCCATAGCGCCTTATGTATAGAGTGATAGATACATGCATCAATAGATAGAGAGAGGGATAGACACCGAATGGAGAGCCTGAATGTCTTTTTGTGAAGTCGTGTGATGTATTTTTCTGACTTTACCGCACGAAATTATGCGCATTAGTAAAACAATATTGTATGCTTTAAAAATATTGAACATTGTCAGAATACACGTGTATTACATTAAAAAATTTGCTTTATTCGATTTATTGTTTCGTAAAATTCCACAGGCTTCGCCGATGTGGTCACAAATCATTCACCAAAGTGTACATTTCTCCGAAATGGTCTTTCTTCGGAGCTTGTTGCTCCGACTGTAACCACCTGCTCAAGAAGTGATTGAACTTCTTGCCGAACTTCGTTGTATATAGGCGAGGCATGAAAACTTCGCCATATACTTGCGACTTGGCAGTGGCAGGCCAGGATACGCGTCGGCTAGGACCGAGCGTAGGCCGGGCCACTCAACAGCACTGAACGGCAGATGATCGGTGGCAATGGCTTTGCCTGGTAGGAAGAAAATATGATTGTATGTGATGAAGCTTCGTAAGTTATCTAAATAAGCTACATCTAAATGAGGTCATTTGATAAGATAAGAGGAATTAAAAGAATCAATAAAAGCACAAACAGGAAGCTTTGATTCTTACCTATCTTGTTGAGGACTTGGATGGCACTGTCGCTGTTGATGTCCCAAATTGTTGTGCACTCCATCATGCCTTCGATAGTTTGCTGCAAAAATACTGCTGCCACGCGCTGCCTCTTGGCGGCAGGGAAGAAGGAAGCTGCCTCATCAGCAGCCGCACCATCTTGAACACTCTTAGCCAATTCTGGGTGCTTGGCTTTAAGATGTTTGCTCATTGCTGTGTTCGTTAACTTTTTCAATCGGGTTTGTGCCCCTTGACAGTACCTCACTACAACTATTACACTTTGCCTTAAACTTATCCTCAGACACTGCGAAGAATAGAGCAGATATAGCTTTCTTCATAGTAGCCATTCAAGTTAGAATTCTTATTACCTTTCTAGAAGATTTTTGTAGAAAAATGTAATAATTGTTTTTCACCTAAACTGTTATAAATACTCGTGCATGTATGTCTTCCATTTGAATGCACCCCACAGACAGCAACATTTCATTGTCAGCCAATGAGAAATGTAACTCCAATTGGATTGGTTGGTAGTTCGACACAAAGCAGTCAATGATGCAAAAACTTTCGCACCGATCTCTTGCACAGCTATTGGACTAAGTGCTAAGCTCAATAGGTTAAATTTTAACTACAGTTTCCTTGCACCATCGTGCATTAGCACAAAGTAGTCAATTGTGCTAATATTGTCTTATAAGAATAACTTTCACGTTGAAGGAAGACTGTGCCTATACAGTTTGCTTAATTACATGTATTCTTGCACACACATTCGGGCAAGACCAAACAAATAGATCATATAACAAAAGCAATTCATACCTGTATAAAATCTGCTAAGCTTTGAGAATACTGGGCTTGAGTAAATCTTTCCTACATTTCACGATTTGCTAAAACTGCAACAATACATTTTCTTTTGGGCTATAGCCTTTGACACAATTATGATGCAATAGCAAAGGCTATCAAATCAGACAACTTGCTAGCCAAGCAGATAGGCATGAAAGTGGGGCCGTAAGGGAGCAAGCAGGCATGAAAGCAAAGGTACCATACTGCAATCCATGTAGACAGCAAACCAAGTGTTATCATATCTAAGCTTTGAACTATGATAAAAATACTGCTTCCCATACAAACTTGCACATTTAAAATATTACACTTGCTCTTGTTTTATTCTTGTATTCGTTAAAAATTTGAAACGAATCCAAGAACGAAACGTACGAATAGCAAAAAATAATGAGGTGGGGCGGAGAAGAAAATAAATGAATGGGGCGTCGGTTTGCTTCGCTGACACCAATGAGGTGGGGCGGTTTAACTTTGAATTGCCGCCTGTGTTGTCTCGGCACTCGTAAAGCCGGAAATTTCACGAACTGATTCGTATTATACATGCAGCTTCTCCTTTGATACTCCGTCTGCCGGGTCCTCAATTCCGGGGGAGGGTAGTTGTAATCGCAGTCAAGCAGTCTTTTAAAGGCACGGTCGTTCAGTTCGGTTCTCCGACACCGAAAATTTCGTAATCTGTCGATATGTTCGGTTTGTTACTATCAGTAGTAAAGTAGTAGCGCTGCCTCCACCGTAATTTCGTATTACGGAACGTTGAGGGTCTCAGAGCTTTCTTTGAGTTAAGACTAATTAATTGTTTTATGCCCCGTGGGCAAATGACTCAATAGAAACTACAGGCTTCGATGGAACGAACAGATTTTGTTAGACTTTTTTTTAATAAATTGGTTTATAAATGTTGAACTATATAATAGAGTTACTAAATTATTACTTCGTGGCGGACACTGCGAGAACGATTCAGCGGTGCCGAGAGCGAACAATAGAATGACTTACTTATAACCGAACGCTAGGGGTGGGGCTCAAATCGCAGAATAAGCAACAAGTAAAAGCACAAGATGGAGCACAACTCACTCAAGACAAACTAAACGCAAACGAACGGGGGCGGACACGGAAACGACAAGGATGAGAGCAAAATTGGTTAAAACAAACGTATTAATAGTATTGGACACGGCTAATCCCAGGGGGTGGGGGATTGGGACAGAGAAAGGAGCACCCAAAGGAAAAAGGGGGAAAACCCGGCCGCTGGACAGTAAAACAAAGCATACAAGGGATGGGGAATCGACAGGAGCATCCAGGGGAGCAACGGACGGGACAACCGGGGGAACAGTCAAGGGAGCAACCGATGGAAAAAATGACCTCAGTCCGTCAGTAGAAGGAAAACCGCCTTGTTCGCGCTAGCGACCGCTGTTGTCCCGCGAGTGGTCCTACGGGCCTTTTCATATTGCTTGCTCTGGTTCCAGAACCAGAACCAATTCGTGAAGTATAACTTTTTGTCTCCATAACTAGAGGGAGATACGTTCTATAAAGTTTTTATTATTGAATGACAATCGCCAAGAAGAAAGTGAAAAATTTTGCTAAGTTAGGTTGTTAAGGCAGTCAAATATTAACAGAGTTTAATAGTTATACTGCTGTTTTTCTTTGAATTCCGAACCAATTCTGGTTCTGGAATTGGTAATATGAAAAGGGCCATAGACGGGCCTACCACAATAACATACTTTCCGAATACCGACTACGAATACTGAATATTCGTTCCATCTCTAACAACTAACTTCAACTATTTTATCAATGCAGTATAAGCTAGAAATAGAAAGTAGCCTAGAAACCCAAATGATGCTCAAATTGGTTGAGAAATTGTTTTGTGGAGTGGACAGAGGAAAGCTTTTTGTAAATTTGTTTGTTCTAGCCATGTTGATTGTTTGATTCCCCGGGGAATTTTCAATTTCCCAGGGAACTCTCCAACAAGCTCCCTAGGGCCCCAGGGAGCACTCCCCAGGGTCAACATCCCTAGTTTGTTCAATTTCTAGATTGGCTTATAGGATCCCAGGATTAGGTCAATTTTATGTCCTAGATCCCGGGATTGTAAAATGTTTGGCATTGCCGCATTTGGGATCCCTATGATTTATTGACTTTTTTTTTGGTTGTCATTTTGAGACTTCCTTAACCTTAAGGCTTAATCTAACATAAATTTGTCCATTTTTCAGCCAAGGCTATTTTATTTGATTCTATTTCAACCAAAATTCAACTGAGACCTATTTTATACAAAAGAAGATTGGTTAAGAAGTGAAAAAGAACCATTTAGCATTTTAGGCCTATTATAATTTATCTTAAGATTACCTTTTAGACCTATAATTAGTAGGCTAACCTTTTATGCTAGGCCCCTAAAATATAAATTACTTTCTAATTTTGTTCACTTTTAAAAATGCAAAGCTTTTATATTCTATTAAAGCCTAAATAGTTTTGCAAAGTTATTGATTTTGACCATAGGGTCCTAGGCCTACTTTTTATTCAAATTTGCCTAGGCCTATACTATAGAGTATAGGTATGGTATGGCTAGGTCCTGCATTTTTCAAAAAGTATTCTAGCAGGCAGGCAGGCCAATTAGAAATTTCAGTTGATATTGATTTTATTTGCTATTAATTCATTTGCCACTTGGCCTGATTGTAGCGCATGGGCATTTTGGCGGACGGCGTCCGGCGCGGATCAGCCTGCGCGGCGCAGCATTGGTGGTAGACCAGGGGTAAGTCGCAAAAATGCCACCCCATAGAATACGGGCGTAGTACTAATTAGATGCCGAGGCATTTAGGCTTGATAAGACAGTCATAGTTACTCCTGCTGTTTACCCAAAACTGCATTAATTTTGCTTTAGGGTTTCTTTCACAGGTAAGTCATTTCACAGCGTGGCGCAGGTTGTGTAGGCGTCTGGCGTACTTAAGCCATGCGCTGCAATAGGGCCACTTGGATAGGTATCATTAGTAGAATGAAAGGTGAAGTAGCCTTATATTGCAAGCACCCTACCGGCAGGCGGCAGGGACAGGCAAGGACTCGGCACTGCATTGACTGTCTACTGGCTAATGCCGGCACCCCGGACTCTGCCGGTGGTGCGGCCTTTGTTCGCGCCCAAGCTTCAAAGCATGCTATCTGATGCTGCTTGTGTGAACTGGCAGTGTACTCTGTTGTTGTTGTTGTTGTTTTTGAAAGGTGAACAAAAGGTATGCTGAAATAGAAATGCATAAAGTTAAAAAGGAATATAGTATGCATTGGAGGCACAAAGGGTAAAGAAAAGGTTTATAGTGGGCATTAGGTATAGATTGAAGTTATTCCAGCTTTTCTCACTAGGCCTATTTGTTGAAAAGTGTTATCATTATTATTATCATTGTTATTAAAAAATTATGATATATAATTAGAGTTTCTAGCAATAACTTTTAATTGTATATAATATTAACTATGAAAAAAGTATTTTGGCATTGACTTTTTAGATTGTAGGTCTGCCTATTAGTTATTCAATTTTATATAAAATGTTAATAATATATTTTATACATTATATAATTGTCATAGTTTATATATATTCCAAAATTTGTATATTTTTGCATGCCAAAATTAGAATATTTTCCAACAATTGGCATGAATTTGTATGCCAAAATGTATATGCCAACTTTTAGAGAGATCATTTGTTAGCCAAAAAATTTCTAGCATACAGTAGGGGCAGATTTAAGGGAGGAAGGCAGAAGGGGTGGCTGCCCCCCAAATTAGCTTGACAGAACATATTGCACCTTCCAAAAACCTAAATTTGTGCCTCCTTAATTGATTTTTCATTTCCAAATGCCCAGCGGCAAAGATAGCCCAAATGGCATCATTAATAACAGCCTGCTGGTGCTGGAGATAGACAGCTGCCAAGGCCTTCTCTGCCTCTTAGGTTGGTTGCCTGCTCAAATGGAGTTCTTCCCTTGCTTGCTAAATTGCAAGGTTGTCTTGCTATACTGGCTGCTCCCAATGGGCTAGCTGCATTAGTAGAACTGTTTGTTCTATTGTTCAGTGGCTCAAACTGCAGCATACACCTCCACCTACTTGGCATGTCCACACTTGCCACCAAATGCAATGATGAAAGCACTAGCAATGCTGTGCATGTTTGCATCCCTGAATGGGCTATAGTAGCACCTTGGTAGCCACTTTAATAGATGGTATAGTAGATTGTAAAGATAAAAGTTGTAAATAAGGAGTTGATGATTGGACTGCAGAGCTAGTGGCCATGATGGCGTGGCAGTTGACAATGCGGTGGCACTCTTAGAAGTACACCAGCACATGATCGAGCTATGCCTGCCTTTGCGTGCACTTGCAGCCCACAAAATTTATAAGCTTGCCCTAGCAGGTTGTAGAAACAGCTATTGGCTGAAACCATGTCCTGCCTCTCCAAGAAGTCCTCTAGCACTCCAGTGTTGCTGTTCTCCTGCGATATGACAAAAAGTGACCACTTGGACCTAAACAAAGCTACATTCAGGTCTCTGAGGATTATCACTGTCACGCTGCGCTATTGCCTCCACCTGTACCGAGAGCTGCTCAAAAAGGCTTGAGCCTTGTTAGGTTGGGTGACAAAAGGTGCATATGCGCAGAACAAGCAAGCATTCCAGCCACAAAGCTGGACATTGACCCAGAGCAGTCAAGGGGACAGAGATACAGCAACAGCTCTGCTGCAGCCTTGGTCCGATTAGCACTCCAACTCCTCCATGGCCTCGTTGGTCTGCTGATATGTAGTAGAGGGTCTATCCAGTGCCTAGATCCCTACAGTGAAGCCCTAGATTAGCCTTGAAAGACACCTCCTGCAGTGCAATGATGTCATAGCTTAGGTTGATATCATAGCTTAGAAGACTGTCGTGCTCTGCATGCCAAACAATGTCAATGCTGCAATGCTAAATGCATATTCTATTGTTGTTGTCTCTCCCTTCCTCTGCCCTCTTTTTCTCTTTTATTCTTTTCTCTTTACCCCCTTTTCTTCCATCTTCTTTCTCATCTCTGCTCTCTGATCTCTTCTTATTTATCTTTTTTCTTTCTCTTTTATCTTTCTTCTTTCCTCTATTCTCTCTTTTCTCTACTTTGCCCCCCATTTCTCTTGACTTATATCTTCTCTCTACTCTTGTCTCCTATCTAGTCTTTCCTGTCTTCTCTATTTTCCTTTCCAATCTCTCCTCTTCTCTGTCATCACTTCTTTCATATCTAATCTTCACTTTTCAGTTTTCAATTTTCAATTTATAATATCTTTTTCTACCCTTTCCTCTTCTCACTCCACTTCTTTCCAACCCAGGTTAAGCAAGCAACCCTACCCACTTTTTCCCTTTATCTCTATTCTCTCCCCTCTTTTCTCTTCTCTTCCCTTCCACCCTCTCCCTGATTTCCTCTTACTTCTTTTGCCCCTCTTTCTGTTTCTTCTCCTCTTGCTTTTCCCTTTCCCTTCTCCTTGCTTTCTTTTGTTCTTTCATCTTCTATCCTTTCCTCATCACCTCTTACCTCCTCTCTTTTTTAGTCATCTATTCTCTCTCCTTTTAACTCTCATCTGGCCTGCAGTCATGAGCTAGATTGTTTAGCTGACCCTTGAGGTAAAAGTCTGCCAGGTGCCTACCTCTGCTTTGAAAGCCAGTTTGTGGGGTGTAGTACTCTCTTGGAGGCAATTAAATTTTTTAAAGTTTCACTTTCACTTTCACTTTTTTTACAAACCATGCCGCATTGCCTTGATTTTCTATCTATTTTTAAACTACTGCAGAGTTGCCTATATAGAGAACAATAATTAGAGTTTCTCACTAAACTGGCATGGCTAAATGTACTCTCTCCACAGTGGTACAAAGAATATTTTAATTTTTTAAAAACACCTTACATTTGCTATATATACTAAGCTATATTGCCTGACCTTTGGTCTGAGAGAATGAGTGGGTAAATGGATTGAGTGGATTGAGTTACAACATTGAAACTTTATAATTAGACAGGGAATAAGTCAATGAAGAATTGTGTAAAGTTTATAATCACTTTATGTAGAGCAAACTTATGGTAGCCAAAAGTTAGTCAATTTTTAAACCCTTTTTACATATCTTTTAAATGTCAATTTTTCGATACTAAGAGCTAAATATTTAAATACAAGAAATGTAGAATTCTAGGTGCTATAACCTTTTAATCTTTGCTGTATATAGGTTAATATATTATACAAAAATACTCTAAGGCATTATATTTAATATTCTAGTCTGTATAGTAGTTATTCAGCTATTAAACTAGATACTTGCTAAGGGTATTAGAAATTTGATTAATACCTACAATAAATTTGCAAGTATCTAATGAGATAATTCAAATAAATTTCTCTAATTTTAACTTTACTAGCAATAGTCGCATTGAAGAAGAATATTCTTAAAATGCAAATAGCTAGAACTGCTTCATATGCGTAGTTTGTTTAGCTTGAATTTTAGTTGAATAGTAAAATAAAGAATATGGTAATTTTAATATTTGAAAAAAATATTTAAAATTAGTTATTTTTGCATTAAAAATGTGCAATCTGTAAGAAAAATAGTACAATTAGGTAGTCACTAATTTATCTCAAATAAAAGTATATAAAACTGTAGCAACATATTAATAGAAAAATAAAAAAAAGCAATGTGCATAGACTTTAAGCAAGCAAGATTAAGATTGTGCTCAAATGTATTTTGTAAATCAGAGGAACTAAAAATAAAAAATTTCTTTTTATAACATTTCCATTGTTTATTGTCATTGTTTAAGAAATGGTAAGCTTCAAATGGCTCACAAGCTTTTAAAGCTTTAAAAAATAAAGTTTTAAACTTATAGAATTCTTCTATACCACTTTTTGAATTTTAGTCTTTGATTTTAAAAACCAATTCATCTAAATTATAATATTTAATCTTGTCTCTTCTTTTGGTCATAAATTGCACACAGTTCTGATTAAGTTATAATTGTTAACATTAATTATTGAATTTCATTTCCTACTACTTATATTAGTATGCAGTCTCAGTTTCAATTTAAATGATTTAATTCTATGTGGAGTAGTTGTATAAAGGCATTGTACTAGTAGCTTGTGTGCATATTTCCTTGGAAGAGTTATGTCTGGAGTTTCTTATCGTAGTATTTTGGGACTAAAAATATCTGCAATATGATGCAACATACAATTTAGATTTTGAAGTCAGTGGTAACAATTGTTCGAGATTTAGTTGCACCTGTTACTATTGCAAAGTTAGGAGGGGTTAATGTTCAGTAAGACCCAGGCACTTGTAGCAGATTTTGAACCGGGGATTTGTGACCTCGCAGTGCCAATGCTGCAGCCAGAGTTGATTGACCGACAATGCCAACTGCATCTGTCATTGAATCTGAGGCTCCATTACTGGCTGGTTCCTCTGTGCCTGCAGTGTCGATCACAATGCTTGGCGTGCTGATACTGTGCGTTAGACTAGGCACATTGTTTTTGCCAGATGCAACTGATGTTGACTGTGCTGCCGATGCAGTTATATTGGGTACTTTCAGTGCAGTGACAGTCGTAGTTGATCCTGCAGCAGAAGCTGCTGCATCAACTGGTCCTGGATTGTAGTAGGAATTGTGTACCCGATTGCGCAACTGGCTCGTGTAGGGATCGTCGCCACAGATGCGCCCGCCTCCTTCATTGTTTGCTGGCGTTGCTTTTGACTTTAAGCTGCCACCGTTTGTTGCAGTATTAGTACTTTTAGTTGCAGTAGAGTCATCGTTTCCAACACTGCCATTCGATGCCGTGCTGCCTTTATTACCGGCTGCAGCTGCTGCAGCGATGGCTGTAACTGTTGAGCCGCGTCTTCCACCTCCTGCTGCCGCGCCAAGGAAGCTGAATCTCTGCTCAGAGACAGTTTTAATCAAGCGGCCTGATTTTGCCCTACCAAAGCCAACTTTGTGAAATCGCCTCGACGGATGTTGTTGTTGCTGCTGCTGCTGCTGTGCCGCACTCGTTTCATCCTCGCCTTTAGGTACTGATTCGCTGCTAGTGGCATTACTTTTTGGTTGATCTCGCGTCTCAATGTTAACTACAGCCTGAGTGTTCAGATCCTGTCTAGAAGGGGCTCTTTGCTCCAACTTCGGTGTGGTTGTCGTTGCATTGACAGGCGGTGTTGTTGTAGTACCGGTTGTCGAGTTGTTTGATGTTGCTCTAGCACTGGGCCATCTGTGTGGAAACATTAGGCCAGTATGGCTACTTTTTCTACGCCCGATACCCGAAGTTAGCTGCGATGCAGTTGCTATAGCTGTCTGCTGATGTTGGTGACTGTGATGCTGCTGTTGTTTTGTCGTCGTCGCTGCATCCGTTGTTGATCCTGTTGCTGCTACACCTAGCTGCAATACTGACGACTTTCGACGCGTCAGCGGCCGTTCAAGGCGCTCTGTTGCCGGCTTTTTAGCTTTGATACGCAACAACAGCTGCTGTTGCGATGCTTGCATCTGTTGGGCAGTTTGCTGCTGCTGATAACCGCCGCTACTGTTGCTGCCATTTGGTGAAGGCGATCGGGAACGCAGCGACGTTCTTCTAAATTGATTGCGCTGACGTAGTCTTGATTGTGAAGCTTTCGAGTCTACATCCGAGACGTCTTCATTAACTGTTTGCATAGCTTCTTTGCCTGCCGATTGGGGTCTTAGTAGAAGCAGTTGGCGCATCTTTTCGTCTAATTCGTCCAGAGTTATCCATTGGTCATCACCGGGCCGATTGCCGAACAGGCTGTTAGCAATGCGTTCTCGCTGCCACTTGGGCCAGTGCCGCGACTGTGGCAGCTGGATTTGCACGTCAATTAGCATTGTCGGTACTGGCGCTGCAGCTGTCTTTTTTCGTCCACTACCACCGGTGCCTGAGCCCTGGCTGCGAATGCTGGCCTGCGAGCTGCGTCGACTACCTGGAGTGCTGCCACCGCCGCCACTTCCGTTGAAGTTTAATCCGACGCCGCTGCTGTTAGAAGCTCGTCGCGATCCTGCATTGCTGCCGCTGCCGCCGCTACCGTTTCTTCGGCCTTGCACTGCGCTTTTTGGTAGATACGGCGCACCAATGCCAACGCCGTTTCTTCCGAACGCGCCCGCACCGCCGCTGTAGTAGCACAGGTTAGTCGCTTTTCCAGCTCCTCCTCCTCCTCCTCCTCTGGCTGCTCCAGATAGTGGCCGACCATTGCTACCAAGCCGGTTGAAGCGTTGTCCTACGCTGCCGCCGCCTCCGTTTTCACCGTTTGCCATGCCTCCGCTATTGGATGAAGCATTCTGGAATGTTGAATTTATAACTAGACTCTAATAGTGGCTATTAAGAATATTCATACATATGGTATGTACGAGCGATATAGCGAATGCGGGATAGATAACACATCTGTCTCACACTAATGTTCTCATGTCCGATTATTTGTAGGATTCTTGCTCTCGATGTACTGTGAATCTCTTTGGCACGGAGTAAAGAATGTAGCTGTAACTACCTGACTGTTGATAAAAATCTTTAGGCAGATACTTATGTATGCTACACTTTAGAGTGTACGTATGCTGAGCTCAGAAGCTTGAGAGACAACCAAAAAGATCGACTAAATCAGAGGGTTTGTGTGGCACTTATCGATTGATATGCTAAAACGCGCATGTTAATTTTGCGCTAGGCCGCTGGCTGAGTATTTTCAATTTATATCCTGATATTTACCTGCTGATTTCTCAATCGAAACGGCAACAGCGGTGCTATTCGCTGCGATCGTCGTCTGGGCCCAGCGGCGCCCACTACGCCTAGTAGTCCGCTTCCGCCGCATCCGTTGGCTAATCCGCTGTTTAAAAAGTTATTACCACCAACTGTGCTTCGAAGTGTGCTAGCAATTGTGGGCTTTTCTACTCCAACTGGCACAGCTGCCACTTGATCTGCACCAGACAAGCGCCGTTTGGCAGTCAGAGGTCTTGGTAGATCTAGTCTGTGTTGTTGATGTTGTTGCAGTTGCTGCTGATGCTGGTGTCGGTTTGAGTCACCGCTGCTTAAGCGACTGAGTAGCTTTATTCGACCAGCTCTGTTATTGGCGTGGTTTTCCGCTGTCATTTTGCTGGAAAGCATAGGGATTTGACGTAATTAAACGTGGTCTAGATTGATACGTCTCTCTCTCTCTCTCTCTCTCTGAATTGTCATTCTTGCCCTTTCGCGTGTTACATTCCGAGATTTTTACTAGTAAATTTACTTGTTCAGGGCTACTTATGCGTCTTACCTTTTTGCTTCAGCTTGTCACCGGAACTTTTCCGTTGCTATAGATTCCTTAGTTAGTTACGAAATTTTATATCAACTCCAATTGCAAAGTAACTCAAAGGCTGTCGTCTTGACTGCTTGGCTATCTGTTATTTATCTAGTAGTTGCTCATCCAATTGATCGTTAAAAGCCGCCTCATCCGCCTGATGCACAAAACGCATCCCTTCACCTTGGAAACCGCAATTGTAATGGCTTAAAACTTTTTTTTCGCACACAGAATCACTATTGGACAATCTAGATTGGCTGGGCTTGATTGGGGGTTGCTCAAAAATGTATTGCAATCCTTGCCAAGAGAAGAAGTGTAACAACACACCGCGCAGCAGTTTTCTTTAGGGCTGTAAGGGAAGCGACACACTCGCTGCACGGAAGCGTTATGCGTGTTGTACGCGCGATGGCGCTGCTCACTTGGCGGCTTGCCTGGAAGTCGTAAAAGAGTCGACTCACTCCCACTTGCGCCAGCGTCAGCACGGGAGGGAGAATATCAAATCTGGGAGTGCTAGCTAAGAGCAGGGCCGATGCTGTTGCCAAAAACTCACGAAATCACTTCCTGCTAGCTGCCTAGGGAGGAGGGAAAAAACCCATGAAAGGAATGGGTCAGAGATGCCCAACCGACCCATCCCTTATCCAGTGCCTAGCTTTGTGATAGAGAAGAAGCTTTCTTGATCACAATTGCGTTGGTTACTACTTGGTGCGACATGGATTAGCTTAACAATGCGAACTTTGGCCAGTCTACGAGAATAGAAGAAGCGTTGTTAGAAGAGGGAAATAGAAACGGCTGCACCATGGTTATATTTTTAATAGTGCTCTAACCAATGCGTGCTTTTTATTTCCTAAACAGACATAGAGTTCTTAAAGCTGTCGTCAGTCTCAGAATTGCCTATCGTCATAATTTTCCATAGTCAACTCTTAATTAGTTTTCCTCTATAGCCCAGTTAGTGTGGGCGCAATCTTGGTTTTTAAGATATTTTGTACCAACGTTATACTAGTAGCCTTCTTGTACATTTTATTAACTGATAATTGGTCATGACAGTGTGAAAAAGCTCGAAAAACATAAAGCTCCGTAAATTTGGGGTGTAGGAAATCAGAATTGCTTTGTTGTAGGATGGTAGTCTTAAAAAAGCAGATCGACAAACACCAAGATTTGAAATCATCGACACCCGTATCTACTGGCAACAAAGGGATGTGTCGCTATTGGACAAGAAATGTTTTTCATGTGACTGCTTTACTTATGAATCACTTATGAAGGCTGCATACGACTGTTTAGTCCAAGAACTGGGGGGTCGCCACAAGCACACACTATTACCCGAGCTAATCAGTTTACAGCTGGGTGAACTGGGTCGATGTTCCGATTGGGTCGAGAATCGAACTTCCGACCTTTCAGTCGTGAGTCAGACAGTCAGACGCTCTAACCACTAGACTAAAACCTATGATGATTAATGATAATAGCTCAGATGGAAAGCCAAATGCTGTATTTGATTCAAAGAATGCTTGAAAGTGGAATTATATACACTGAAAAATCACTTGTCCTAATTTTTCCCGGGAAGTGCTTATATGGCATTAAATATCTACTGTTATCTTCAATGGCTTCGATTTTAAATGTACTCTAATAACTATGCAATGTTTGCATGCCGCAGTTGGAGCCATCGCGAACAATAAACAATTTGAACTATTAAGATCACTAAATTAATTAAGAATGACACAAAAACCTTGGAGCCAAGATCAGGCAGCTGCCCGAGCTCTATTCGATGAGCTGAAATGTCATGGCGACTGGCGCCCGCCAGCTCACGGTTGGCTGGCCACATTTAGTCGCGAGTTCGAGCCCTGCGTACCGTTCCACCGACCTCGCTGGCATCAGTTATTAGACTTATTAGGCCCGTCATTGCGCTACTTGTTTCGTTTCTATTTGCGCAAACGTTTCATAGAAAAGAAACGACCGTTTATTGACGGTTTAGTACACGTGCCCCACGAGCCAGTTTACGGGGTGCCTCTTGGCGGCCTAGGCTGCGGCAGTATTGGTCGAGGATTTCGGGGCGAATTTCGTCGCTTTCAATTAGTTCCGGGTTTGTACGAATACGCCCAGCCGGAAGCTGACTGTTTTATTGTTAATCTGCGCAGGCGAGGCGGCACCGTTTTCCAGCGGGCTTTGGTATTTAGAAATTTTCGTACACCAGCCCTAGCTGGCTGGGCTAGCGGCTTGCCAGAGGAGTCGTGCGCCTATTTGGGTCTGTATCCGCAGTCTTGGACTGTCTACCGGCTGCCTTATCGGGGAGTAAAGCTGCTCTGCAGACAGACTAGCCCTATTGTGCCGCACGACTACAAGGTGAAGATATGTGGCAATACTATTATTATTAGTCCCGTCACAATAATAGGCAGACACAGACAGGAAATCACTATTATTCTGTCATTTAGAGAAGGCAGACGGACAAGCAGGCAGACAATGTCTATCTATCTGTCTATTTATTTAATCCCTAACTGTTCCTTTCTGTCTGTCCGCTCATCCATCCCTGTCTCTGTCTGTCTTAGTAACGTTCTAGTGACACTGTCTGTCTGCCTGTCTGTCTGCCTGTCTGTTTGTCTGTGTGTGTGTGTGTGTGTCTGTGTGTGTGTCTGTCTGTCTGTGTCTGTCTGTGTATCTGTCTGTCTGTCTGTCTGTCTGTCTGTCTGTCTGTCTGTCTGTCTGTCTGTCTGTCTGTCTGTGTGTGTGTCTGTCTGTGTCTGTCTGTCTGTCTGTCTGTGTCTGTCTGTCTGTCTTTGTCTGTCTGTGTGTGTGTCTGTCTGTGTGTCTGTCTGTGTGTCTGTGTCTGTCTGTCTGTCTGTCTGTGTCTGTCTGTCTGTCTGTCTGTGTGTGTATGTCTCTCTGTCTGTCTGTCTGTGTGTGTGTGTGTGTGTGTGTGTCTGTCTGTCTGTGTGTGTGTGTTTCTGTGTGTCTGTCTGTCTGTGTCTGTCTTAGTGTCTGTCTGTCTGTCTGTGTGTGTGTTTGTGTGTCTGTGTGTCTGTCTGTCTGTCTGTGTTTGTCTGTGTGTGTATGTCTGTCTGTCTGTCTGTCTGTCTCTCTGTCTGTCTGTCTGTTTGTTTGTCTGTCTGTCTGTCTGTTTGTCTGTCTGTCTGTCTGTCTGTCTGGTCTGTCTGTCTGTCTGTCTTAGTGTCTGTCTGTCTGTATGTCTGTCTGTCTGTCTGTCTGTGTGTCTGTGTGTCTGTCTGTCTTAGTGTCTGTCTGTCTGTCTGTCTGTCCTTTGCCCCTGTCAATCTTCCCAACAAATCCCGCAGGACTCCTGCCTGCCGGTAGCCCTGTTTGAATGGCGAGTGGAAAATCCCACTGACGAAGAGCTGGAGGTCAGCCTGACTTTCTGCTTCAAAAACGGCAACGGAACTTCGGCTGACGCCGCGGGTGGGGCCTCAGTTGAGCCGTTCGCCTCCACTGGGGATGACGACGGCCAGCCAGACGCAGTTGGCGGCCTGATCCACCAGCAGATCAACGGGATGGCCTGCACCTACGGAGTTGCCGCTATGTCCGGCGATAATGTAATTTGGCTTGCTCAAATCCCAGTTTTAGGATCTCTAATTCCTTTCCCAAATCCCAATTTCAAGATATCTGGTGTCTATCCGCCAATCTCAAATCCCAAATCCCAATTTCGGGATCTCTAATGCCTTTCGGTTAGTCTCAAAAAACCCAAATCCCAAATCCAAGTTCTATAATGCCTTTCCGCCAGTCTCAAATCCCATATTCCAGATCCCAATTCCAAGTTCTATAATGCCTTTCGGCCAGTCTCAAATCCCATATTCCAGATCCCAATTCCAAGTTCTATAATGCCTTTCGGCCAGTCTCAAATCCCATATTCCAAATCCCAATTCCAAGTTCTATAATGCCTTTCGGCCAGTCTCAAATCCCATATTCCAGATCCCAATTCCAAGTTCTATAATGCCTTTCGGCCAGTCTCAAATCCCATATTCCAAATCCTAATTTCAGGATCTCTAATGCCTACCTGCCAATTTCAAATCCTACTCTTAAATCCCATTTCTGAAATCCTTTATCGTGCTTTGAGTAAAATCATCTTTCAATCATAATCAATTGGGTTCACAGTTATAAGATGTCTTGCTAACTACTTTCCACGTTACTTTCAGTAGCATAATACGCATATGTGAATTCCTTAACCTGAACTGCAGTCATCCGTAACCATCTGGCCTCGCTTCGACCCGTCAACGAATCCCAGCTTAGCGAATCGGCTTTGGTCGTCTCTGATCAACACTGGCCGCCTAGTTAAATGGCCACCAACGGCTGCTTCATCTGAGTCTGAGGCTAAATTATTCGCCGGAACCGCCACCAAGTCTGGCGAGGAGGTTGCCACTGCCGTGTGCGTTTCTAGTCGAGTGCCGGCTCGATATTCGGTGGATTCCGCTAAATTCTGTCTAGCCTGGCATCTGCCCAATGTTCGGTTCCGCTCCGGGGAGCAGCTGTACACTCGGTGAGGGTTCTCGTTGCTTGATGTTGAAGTTCATGGATATCATGGATACTGAAGTTTTACTATACCTGTACCCTGTGACAGAATGCCAAATCATGGATATCTGAAAGACTCCTCACCAACCCCACATTTTTCTCTAAGTTACACATTTTATCCCAAATCCGAGATCCCAATTTCTGATCTTCAGTTTTAGATCCCCAATCCCAGATCTCCAATCCCAGATATCCAATCCAAGATCCCTAAACCTAGATCCCCAATCCCAGATCTCCAATCCCAGATCTCCAATCCCAGATATCCAATCCAAGATCCCTAAACCTAGATCCCCAATCCTAGATCCCCAATCCCGAATCCCCAATCCTAGATCCTCAATCCTAGATCCCCAATCCCGGATCTCCAATTCTAGATTCCTAATCTAGATCCCCAATCCCAGATCTCCAATCCCAGATCCCCAATCCCAGATCCCCAATCCCAGATCTCCAATCCAAGATCCCTAAACCCAGATCCCCAATCCTAGATCCCCAATCCCGAATCCCGAATCCTAGATCCCCAATCCTAGATCCCCAATCCCGAATCCCCAATCCTAGATTCCTAATCTAGATCCCCAATCCCAGATCTCCAATCCCAGATCTCCAATCCCAGATATCCAATCCAAGATCCCTAAACCTAGATCCCCAATCCTAGATCCCCAATCCCGAATCCCCAATCCTAGATCCCCAATCCTAGATCCCCAATCCCGAATTCCCAATCCTAGATCCCCAATCCTAGATTCCTAATCTAGATCCCCAATCCCAGATCTCTAATCCCAGATATCCAATCCAAGATCCCTAAACCCAGATCCCTAATCCCAGATCCCCAATCCCAGATCCCCAATAGTCCCTAATCCCAGATCCAAAATCTAGGACCTCTAATCTCAGATCTGAAATCCCAAATTCCAATTCCTAAACCCCGGATCCCAAACACGAGATCGCATATTCCGAAGGCCTAGATGAATATCCTCAAAATTCCCAAATTCCATGCCTGCGAAAATCACAATATAATGGAAAGTCAGCTAAAAGTGCTTTCTATATTGCCTTAAATTAATACAGAGAATGCCTGAAACCCAATTTCAAGGCGTCACACTCGCTGGTTCAACGGCAGCCAATCAGAGGCCACCATAGCTCTGATTCGTTACTCATTCAATCGCCTGCCAAATTGGCTCGAATCGATTAGCAATTGGCACAATAGCGTGCTGAATGATTCCCGCCTGCCCGATTGGTTCAAATCGGCCGTGTTTAATGAGAGCTATTACCTCAGCGATTCCGGCAGCATCTGGCTAGACGGAGGCGACACCAACGACTGGCACAGTCAGGATGGCCGATGGCGCTGCCCTATGTTATCAGTGATGACCCAAAACAAAGAAATGACGCACATCGTAGGGGATACCCGACAGGCCACATCACAGATATGACACTCCAAAAAAATATATCCGACCAGAATATTTCGAAATATGACACATAAAAGTTTCGCAAAAAACTATAAATTTTGCATTACATGCTACTAATAGTAGAAATGCGAAAATAATTCGATCGCAGCTCCAAAGGGTTTCAAATAAATCGCATTAGACACAAGTCCAGCTATTTTAGTTATATATATTATTTACTTGCAAATTTTATAATTATATTTTATGTGCATACGAATTTTAGTTATAATTAATAAGTTTTCAAATATTATATTATCTTTACATGTTTCACATGTTAGAAAATAGTTATATTAGCATGTTGAAATAGTGCATTGGTAGGCAGTCACCGAATGGGCAAATGTACTCCTGCCGGCATGCGACTTGGGCCGCTCAGCTGGGCCGGGCGGCTGCTGGGCTGCGGTGGGCGGCTGCTCAGCTGATCCGGGCTGTGACGCATCGGTCTGAGTAGAGAAATTGCAGTTATTGGTAGAGACAGGGCAGAATGGTAGAGACAGGGCAGTTATTGGTAGAGACAGGGCAGTTATTGGTAGAGACAGGGCAGAATGGTAGAGACAGGGCAGTTATTGGTAGAGAAAGGGCAGAATGGTAGAGACAGGGCAGAATGGTAGAGACAGGGCAGAATGGTAGAGACAGGGCAGAATGGTAGAGATAGGGCAGAATGGTAGAGACAGGGCAGTTATTAGTAGAGACAGGGCAGAATGGTAGAGACAGGGCAGTTATTGGTAGAGAAAGGGCAGAATGGTAGAGACAGGGCAGAATGGTAGAGACAGGGCAGAATGGTAGAGACAGGGCAGAATGGTAGAGACAGGGCAGAATGGTAGAGAAAGGGCAGAATGGTAGAGACAGGGCAGAATGGTAGAGACAGGGCAGTATGGTAGAAACAGGGCAGTATGGTAGAGACAGGGCAGAATGGTAGAGACAGGGCAGAATGGTAGAGACAGGGCAGAATGGTAGAGACAGGGCAGAATGGTAGAGACAGGGCAGAATGGTAGAGACAGGGCAGAATGGTAGAGAAAGGGCAGAATGGTAGAGACAGGGCAGTATGGTAGAGACAGGGCAGAATGGTAGAGACAGGGCAGAATGGTAGAGACAGGGCAGAATGGTAGAGACAGGGCAGAATGGTAGAGACAGGGCAGAATGGTAGAGACAGGGCAGAATGGTAGAGACAGGGCAGAATGGTAGAGAAAGGGCAGAATGGTAGAGACAGGGCAGTATGGTAGAGACAGGGCAGAATGGTAGAGACAGGGTAGAATGGTAGAGACAGGGCAGAATGGTAGAGACAGGGCAGAATGGTAGAGACAGGGCAGAATGGTAGAGAAAGGGCAGAATGGTAGAGACAGGGCAGAATGGTAGAGACAGGGTAGAATGGTAGAGACAGGGCAGAATGGTAGAGACAGGGTAGAATGGTAGAGACAGGGCAGAATGGTAGAGACAGGGTAGAATGGTAGAGACAGGGCAGAATGGTAGAGAAAGGGTAGAATGGTAGAGACAGGGCAGAATGGTAGAGACAGGGCAGAATGGTAGAGAAAGGGTAGAATGGTAGAGACAGGGCAGAATGGTAGAGAAAGGGCAGAATGGTAGAGACAGGGCAGAATGGTAGAGACAGGGTAGAATGGTAGAGACAGGGCAGAATGGTAGAGACAGGGTAGAATGGTAGAGACAGGGCAGTTATTGGTAAAAATATTGCTCTTCACCTTCACTTACCATTAACTGGAATCGATCAGACGCGGCGAGCTCTTTCTCAAACGACTTTTGCCGCTTAGCGACGTCATAGCATTTGCCTTTGCGGCTTATCAGCTGTTTTATGAACTCCAATTGTTTGGACATTTGGGTTAATTTATTGAAAAAATGAAATTAATTGACAAATAGAAATCTGGCTTTTTGAAAGGCCAACTGAAGTCCCATTTTATATGAAGCGGCAGTTTGACATCAACAAGTTCACTCTAATTTTCATTGGTTCGGAATGGGGTGGTCAAAATATTTCACGTTCATAGTACGTGTCAAATCCACTATGCTTTTAGACTCGAAGGGGTGGACTGCTTCATTTCAGTAGTGACTCATTTTGACACCAAATTACTTTGATTCAAAATGAAACATGCGCATTAACCAGCATGAAACATACATTAGGTACAATATGCCCCACTCACATTCACAGCCTCATTCACAGCCTCATTCACTGCCTCATTCACTGCCTCATTCACAGCCTCACAGCCAGACTCACTGATCGACCCTAATCCAGTTTGGGTTTCGAATACTCAGTTATTTCTGCATTTTCAATTCATTGAGTAGCTCTGTGAGATCCGCTGCTGTCAATATACAGTGGGCAGTGGATAACAAATAAATGACACACAATGAATTGGATAGGAATTAAATGAATGATGCAAAATAGAAATTCGAGAAATAGATTAAATATGCAAGAAAAAGACGTATATGCTCAAAAATTAGGATGAAGTCAGTCATCAACAAATCAAAGAGTAGATAAAATTTCTCTTTGGTGACTAAATAAAGTTTACAATTTTACATATTTGGAACTGCTTGACACTATTCTTTACGATAATGGCGCAATCATAAGTTTGGTGCAACAAATTTGCTTAGATAGGTGTCTTCCACCATGAACCACCCATCACTGTCACCGAGCATTGCGCAATCTTGAGCATACTCAGAGCACGTATTTGCTTTTAAGCAATCGTAAGAACTGCGATTCTTATCTTTACTCAAAATCCAGCTACAGTGGAAAGATCGAGAAAAGCGCGAAACACACCTCCAAACAAACCGCTGTGCATAATACAAAACAATATATAGATAAAAAGTGGAACGCTCACAGCAGGTGACCAAACCAAAAGTAAAAGCAAAGCCCAATTGTATTTTGATAAAAAGCCATTACTAAAGAAGCTGGCGGAATATTTCTGAGCTAACCTGTCAATATCAAGTATAAGTTAAAATGTACGAGCGCAGTAAATTCAAACATGGATTTAAACTATAGCGGCGCTGTCAATATATAGAATTAAATGGAGAGCTTAGAAATGACACTCAATGGGGCTGATATACACAGGTGCAAAGATGACGCAGAGCCCGCTACTCTCAGCATCTCTAACTAGCCCTGTCGCTGTCAATATATAGAATTAAATGGAGAGCTTAGAAATGACACTCAATGGGGCTGATATACACAGGTGCAAAGATGACGCAGAGCCCGCTACTCTCAGCATCTCTAACTAGCCCTGTCGCTGTCAATATATAGAATTAAATGGAGAGCTTAGAAATGACACTCAATGGGGCTGATATACACAGGTGCAAAGATGACGCAGAGCCCGCTACTCTCAGCATCTCTAACTAGCCCTGTCGCTGTCAATATATAGAATTAAATGGAGAGCTTAGAAATGACACTCAATGGGGCTGATATACACAGGTGCAAAGATGACGCAGAGCCCGCTACTCTCAGCATCTCTAACTAGCCCTGTCGCTGTCAATATATAGAATTAAATGGAGAGCTTAGAAATGACACTCAATGGGGCTGATATACACAGGTGCAAAGATGACGCAGAGCCCGCTACTCTCAGCATCTCTAACTAGCCCTGTCGCTGTCAATATATAGAATTAAATGGAGAGCTTAGAAATGACACTCAATGGGGCTGATATACGCAGGTGCAAAGATGACGCAGAGCCCGCTACTCTCAGCATCTCTAACTAGCCCTGTCGCTGTCAATATATAGAATTAAATGGAGAGCTTAGAAATGACACTCAATGGGGCTGATATACACAGGTGCAAAGATGACGCAGAGCCCGCTACTCTCAGCATCTCTAACTAGCCCTGTCGCTGTCAATATATAGAATTAAATGGAGAGCTTAGAAATGACACTCAATGGGGCTGATATACACAGGTGCAAAGATGACGCAGAGCCCGCTACTCTCAGCATCTCTAACTAGCCCTGTCGCTGTCAATATATAGAATTAAATGGAGAGCTTAGAAATGACACTCAATGGGGCTGATATACACAGGTGCAAAGATGACGCAGAGCCCGCTACTCTCAGCATCTCTAACTAGCCCTGTCGCTGTCAATATATAGAATTAAATGGAGAGCTTAGAAATGACACTCAATGGGGCTGATATACACAGGTGCAAAGATGACGCAGAGCCCGCTACTCTCAGCATCTCTAACTAGCCCTGTCGCTGTCAATATATAGAATTAAATGGAGAGCTTAGAAATGACACTCAATGGGGCTGATATACACAGGTGCAAAGATGACGCAGAGCCCGCTACTCTCAGCATCTCTAACTAGCCCTGTCGCTGTCAATATATAGAATTAAATGGAGAGCTTAGAAATGACACTCAATGGGGCTGATATACACAGGTGCAAAGATGACGCAGAGCCCGCTACTCTCAGCATCTCTAACTAGCCCTGTCGCTGTCAATATATAGAATTAAATGGAGAGCTTAGAAATGACACTCAATGGGGCTGATATACACAGGTGCAAAGATGACGCAGAGCCCGCTACTCTCAGCATCTCTAACTAGCCCTGTCGCTGTCAATATATAGAATTAAATGGAGAGCTTAGAAATGACACTCAATGGGGCTGATATACACAGGTGCAAAGATGACGCAGAGCCCGCTACTCTCAGCATCTCTAACTAGCCCTGTCGCTGTCAATATATAGAATTAAATGGAGAGCTTAGAAATGACACTCAATGGGGCTGATATACACAGGTGCAAAGATGACGCAGAGCCCGCTACTCTCAGCATCTCTAACTAGCCCTGTCGCTGTCAATATATAGAATTAAATGGAGAGCTTAGAAATGACACTCAATGGGGCTGATATACACAGGTGCAAAGATGACGCAGAGCCCGCTACTCTCAGCATCTCTAACTAGCCCTGTCGCTGTCAATATATAGAATTAAATGGAGAGCTTAGAAATGACACTCAATGGGGCTGATATACACAGGTGCAAAGATGACGCAGAGCCCGCTACTCTCAGCATCTCTAACTAGCCCTGTCGCTGTCAATATATAGAATTAAATGGAGAGCTTAGAAATGACACTCAATGGGGCTGATATACACAGGTGCAAAGATGACGCAGAGCCCGCTACTCTCAGCATCTCTAACTAGCCCTGTCGCTGTCAATATATAGAATTAAATGGAGAGCTTAGAAATGACACTCAATGGGGCTGATATACACAGGTGCAAAGATGACGCAGAGCCCGCTACACTCAGCATCTCTAACTAGCCCTGTCGCTGTCAATATATAGAATTAAATGGAGAGCTTAGAAATGACACTCAATGGGGCTGATATACACAGGTGCAAAGATGACGCAGAGCCCGCTACTCTCAGCATCTCTAACTAGCCCTGTCGCTGTCAATATATAGAATTAAATGGAGAGCTTAGAAATGACACTCAATGGGGCTGATATACACAGGTGCAAAGATGACGCAGAGCCCGCTACTCTCAGCATCTCTAACTAGCCCTGTCGCTGTCAATATATAGAATTAAATGGAGAGCTTAGAAATGACACTCAATGGGGCTGATATACACAGGTGCAAAGATGACGCAGAGCCCGCTACACTCAGCATCTCTAACTAGCCCTGTCGCTGTCAATATATAGAATTAAATGGAGAGCTTAGAAATGACACTCAATGGGGCTGATATACACAGGTGCAAAGATGACGCAGAGCCCGCTACTCTCAGCATCTCTAACTAGCCCTGTCGCTGTCAATATATAGAATTAAATGGAGAGCTTAGAAATGACACTCAATGGGGCTGATATACACAGGTGCAAAGATGACGCAGAGCCCGCTACTCTCAGCATCTCTAACTAGCCCTGTCGCTGTCAATATATAGAATTAAATGGAGAGCTTAGAAATGACACTCAATGGGGCTGATATACACAGGTGCAAAGATGACGCAGAGCCCGCTACTCTCAGCATCTCTAACTAGCCCTGTCGCTGTCAATATATAGAATTAAATGGAGAGCTTAGAAATGACACTCAATGGGGCTGATATACACAGGTGCAAAGATGACGCAGAGCCCGCTACTCTCAGCATCTCTAACTAGCCCTGTCGCTGTCAATATATAGAATTAAATGGAGAGCTTAGAAATGACACTCAATGGGGCTGATATACACAGGTGCAAAGATGACGCAGAGCCCGCTACTCTCAGCATCTCTAACTAGCCCTGTCGCTGTCAATATATAGAATTAAATGGAGAGCTTAGAAATGACACTCAATGGGGCTGATATACACAGGTGCAAAGATGACGCAGAGCCCGCTACTCTCAGCATCTCTAACTAGCCCTGTCGCTGTCAATATATAGAATTAAATGGAGAGCTTAGAAATGACACTCAATGGGGCTGATATACACAGGTGCAAAGATGACGCAGAGCCCGCTACTCTCAGCATCTCTAACTAGCCCTGTCGCTGTCAATATATAGAATTAAATGGAGAGCTTAGAAATGACACTCAATGGGGCTGATATACACAGGTGCAAAGATGACGCAGAGCCCGCTACTCTCAGCATCTCTAACTAGCCCTGTCGCTGTCAATATATAGAATTAAATGGAGAGCTTAGAAATGACACTCAATGGGCTGATATACACAGGTGCAAAGATGACGCAGAGCCCGCTACTCTCAGCATCTCTAACTAGCCCTGTCGCTGTCAATATATAGAATTAAATGGAGAGCTTAGAAATGACACTCAATGGGGCTGATATACACAGGTGCAAAGATGACGCAGAGCCCGCTACTCTCAGCATCTCTAACTAGCCCTGTCGCTGTCAATATATAGAATTAAATGGAGAGCTTAGAAATGACACTCAATGGGGCTGATATACACAGGTGCAAAGATGACGCAGAGCCCGCTACTCTCAGCATCTCTAACTAGCCCTGTCGCTGTCAATATATAGAATTAAATGGAGAGCTTAGAAATGACACTCAATGGGGCTGATATACACAGGTGCAAAGATGACGCAGAGCCCGCTACTCTCAGCATCTCTAACTAGCCCTGTCGCTGTCAATATATAGAATTAAATGGAGAGCTTAGAAATGACACTCAATGGGGCTGATATACACAGGTGCAAAGATGACGCAGAGCCCGCTACTCTCAGCATCTCTAACTAGCCCTGTCGCTGTCAATATATAGAATTAAATGGAGAGCTTAGAAATGACACTCAATGGGGCTGATATACACAGGTGCAAAGATGACGCAGAGCCCGCTACTCTCAGCATCTCTAACTAGCCCTGTCGCTGTCAATATATAGAATTAAATGGAGAGCTTAGAAATGACACTCAATGGGGCTGATATACACAGGTGCAAAGATGACGCAGAGCCCGCTACTCTCAGCATCTCTAACTAGCCCTGTCGCTGTCAATATATAGAATTAAATGGAGAGCTTAGAAATGACACTCAATGGGGCTGATATACACAGGTGCAAAGATGACGCAGAGCCCGCTACTCTCAGCATCTCTAACTAGCCCTGTCGCTGTCAATATATAGAATTAAATGGAGAGCTTAGAAATGACACTCAATGGGGCTGATATACACAGGTGCAAAGATGACGCAGAGCCCGCTACTCTCAGCATCTCTAACTAGCCCTGTCGCTGTCAATATATAGAATTAAATGGAGAGCTTAGAAATGACACTCAATGGGGCTGATATACACAGGTGCAAAGATGACGCAGAGCCCGCTACTCTCAGCATCTCTAACTAGCCCTGTCGCTGTCAATATATAGAATTAAATGGAGAGCTTAGAAATGACACTCAATGGGGCTGATATACACAGGTGCAAAGATGACGCAGAGCCCGCTACTCTCAGCATCTCTAACTAGCCCTGTCGCTGTCAATATATAGAATTAAATGGAGAGCTTAGAAATGACACTCAATGGGGCTGATATACACAGGTGCAAAGATGACGCAGAGCCCGCTACTCTCAGCATCTCTAACTAGCCCTGTCGCTGTCAATATATAGAATTAAATGGAGAGCTTAGAAATGACACTCAATGGGGCTGATATACACAGGTGCAAAGATGACGCAGAGCCCGCTACTCTCAGCATCTCTAACTAGCCCTGTCGCTGTCAATATATAGAATTAAATGGAGAGCTTAGAAATGACACTCAATGGGGCTGATATACACAGGTGCAAAGATGACGCAGAGCCCGCTACTCTCAGCATCTCTAACTAGCCCTGTCGCTGTCAATATATAGAATTAAATGGAGAGCTTAGAAATGACACTCAATGGGGCTGATATACACAGGTGCAAAGATGACGCAGAGCCCGCTACTCTCAGCATCTCTAACTAGCCCTGTCGCTGTCAATATATAGAATTAAATGGAGAGCTTAGAAATGACACTCAATGGGCTGATATACACAGGTGCAAAGATGACGCAGAGCCCGCTACTCTCAGCATCTCTAACTAGCCCTGTCGCTGTCAATATATAGAATTAAATGGAGAGCTTAGAAATGACACTCAATGGGGCTGATATACACAGGTGCAAAGATGACGCAGAGCCCGCTACTCTCAGCATCTCTAACTAGCCCTGTCGCTGTCAATATATAGAATTAAATGGAGAGCTTAGAAATGACACTCAATGGGCTGATATACACAGGTGCAAAGATGACGCAGAGCCCGCTACTCTCAGCATCTCTAACTAGCCCTGTCGCTGTCAATATATAGAATTAAATGGAGAGCTTAGAAATGACACTCAATGGGGCTGATATACACAGGTGCAAAGATGACGCAGAGCCCGCTACTCTCAGCATCTCTAACTAGCCCTGTCGCTGTCAATATATAGAATTAAATGGAGAGCTTAGAAATGACACTCAATGGGCTGATATACACAGGTGCAAAGATGACGCAGAGCCCGCTACTCTCAGCATCTCTAACTAGCCCTGTCGCTGTCAATATATAGAATTAAATGGAGAGCTTAGAAATGACACTCAATGGGGCTGATATACACAGGTGCAAAGATGACGCAGAGCCCGCTACTCTCAGCATCTCTAACTAGCCTGTCGCTGTCAATATATAGAATTAAATGGAGAGCTTAGAAATGACACTCAATGGGGCTGATATACACAGGTGCAAAGATGACGCAGAGCCCGCTACTCTCAGCATCTCTAACTAGCCCTGTCGCTGTCAATATATAGAATTAAATGGAGAGCTTAGAAATGACACTCAATGGGGCTGATATACACAGGTGCAAAGATGACGCAGAGCCCGCTACTCTCAGCATCTCTAACTAGCCCTGTCGCTGTCAATATATAGAATTAAATGGAGAGCTTAGAAATGACACTCAATGGGCTGATATACACAGGTGCAAAGATGACGCAGAGCCCGCTACTCTCAGCATCTCTAACTAGCCCTGTCGCTGTCAATATATAGAATTAAATGGAGAGCTTAGAAATGACACTCAATGGGGCTGATATACACAGGTGCAAAGACGCAGAGCCCGCTACTCTCAGCATCTCTAACTAGCCCTGTCGCTGTCAATATATAGAATTAAATGGAGAGCTTAGAAATGACACTCAATGGGGCTGATATACACAGGTGCAAAGATGACGCAGAGCCCGCTACTCTCAGCATCTCTAACTAGCCCTGTCGCTGTCAATATATAGAATTAAATGGAGAGCTTAGAAATGACACTCAATGGGCTGATATACACAGGTGCAAAGATGACGCAGAGCCCGCTACTCTCAGCATCTCTAACTAGCCCTGTCGCTGTCAATATATAGAATTAAATGGAGAGCTTAGAAATGACACTCAATGGGGCTGATATACACAGGTGCAAAGATGACGCAGAGCCCGCTACTCTCAGCATCTCTAACTAGCCCTGTCGCTGTCAATATATAGAATTAAATGGAGAGCTTAGAAATGACACTCAATGGGGCTGATATACAGGTGCAAAGATGACGCAGAGCCCGCTACTCTCAGCATCTCTAACTAGCCCTGTCGCTGTCAATATATAGAATTAAATGGAGAGCTTAGAAATGACACTCAATGGGGCTGATATACACAGGTGCAAAGATGACGCAGAGCCCGCTACTCTCAGCATCTCTAACTAGCCCTGTCGCTGTCAATATATAGAATTAAATGGAGAGCTTAGAAATGACACTCAATGGGGCTGATATACACAGGTGCAAAGATGACGCAGAGCCCGCTACTCAGCATCTCTAACTAGCCCTGTCGCTGTCAATATATAGAATTAAATGGAGAGCTTAGAAATGACACTCAATGGGGCTGATATACACAGGTGCAAAGATGACGCAGAGCCCGCTACTCTCAGCATCTCTAACTAGCCCTGTCGCTGTCAATATATAGAATTAAATGGAGAGCTTAGAAATGACACTCAATGGGGCTGATATACACAGGTGCAAAGATGACGCAGAGCCCGCTACTCTCAGCATCTCTAACTAGCCCTGTCGCTGTCAATATATAGAATTAAATGGAGAGCTTAGAAATGACACTCAATGGGGCTGATATACACAGGTGCAAAGATGACGCAGAGCCCGCTACTCTCAGCATCTCTAACTAGCCCTGTCGCTGTCAATATATAGAATTAAATGGAGAGCTTAGAAATGACACTCAATGGGGCTGATATACACAGGTGCAAAGATGACGCAGAGCCGCTACTCTCAGCATCTCTAACTAGCCCTGTCGCTGTCAATATATAGAATTAAATGGAGCTTAGAAATGACACTCAATGGGGCTGATATACACAGGTGCAAAGATGACGCAGAGCCCGCTACTCTCAGCATCTCTAACTAGCCCTGTCGCTGTCAATATATAGAATTAAATGGAGAGCTTAGAAATGACACTCACGGGGCTGATATACACAGGTGCAAAGATGACGCAGAGCCCGCTACTCTCAGCATCTCTAACTAGCCTGTCGCTGTCAATATATAGAATTAAATGGAGAGCTTAGAAATGACACTCAATGGGGCTGATATACACAGGTGCAAAGATGACGCAGAGCCCGCTACTCAGCATCTCTAACTAGCCCTGTCGCTGTCAATATATAGAATTAAATGGAGAGCTTAGAAATGACACTCAATGGGGCTGATATACACAGGTGCAAAGATGACGCAGAGCCCGCTACTCTCAGCATCTCTAACTAGCCCTGTCGCTGTCAATATATAGAATTAAATGGAGAGCTTAGAAATGACACTCAATGGGGCTGATATACACAGGTGCAAAGATGACGCAGAGCCCGCTACTCTCAGCATCTCTAACTAGCCCTGTCGCTGTCATATATAGAATTAAATGGAGAGCTTAGAAATGACACTCAATGGGGCGATATACACAGGTGCAAAGATGACGCAGAGCCCGCTACTCTCAGCATCTCTAACTAGCCCTGTCG
>NIVC01000757.1:82500-85035 GCA_002269645.1 Macrostomum lignano | reverse complement strand
CCCCCCAGAGATTCGCCAGCACTACGAGAAGCGCCTGCATCGTGTCGACGACCTCCAGATGGACCTGACCAATCTTCGCATGCAGTTGCAACTGCAGGCCCGAGCGGAGCGCGATCGTTCCGCTAAACTGCGCTCCATGATTCGGCGCCGCTGTTGCCGCGCCTGCCAGCAGAGTCTGCGAGCCGTCTGCTCCCGCCAGCAGCTGTCGGCAGCCGTTGTCTTGGACCAGCCGCTACTCGACGCCACCAACGCGCACACCGCTGTCGCCGTCGCGCTGCCGCGTCGATGGCCACCGACTCTTCAACAAAAACTCTGCGCGCAATCTTCTTCGACGGAACAGGCGTCATCAATGTCGCCGGACCTCGGCGATCGCGGCGGCCGGCCCAGGCGGGCCAATCGGCGACTGTCAAAGGCGCTGACGCTACCAGCTGGCGGCGTTGCCGCCGCTGCCGCATTGTTCCGACGGGGTGGCGCGCCGCCGCCCCCTCCGCCGTCACAACCATCGGCCAGGTAAGGACAGTTGACCCCTACGTAGATTTTTTTCCTCAAATGACCCCTGGATAGATTTTTGTCCTCAAATGACCCCTACGTACATTCTTGTCCTCAAATGACCCCTAGATAGATATTTGTCCTCAATTGACCCTACGTACAGTTTTTTCCTCAAATGACCCCTAGATAGATCTTTGTCCTCAATTGACCCCTACGTACAGTTTTGTCCTCAAATGACCCGTACATAGATCTTTATCCTCAATTGACCCCTACGTACAGTTTTGTCCTCAAATGACCCGTACATAGATATTTGTCCTCAATTGACCCCTACGTACAGTTTTGTCCTCAAATGACCCCTAGATAGATCTTTATCCTCAATTGACCCCTACGTACAGTTTTGTCCTCAAATGACCCGTACATAGATATTTGTCCTCAATTGACCCCTACGTACAGTTTTGTCCTCAAATGACCCCTAGATAGATATTTGTCCTCAATTGACCCCTACGTACAGTTTTGTCCTCAAATGACCCCTAGATAGATATTTGTCCTCAATTGACCCATACGTACAGCTTTGTCCTCAAATGACCCGTACATAGATCTTTGTCCTCAATTGACCCCTATGTACAGTTTTGTCCTCAAATGACCCTACATAGATATTTGTCCTCAATTGACCCCTACGTACATTCTTGTCCTCAATTGACCCCTACGTACATTCTTGTCCTCAATTGACCCCTACGTACATTCTTGTCCTCAAATGACCCCTTTACCATTTGTTTCTTTTGCGCAGAGACGCCTGGGTGCAGGTGACGATGCAGCAGCCGCCGCCGCCGCTGCAGTCGCAACGGTCGGTTGGCGGCGTCTCAGTGCCGCTGCCAGCTGCTGTGCCGTCAATCGGGAGCCTCAGCTGCGCGCCCGTCCCGGCCGTCGGCGATACCCGCCATCGGGAGCGACCGGCTCTGACAACCAGCAGCAGCAGCAGCAGACAGTCGCCGTTAGCAGTGCCGATAGTAGCAGCAGCGGTGGCGTTAACGGCGGAGGCGGTTGCGGCAGCGGTTTCGGCTACGCCAACGCTCGCCTACCGATGCACCTGTTGCAGAGTACCGACCTGTTGACTCAGGAGCTTCAAGAGCACCTGGCCGCCACGGGTGGCAACTCGCTGTCGCCGTCGTTAGGGCCCGGTTTGGGTCGCGTCTGCGACAGCATCGCCGAACGGGAGCAGCGGCTGGCCCAGTTGAAGCTTGGCAACGACAATGACGTTAAAATTTATTTGCCATTGTCAAATACTACTGGCCCAGCTATTCTAGGCGGCAGTAGTATGTGCAATAGGACTGCCGCTACCGCCGCTGCCGCTACGGCGGCCTCCGACGTGGCCGCTTGTTTAGCTGCGTCGCTAGCTGAAGGCAACGACGATAGTCGAGACGGCGAGAGCGACTCCCGGCTGGGCTATAATCGATCGGTGAGCTGACGGGTTGCCCAGGATGTGAAAGTGTATTAACCTTTGTTAAGGGATCTATTGTGTACATTTCTTAAGGAGCCAATGACACACCACTTTATATACGTGTAGCTAAATATGTAATGCCGTTCTAATGTTTGTGACCTTAATTAACCTTTTAAATGACCCCTGTTAATGTCCCTGGATGACCCCTGTTCGTGTCCCTTGATGATCCCGGTTCGTGTCCTAAATGACCCCTGTTCGTGTCCCTGGATGACCCCTGTTCGTGTCTACATGTAAATGACCTCTGCTTGTGTCTCTAAAGACCTCTGCTCGTGTCTCTAAATGATCTCTGTTCGTGTCCTTAGATGACCCCTGTTCGTGTACGAGTACCTAGATGACCCCTGTTCGTGTCCCTAAATGACTCCTGTTCGTGTCCCTAAATGACCCCTGTTCGTGTCCCTAAATGACCCCTGTTCGTGTCCCTAAATGACCTCTGCTTATGTCTCTAAATGACCCCTGTTCGTGTCCCTAAATTATCTCTGCTTATGTCTCTAAATGACCCCTGTTCGTGTCCCTAAATTATCTCTGCTTATGTCTCTAAATGACCCCTG
>NIVC01000757.1:0-77500 GCA_002269645.1 Macrostomum lignano | reverse complement strand
GAGGCGACCTTCCCGGCGATATCCCCTGTGGTGGCCACAACCCACAGGCCGATCAGAGGTCCGATAGCGTTGCTAACGTCGTTGCCGCCGTGAGCAAAGGCTCCAAAAATTGCCGTCAAAATTTGCAGCCAAGCAAAAATTCTAGCCTGCTCGGGTCGGTCAACGATCGCCTTCTTGCTTTTATTATCAGCTTTGCCCCTTTGGCGCCTTGCTGCTGCTCGGACTGGATTGGCTCCTCGTCTTCGGCGCTCTCAATCGGCTGCGGGCGGTTGTTGCCGTTTTTCTAGTTGCTATGCTGATTTAACAACTGGTAGATGGTTCCTTTTTAATCGTGGCGTCATAGTCTAAGTCAAGTGACGTCATAGTCTAATTGGGTGACGCCGCTGTCAAAGTGACGTCATAGTCTGATTTGGGTGCCGCCAATGTCTAAGTGACGTCATAGTCTAATTGGGTGACGCCACTGTCAAAGTGGCATCATGATCTGGTTGGGTGACGCCACAGTCTCTTCGTGGCGATTTCACTATTTAATTGAGTTAATCCACTATATAAATAAGTGACGCCATTGTCCTTTTAGATGACGTCACCATCTGATCATGTGACGTCACTATCTAGCAATCACGCACTAACTGATGAAACCAATGCAAAACAGCACTCTACCTCTTAATAGACTGTAGGATACGTCAACATTAAAAATCAGGGGCTGACTAAAAGTTTTTTTTCTTATTTTTAACAGAAACACCTTCCATTACATTCAAACCAATTCAATATACCTTGTACTTTGCCTTGCGCTGCTGAGTCGTGGAATCCGAATGGCTGCTCAACGCGACAGACGAGCCGGCTTCAGAAGGCGCATCAGCCACGGACTCTTCTGGCGGATTGTCGCGGAGCTCGGCTGAGAAAACGTTAGGGAATATATTTGAGTGTTTTAGTTAGTTAGTTAGTTAGTTAGTTAGTTAGTTAGTTAGTTAGTTAGTTAGTTAGTTAGTTAGTTAGTTAGTTAGTTAGTTAGTTAGTTAGTTAGTCAGTTGGTTCGTTAGCTAGTTAGTTAGTTAGTTAGTTAGTTAGTTAGTTAGTAAGTTAGTTAGTTAGTTAGTTAGTTAGTCAGTTGGTTCGTTAGCTAGTTAGTTAGTTAGTTAGTTAGTTAGTTAGTTAGTTAGTTATTTAGTTAGTTAGTTAGTTAGTCAGTCAGTTAGTTAGTTAGTTAGTTAAGGGGGTTGTAGCCTAGTGGTTAGAGCGTCGGACTCACGACTTGAAGGTCGGGGGTTCGATTCCCGAATCCCACTGGAATAATTTGTGTCCTTAAGCAAGACACTTAATTCTGCATTGCTTCAGTTCACCCAGCTGTAAAATGGGTGCCAGCATTAGCTGGGGTAATTGAGGGGGTGTGTGGCGACCCCCCAGTACTTGGACTGAACAGCCGTACGCAGCCTTCAGATGCGCCGCGCAATAGCTGCGGCTGAGCTGTCGGTTGCACATCTGGACATTAGGGCAGGTGTAATCAGTTATATGTAATATATATATATATATATGTTTGTTTGTTTGTTTGTTTGTTTGTTTGTTTGTTTGTCAGTTAGTTAGTTAGTTAGTTAGTTAGTTAGTTAGTTAGTGAGTTAGTTAGCTAGTTATTCAGTCAGTCAGTTAGTTACTAAGATAATTAGGTAGACAGCTATAGTTACCAAGCTAGATAGTCTGATAACTAGTTAGTACATACTATACTCACCAATAATTCGTTTCCGCTGCCATGGAATGAGGACCAGTTTCACCAGAATCGAGCAGATGATTCCAACGCCAAACGAGGCTAAGATGGCTCCCCACAATGGGATCACGTGGAAGTAGAGGCCTGGGGTTTTTAATAATTGTTTCAGAAGTTTTTCTCGGACTATTCTTTGGCACTAATGAAGTTCAGAAGCAGAATGTTAATAACTCACTCTCAGGTCCTTCGTACACGGTTGAGAATACGTTGATAGCGATGGTGACACTGTAGATTAGTGGCAGGAATCGGAGTCCAGGTTCCAGTGCATCTGGCTGCGAGTGGGGTGGATAGGTAGGAAATAGGTTTGGTAAAAAAATTAGGATAGATAGTAGGTAGGTAGTTGGGTAGTTAAATAGTTAGATAGGTAGGTAGGTAGGTACATGTAGGTAATGAAAATAATTGATTACACCTGCCTTAATGGGATTTGCAACCGACAGCTCAGCCGCAGCTATTGCGCGGCGCATCTGAAGGCTGCGTACGGCTGTTCAGTCCAAGGACTGGGGGGTCGCCACACACCCTCAATTACCCCAGCTAATGCTGGCACCCATTTTACAGCTGGGTGAACTGAAGCAATGCAGAATTAAGTGTCTTGCTCAAGGACACTAATTGTTCTAGTGGGATCGGGAATCGAACCCCCGACCTTCAAGTCGTGAGTCCGACGCTCTAACCACTAGGCTGCAACATTTTAGGTAGGTAGGCCAGGTCAGGTAGGTAAACAGTATAGGTAGTTAGGTAGGAGGGTAGGTATGTAGGTAGGTAGGTAGGTAGGTAGGTCAGGTCAGGTCAGGTCAGGTCAGGTAGGTAGGTGGGTGGGCAGGTGCTTCTATAGACATATCCGCTCAGCATATTTTAAAAATTTTCATGAGTGAGCAATGCTGAGTTATTAGTTAGACAAATAAAAAATACATTTATAAAGCTTTATAATCACCTTTGTTAGGATGAAGACTTTAATAAAGTAGAACAGGGCTATGGAAATTCCGCCACTCAGCAGGGGCGAAATGAACCAGGAGGCCACTGAAAATCGGATAAGTCAATATGATTACCTAAAAATAATAAAACTTGGCTATAACTAAAATTCTTACACAATTGGCTAACAAAAAAGTTTTAAGCTGTAAAACGATAAGATCCGCTGAAATTTGAGCTATTTGAGAGCACAGAGAGCTATACGAGAAAAATTTAAAATAAGTCTGACTAGCAAAGACCTAAGCGTTTATTAGAAACCAGCTTCCCCCGACCAGATAATCTGATTCAGAACTCCATGGCTCCAAAATTGCAGATGGTACAAAACACCCTGTAGCCCTGCGATTTTCCAGACCGCTTGGTCCGACATGCACAATTCGAAATTGAGTTTTCAACTGTTGAATTAAACTTTTTCCAAACTGCATGACGAACGAATAAGTGGGTGGGGGGGGGGTGCGCTGCTGAAATGAGATAAGCCTGGTTTGAATACAGCTTGAATCAGACTGCGCTTAGATACAAGCTCTAAAACCGTGCAAGGGTATTCTTCAAACTGATAAAGGAATGCCATTGAAGTGTCAGTTCTCCTGTCAAGCTGTCATCTCCTATCGTGATTTAAGGATTGCCTATCCTGACCCAAGAATTGCCTATCCTGACCCAAGAATCTCTCATCCTGATCCAAGAATTGCCTATCCTGACCCGAGAATTGCCTGTCCTGACCCAAGAATCTCTCATCCTGACCCAAGAATCTCTCATCCTGACCCAAGAATCTCTCATCCTGACCCAAGAATCTCTCATCCTGATCCAAGAATTGCCTATCCTGACCCGAGAATTGCCTGTCCTGACCCAAGAATCTCTCATCTTGACCCAAGAATCTCTCATCCTGACCCAAGAATTGCCTATCCTGACCCGAGAATTGCCTGTCCTGACCCAAGAATCTCTCATCCTGACCCAAGAATCTCTCATCCTGACCCAAGAATCTCTCATCCTGACCCAAGAATCTCTCATCCTGACCCAAGAATTGCCTATCCTGACCCAAGAATCTCTCATCCTGACCCAAGAATTGCCAATCCTGACCCAAGAATTGCCTATCCTGACCCAAGAATTGCCCATCCTGACCCAAGAATTGCCTATCCTGACCCAAGAATCTCTCATCCTGACCCAAGAATTGCCTATCCTGACCCAAGAATCTCTCATCCTGACCCAAGAATTGCCTATCCTGACCCAAGAATCGCCTATCCTGACCCAAGAATCTCCCTTCCTGACCCAAGAATTGCCTATCCTGACCCGAGAATTGCCTGTCCTGACCCAAGAATCTCTCATCCTGACCCAAGAATTGCCTATCCTGACCCGAGAATTGCCTGTCCTGACCCAAGAATCTCTCATCCTGACCCAAGAATCTCTCATCCTGACCCAAGAATCTCTCATCCTGACCCAAGAATTGCCTATCCTGACCCAAGAATCTCTCATCCTGATCCAAGAATTGCCCATCCTGACCCAAGAATTGCGTATCCTGACCCAAGAATCTCTCATCCTGACCCAAGAATTGCCTATCCTGACCCAAGAATCGCCTATCCTGACCCAAGAATCTCCCTTCCTGACCCAAGAATCGCCTATCCTGATCCAAGAATTGCCTATCCTGACCCAAGAATCTCCCACCCTGAGACAAAGCAACTAGCTGCAGCATCTCCCAATTGGAAGCTGTCACCACTTACCGATGAGGCCCAACCGGGCCCAGTCCACTCCTGTCTGCGCGTTGGCCACAAGAGCGAAGCCCACGGTGGCGCCAACAATGGAGTGAGTGCCGGACACGGGCACACGAAAGAACGTAGCAACCAGCAGCCAGATGCAGGTGCCAGAGAGGCTGGACAGCTGGCCTATCATGAGCAGCTGAGATCCGGTTGTACTAGTCCCATTATTATTCAATTCAACGTAATAGTCGGTGTCTATGATGCCTTTTCGAATTGTCTCGGACACTTTCGCACCGAGTAGGACGGCACCGGCTGTCTCAAATATTGTTGCCAGAATGCAAGCCTGCTTCAACGTCAGCACCTTGGAGCCGACCGACGTACCAAAACTGTTAGCAACGTCGTTCGCCCCGATGCCGAAGGCTAGTACGAAAGCGATGATAAACCCCAGCACCACAATCCAGAGGTACTCCTCCGGGATTCCTAGAAAGCCGCTGGTGGTCATTGTTTCTCAATGGTGGCTTCTAGCCGAAACAATTCCCAGTCTAAAGAGAGAAGAAGCGGAAAAGCTCAAACACAACGTTGTTTTATGTTTCACTTTGCAAACGGTACAAAATCTAGCTACCTATTTGACCAATGGGTGAGGCCGCGTGTATCAGAGGTCGGGCTCGAATCTCAGATAGATAAAAAAATAACAATCGATAAAGAGCAGCTCTAGCGGCTCTACAAGCGGGGAGGGTCGGTCAAAATGACACGCGTTGCTTGACGCGCTGTTTGCAATCGCACTTTGCACTCGGCCAGATCGTGACAAGCCCGAGCAAGAACACTTACGCCAAAGTTAGGCGTAGTATAGGGTTTTCGCGAGCTAAGGGAGACACTTCTTTCCAGCAATCTGAAATACCGGGTACCGAGTAGATACGCATGTCTATGGTCAAAACCGTACGGTCTATGGCAAAGTGACAGACTCTTTTTTAACTAAAGTTTCCCTCGTGGGAAATGACTTCAGCGCATGGGTCCCGTGCTAAAGAATACTCTTAACTCCTAAATCCTTAAGAGCGTCCTAACTCCTAGCTTCTAGATTAAGGTTTGTCGCGTGCTATTGAATAAGGAGTGGGGAGTTGGAGCTAGGAGTTGCTGTTTTCAAGAGTAGATTTTAGGAGCGCGTGTCCTAGAAGGATATAAAGAAGGAGCGACTTACATTTCTAGCTCCCAACTCCTAGTTAAGATTTCAAGGGATAAATTTTACTCTTAGGTTGATAGGAGTGTCATTGCTTACAGGATATGGAACAAGTACAGTGGAACCGGCCACATGCATGAAATAACTCGTGGCTGACAGAAGGCCGGCTCACAAAAGCTGCATGGACGCTGGACGATTGATCATATTGTGCAGCGAACTCCGTACGTCACATCCGGCTACAACAGAACTGCCTCAAAAGCTGGGTCATTTCTGAACCCACAGCAGCACGGGACGTTGAGCATCATGATGATTGCTCTGAAAATGGCTACCAGAGACGTACATTAGGGCTTGCTGGCTTGCTGGTGAATGCCCGAAATGTGATGGAAGCCAGGCGCGGCAGAATTTTATTCACTGACAGGACTGCCGACAACCTATGGACCGGAAAACACCTAACTTGCCTATGTCTCACTTAGATTGCAGTGCAAAATACAATACTAGTAGAAAACCTGATACTAAAAGAATAATAATCTTAGTGGGCGCCCTGCCTCTAGGTAGGCGCCCCTGTCTCTTGGTGGGCGCCCCTGTCTCTTGATGGGCGCCCCTGTCTCTTGGTGGGCGCCACTGTCTCTTGGTGGGCGCCCCTGTCTCTTGATGGGCGCCCCTGTCTCTTGATGGGCGCCCCTGTCTCTTGATGGGCGCCCCTGTCTCTTGGTGGGCGCCCCTGTCTCTTGGTGGGCGCTCCTGACTCTTGGTGGGCGACCCTGTCTCTAGGTAGGCGCCCCTGTCTCTTGGTGGGCGCCCCTGTCTCTTGATGGGCGCCCCTGTCTCTTGGTGGGCGCCCCTGTCTCTTGGTGGGCGCCCCTGTCTCTTGATGGGCGCCCCTGTCTCTTGATGGGCGCCCCTGTCTCTTGATGGGCGCCCCTGTCTCTTGGTGGGCGCCCCTGTCTCTTGGTGGGCGCTCCTGACTCTTGGTGGGCGACCCTGTCTCTTGGTGGGCGCCCCTGTCTCTTGATGGGCGCCCCTGTCTCTTGGTGGGCGCCCCTGTCTCTTGATGGGCGCCCCTGTCTCTTGGTGAGCGCCCCTGTCTCTTGGTGGGCGCCCCTGTCTCTTGGTGGGCGCCCCTGTCTCTTGGTGGGCGCCCCTGCCTCTTGATGGGCGCCCCTGTCTCTTGGTGGGCGCCCCTGCCTCTTGATGGGCGCCCCTGTCTCTTGGTGGGTGCCCCCGTCTCTTGGTGGGCGCCCCTGTCTTTTGGTGGGCGCCCCTGTCTCTTGATGGGCACCCCTGTCTCTTGGAGGGCGCCACTGTCTCTTGATGGGCGCCCCTGTCTCTTGGTGGGCGCCCCTGTCTCTTGATGGGCGCCCCTGTCTCTTGGTGGGCGCCCCTGTCTCTTGGCGGGCGCCCCTGTCTCACTAAAAGTAAAATAAAGTGGTAAAACTCTGCCTTCAAATGAAAAATTCTGGCTTTGTTTGATGCTGAGATATTAGAAAAGGATAATAATTATTATTATTCTACACAATTAAGCTAGGCTTGCAGATTATGTTTATTAAATACTAAACATTGTCGCCATAGGAGCAGAGTGAAGTATTTTGCAACATTTCAAAGCCAGTTTCAATTGCAATAGGAGTACATGAATGAAATAAAGTACTTTTTCAAGGAAAACATGCTGTCTGTTAAAAGTGCACTGGAAACAAGGAAACTTGTACAACTAGGAGTGCAAGACAAAACTGATTCAGCTGAAGAAACAAATAAAAAGAAAAAAAACAGAAAGAAACAGAAAATAACAGCATCAAAAGTCGTCAAGGAAAAGCAATTTAATTACAAATTTATAGCAAATTATTTGAAATAAACCTGAAGAATTTGCCAAACGCAAAACTCCTCAAAGCCCGCATCAGTCGCCGTAAGGCAGAAACACTGAAAGCAAATACCGTTTCCATAGCAACAGCTCCAAAGTGATGTTCTTCTCTCCTGGCCAGCCTGTCGAGGGTGCCGGCAAGCGGACGAACTCAACGAACGGATGCCGGCCAAGAGCTCGAATCGCCTGACACGTCATGGTGGGCTTCGAGCACCCGGTGCTGGTGTGAGGCTGATAGTGGCACTGCCGCATCACGTCGGATTTGTACTGCCGCCTGAGAAAGCGCAGAGGCCGCCTTGGGGAGGGCAGCAGCAGACCGGGGCCGAAAGGCCTCCAGCTGAGCGGATAGACATCCTCAATAGAAAATACCCTGGGCTGTTCCAGTCGGATAAACCAGCGACCGGAGTTTCGGATTAGAAACAGGTCGACAGCAAGTAGGCAGGACTTGGTGCCGTTCACCAAGTCGCACCGGATCCCGAGCTTCCAGTGCATGTTCAGCGCCTCGGTGTCTAGAAATAAATACGTCGAGCTTTTAGAAAGCTCCTCGAGTAGGTAGCGAACCTGCGACTTTTGATCCACTCTGATGCCGAAGTCGAAATCGTCGTCCCACGGCACCAGGCCGAAGTGCCGCACCGAGCCGATCAAGCTACCATCAAGTAGGAAAAGTTCCAAGCCCCTACTGGTGAAATTGGAGAACAGGTGGCCCAGCTGCCTGTACACCTCGGCCATGTCTCTTGAGTTGGCGAAATGCCTGAAGCAGTTGGAATCATTCAAAATTCTGTTGGCAGTTATTGGCGCAACAGCTTTGGCGCACGACTCTGACGTCAGATTGGCCAGGTCGACTGGCGTTTCCAGCGTAGCGTAGAAGCCCGGCTTGATTGGCAGCTGTCTGCGCACTTCAGCCTGATCTGCGGTCACCTCTGCTAGACGATCCAGCAGGTTACTATGGTAACAAGCGTCGCTGACGGTTGGCTCTATCAGTTTCGAATCGCTGTCAATGCCCCACAACGAGCTGCCCAGTAGCTGGGGATCGCCATTGCAGCATTGGTGAAATTGGCTGAACAAGTACAGGCTCAGGAGCATTACCACGGCATCGGCTATCACTGTTCCTGGCCGAAGGAGACCCTTTGACAGGGTTGAAAGTAACATCGCGTATATTTGTAGCCGCTGTAGCAAGGTCCTCGAGGAGAGGGCGATGATCTGTGAAGAGAGAGCAATATACTGTTCAAACATCAATGACCAGAGAGCTTTCGACAATATGTAACTTATTAAAGCGTCAATAGTAAAGTTCAGATAAGTTTCAAATCGCAAAGGCTGGCATTGTAAAGAACTTTTACCCGGACACAATGACGAGTTAAAAGGGCAATTATTACGCCATTCAGCGACTCCACTGGCAGATTTTTCTAATTGATAAGAGCAGTTACATGACTGAGCTTCATTTTTATGAATTTTTTCCTTTGTGATTCCATAAATGCATCGGCAATTTAATGACTAAAAAGACAATGAAATAAAAAATGTCACAGCATAAATTCTGGCTACGCAACTTGATTTCTAAAATTAGTGATTTTTTAACGAAATCTTCCAATCAATTTGCTTTATTGTGTGTATTGTCTATGGTCAAGTGCAGTTCTGTAGCAGTAGACTGTTGTTGCAGCGAAATGGGGATTATCAAATTGACTGGCTATTTTATCAACATGACTGAAACAAACAATTGTCTATGTCCAAGACCCTGGGTCTGCGGTATATGGCAACTACAAGCGTAGTTTAGTCTATGGTCTATTACCTTGATTCTTGGTGTATGACGTTGGTCATTGAACGAACTAATGTTGTAGATCATTCGGTCTTTGACCTAAACTTTTGCCTGTACATGTATATACACTCGTAATTTACATAGTTCGGCTGCATGTATACTCGTATCTTTTGATGCTTTTTATCATTCTTTTGTATGTAACGATATCTTGTACGTTTAAATCTACCTTTGCAATATCGTATGCAGAAACTACTTTATTTTGCGGTCAAAACCGATCCACGTATGATAAAAAGTAAATAAAGAACTTACCGCAAATTCTGCTGAAAGTTTATTCCCCCTTTCAGTGAATATTACAATATTAGCTTATAATTTTTAATATATGGATATATGTTACCAATGGGTTATTTTGGTATAACCAATTTTTAGTTATCAAGCGACAGTCTCGATTCGGAGGCGAACTAGAAATTAGCTACCCACTCTCCTGTGCTGACGTTGAGTGGATCCGTCCGCCACTTGTGCTCAGTTATTTCGCCTGGTATATAATATCTTTATGTGCACAAAGTTCTCCAATAGCCTCCCGGGGTATATTGTAAGACAGTAAGTCAGAGGAGCTAACAGCGCTTCCCTACTAACGCCCAAACTACCCTACCACCCAACCCTTCTCGATTGCCCTCCATATGTCTGTGCAGTTCAGTGCCTCAATTGCGAGCCAAAGAAGTCATGCGCTCCAATTTCAGTTCGTCCGTGCTTTTGCCGCCCAATGGGAACCGCCAATGGGATACGAGCGAGCAATTTCGAAATTGGCTTAGGCTGACTATAGCTGGGATAGGGACCTATCGACGACTCCATGTCATTTGACTGCCTTTTTTATTTTTGACTGCTGAATTCGACAAAAATGCTGAATTCGACAGTTTGGTCACACAACTGCCGGGCCACAACCCTAACATAGATTTTCTTACTACCACCACAATTCTAACTCTAGTTTAAATCCTAATGCTTAATCAGTCAAGTTGGCAGTAAAATTTCAAATGCTCAGTAGTCCAATACTGTACTGGACTTACTTTTGAAATCAAGAATAGTGTAAACGCTAATGCCCTGTGTCAGGCAAGTTACTTTAAGCATAACGGTAGAGGTGGTAACCAAAGAATTCATGGTGAAACGATTCGTTGCTAGTTGCTTTGAAGATTTTTGAAGCCGGATCTGCCAACTGCCACTGGAATGATGCACCATGCCCTATATTCTCTTATTGTTGACTGCACTGTTAGCGTGATGCCCCGCTGGTCATTTGATGCTGAATTTTGTTAATTAACCGCGTAATTATCCGCGTAATCTAATTAAATTGCGCACGTTTCATTGTGCACACTATTATTACTTATAATTGCCCGCTTAAAGCCTACGCACGTTGTAT
Source organism: Macrostomum lignano (assembly GCA_002269645.1). NCBI lineage: Eukaryota > Metazoa > Platyhelminthes > Macrostomidae > Macrostomum > Macrostomum lignano. The sequence continues at coordinate 66,915 of NIVC01000757.1, read as the reverse complement.
ACTAAATTTACTAATTTCTCACAGTGGTCTTCACGTAGAGCTCTGCACATGCCTTTCTCTCTAAATCTTGACATAAGTATTTAATGCATTAATTAGCTCAATACAATTTTAGTTTAACTTGCAATAGCGCAGAAATAATGACAAAAAATGCGCTGATAATATATGCGGCTCTGGCCGCACTGCTCAGCTGCTCTCACGCGTACAGAATGTTCCAGTCCCGAATACCGAACGGCGACCGGGTCCCGAATCCGTGCCAGCAAGGCGACATCTGGGTCGGACTCGGACACCAGAGTCCCGCCGGTGCTGACGCTATAAATCCCTTCGGCTTGGACTTCAAGGCCGCCAGCTTCAGCTGGACAATCGACCTGTGCCGCAAGGACTCGGACGGCGACGGAATCACGAACGGCCAAGAGCTCGGAGACCCCGACTGCGTGTGGAAGGTCGGTGCGGCTCCGGCGCGAACGACTGGACTGTCCCACCCTGGCATCTGCCCGCTCGACTCCGCGACGTGCAAGAACTCGTGGACCGTGTGTCCGAAGGCCTTCAGCTGTCCAGCATTCGAAGAGCCCGGTGTTTTCGTGAGAAACTTCACCCTCAAACCGACTCCCGTGCCCGCCACTGAGACGACATACGTCTGTCAGGCGTTCGAGCTGAACAACACTGCCTCTCCGGTTCACCTGATCGGATCGAGGCCGATCATCGACAACAAGAACGTCATGCACCACATGATTATGTACGCCTGCAGTGTCAAGCCAGAACAGACGCTGTTCGATAATCCACGGCAGTGTTTAATGGGCCACAGAAACTGCACCCAGATGATGAACCTTTGGGCCTACGGACTCGAAGGCGAGTGCATCAATAGCAACGCGGGGTTCCGAATCGGCGGTGATGGCTTTCGGTACGGAGTTTTGCAGCTTCACTGGAACAACCCGGCGAGGCATTCAGGCTACACCGACGCTTCTGGCTTCGCTCTCTACTTTACACAAAACCTGCGACCATCCGACTTGGGAACTGTGATGTATGGCGAGGGAAATCTCGTTCTCCCACCGCGACAGCCGTTGATCAGCGTGAACCACACGTGCCCTTCGGTGTGCACTAACCGGTACCACACTGAGACTCGCTACATCACAGGAGTAGGCATCTACATGCACACCAACGGTATTAGAGGACGCATTTCTCTCTGGAGGAATGAAACTTTAGTGAGGGACATCTGGCCGCTCCAGGAATACAGTTACAACTCTCCAAAAGTTATTTTCTTGAACCAAACGGTTGAGTATCAACCCGGAGATGAATTGAAAACAGAGTGCTACTTTACCACACTGAAGAATGACCGGACGGTATTTTCTGGAGCCGCTAAAAATGACGAAATGTGCCTGTCATTTCTGTGGTTGTATCCAAATAAGGCCAGGGTTCCTGCGTCAGAGAGACTGACCCAGTGTATGGCTATAGCTGCAATCAACTTGTGCTGGGTTGCAAGCAACATAGTTCCGCATGTGGAACGAGACTGTAACATCACGTCGATGAGGAGTGGAGAAATGCCGAATCGAGTGATGTCGGAAATGGCCGCCAACAACTGCTTTGCTCGGACTGGATGCGATCCAGCTTGTCGAAACTACCTGAACTTCACTCTGTGGCCCTTAAATGCTTGCTACGACCCGACAAGGTCGAGACAGATGGCTGAAGCCATGGCTTTGGGCATGGTACCGTCATCTAATCACGAAACAATCGCCCGTACTCTGTATGGACAGCGCTTCTGCGAGCAGGAGATCAATTTGTTGAATGCTCCAGCTCCAACGAAACTCATCGAGGCGCTGCCGGCTGCGCCGATTCTCCAAAAAGGCGGGTTGACCTCCGAGCACCTGCTGATCATCATCGTTGTGTGCAGCTGCCTGGGGTTTGTTCTGTTTTTGGCTCTGCTAACCTATCTGTCAATCAGGCTCAACCACAGAAGCTAAACTGCGAGACGTGCTGACAATAGAGAATTCCATTAACGCAGAAGACGACTATACTGTATACTGACCAATGACTTTCCACCTCACGTCAAAAAAACATTTTTGCTAAATCAATACAAAGTCGAAGACTTAAAGACTCAAATATTAACACTAATAAATATTTTACGGTGCGTTCCTTAATCTCTATTTGTAGCATTGTCATTCAAATTCAATTTTAGTGCTTGTTCCTTTCGTGTGAAAAAACCAAACCATAAGTCAATTGCGACTGCACTGCCCAAATTAATAGCTTGAGAACAAATCTATCCGGTAGTTTTTACTAAATTTATGCAGCTTTTCTTGTGCTAATAATTTAAATATTCTTCACTATGTTTACTTCATTTTTCGCGAGTCTTCTATATAAATATAAATCAAAATTTTTCAGCAATAATAAGCTGTTTAGTTCACTTAGCTGGGTAGTGACTATCTACAAGTACCGTATATCGCCAAAAAGTAAGCCTAAGAGTACATTTTCTTGCAAATTCGATATAATTCGATATTAGTACGATGCGTGCTCTGTTTCCAATTCGGAAGTCTTGAAGATAAGATATTGTGAATTTTTAGTGCTAAACAGCTGAAAATTTATCTCGACGTTGCATTTAGAGAAAAAGCACCCCCTGTTTTGTAGAGTGCATCCACAGTCGTAGTCCCCGATGCTTGATTAGCTGCTCTTCTATCTAGCAAATCAAACGACTGTGAAATATGGTCTGTACGAAATAGGGTCGAACTGGTAAAAATTTTACTCAATATTAAAGCACGAAAAAGAAGATTAGATCTGCGACTTTCATTTGTGGTTGCTGATGGAGTGGCGAGTGAAGGCTTACACACGAGCCTTACTACGAGTAAGTATATACGAGTCGTATATTATTGATAGATCCCTATCCCCGCTGTAGTCAATTCAACCCCAAGTTTAAAAAGCTTTTAAAGCAGGATACGCCATGATCGAAATCAAATCAAATATACTAAAAATGAAATTGCCTACTGATATTGTCAGCCTTATTGGCAGGAACGCGCGTACGGCCAACTCAATTTGGTCAAACCAATTTTAACTAAAAGATGCACTGAGCAACACTCTAGCTCTTGAGCTGCACGGACAGATAGAGGGTTGGAGTTGGCTGGGCGCTTGGGAAAAGCTGTTAGGAAATACAAAAAATTGCAGGACGCCTTCGGTGATATCGTTTCATAATTTCTTCCTGAGGCAATTCCGCCCATTCGACTGCCCTTTGACTGTCTAATCGTCAGGCATGTACACTCTCTGAGCCTTGGGGGTTGGCCCTCACGGCTGTGAACTGCACACAGCCCCAGATCAATGTGGGCGCACACGGAATCGAACAATGGGGTCGCGATAGTCATACGAGTCGATCCTCCTAGAGTGCACGAGAGCTCTCCGCGCATACGGATATCATAGACCGGACTCACAGAGACTGGCCTAAAACTCAACGTCAGTACAGTAGAGTGTAAGTGGATTTGTGTTGAGTACTATCCTGAATCGCATCTGTCGTATCTAAGTCGATTTAAGCTGTACGCTCGTATAAATCAGTGTGAATTTATGATATTGACCAATGATTTCGGTTATCACTAAACACGCATGTTATCAATGACGCGCTGAAAACACACACACAGGGACCACAAAGCAGTAAATAAGGGAACTTGGCCAATGGACCAAATGATCTAGCAAGGTCGATCAGATTACTCGTAGATCTTAAGCCAAAACATTAGACAAATACAATTTAATGATGCAGAGCATTGATAAAAATGAGTCTAATGCCTAGTAATGAATAAAGCACCCGGCGCTATTACAAACCTTAAATGGGGAATTAAAAGAAGTAAAGTGCACCTGAAAAAAACAGTAGATATGCATAATAATAACGTAGCAGCGTGCCAAACAGTACCTGAGTTGCTTACGTACAGCTGGATCTACAGACGACTTGCTTTCGATTTGAAAGTCGACCCTCCTGGGTAGGTCGGCTGCTCCAAAATCCTTAAACTGCTTTTGTACAGCAGCTGCATTGTCGCTGCATCTTCTGCCGTGTCCTCTCGTCCTCTGCCGTCATCAGAGTCGTCCGGATTTCGGATGTTTGCTTCCCAAAATTGATAAGCCATCGCTATCAAATCACACAACTCTGATGTAATAAAGCTAGCTCGATGGCGGTAGGAACGAACACTTTAAGGCTGATTAGCATTACCGCTGAAAGCTCCGCAGGTCCAGGATTGCTCAAATCAATGTACAGTTGTTTACAAAAGTTTAAATGTCTTTTCTCCCAATGCGCCGTCCATGCCCGATCCCAACCAGCGATACCCGATACTCAGGTCCCCCCCGATGACTCATTCCCTACCCACCCCAACCTCCGCGCTATTGTCCAAATTCACCCAAGCAAATGCACCTAGTGACCTCCCATCCTGCCTACAGCCCATAGTTTAAGGAAATGCATGGATTGTTCATCTGCAAATTGTCTGTGGCCCCAACCCAAGCTAAAACCAATAACTTTGAAACGAGGAAAGTATTTATAGACTCACTCAGCCAATGCAATTGAAGCGGGGGACTACCCAAGATGGGGGGGAGACATTTCCCAGATGAGCAAATCCATGATATTACTTCATCCATGTTCCAGTGCGTGATTACCATCGTTGATGACCGCGGCATTTAATTTGGTCCAACAACAATTTGGTCCAAACGTCCGTGAGCCATTTGGCGAACTCTTGCCTTCTCGCAACCGTCAGTAGGTTGTCGCGTAACGCTGGAATTTCAGCGTCTCTAACAACAATTATCAGTCACTTTTCCAGAGCTCTGCTGATAGTCGAAATCTGATAACCAACTGGAGCTGTTCCTAATTAACTTCTACTGTATTTTCTACAGCGTCAACAAAGGGTTTCTCAATTCCATTGAGTATTGGACCTGAGGCTCCAGCAACTTGCCTTGGCGATTGCTACCCTTTCGCAGGCGACTTATGCTGGCAGTAGTTTAAGCGCGCTGATGGATGCTGTAAACCTATCTTTTCTTTTACATTCAACAACCTTGCAATGTCCTTTGGGTGTTCATCTCCGTCAAGCGCGCCGATTATGGCATTCGCTCGAGTTCGACAGCCTAGCATGTGGTCCACAATTCTGGGGCTGATCTTGCTCCTCCGCAGCAGTTGCAAATGAAGCTACGGACTAAATTGATGCTCGTTGGACCGAATTAATATCCGCTGTGCTACGACCTACGAGCTACCATGGACAAAACTCCATAGCACTAAAAAACGTATCTTGGATTAAATTCAATGGGCGTAAGCCCTAAATGGGCTGCAAAAAGCTATATTGTAATCACGATATTTGTAGCTAAATTTCTAGTGCACAACATTACACTAGCCAATACGTGATCACAAGCCTTTTAAGCACGCTTTCACAATAGCGCTTATTGCGCGTCCTGGTACAATGCCATGCAGCAATACCATCAATGCATGGGTGCGCGAACCATAAAAAACAATGCTTTAAATGTAAGATTTAACTGTATTTGTCGGTTGCTTAGAAGAAAGGACAGTAAATTTAAGGCAAACAGTATAGTAAAAATACCAATGGATTTTTATAGATTGATACATAAATTAGCTACAAGATCAAGAACCCTAAGGGCTCGTTCTATAAAGCCATCGTAAGATAAGATCGTTCTTAGGTCCGATCTCCGCAGTGTAAAAGTTCTGACGTGCGATCGAACTTACGCTACGACAGCTTTATAGTACTACCCCTAAATCTACAATACCAGCGTACTAACCTGTCTGTCTAAGAATATCTGAAATTAGCAGGCGAATTAAGAGACAGACATTGATTAGTGGCTTCTAAAAGCTTTCGACGAAGAAACTTCACACTGTCTCTATTAGAGTGATGAGATTCACCCTGATAGTCCGATGGAAGCAGAGCCGATTTAAGTGCTGCCGGATCTAAAACTGTCAACTCCACTTCTAGTAACCAGCATGTTGTTCAAAACGCTACTCTTATAGCATGAAAATGAAGTACATTATGAGCCAAAAGTAAAAAATTGAGTCTTTCTTTAAAGGTTTGCCTCTTCCCCCAGTTTCTACTTATTACCAAAAACTCTTCTATTCCAGCAAAAGCTATCATCAGGTTTTATAACAGGTTTTATTTTTCTGTTATCTTATATGCATACAAGACAGAAAGACTTTCAGACGCACTGGCCTCCAAAGGTGAGGTGAGGTGAGGCTCACATCTCAAAATTCGCAGAACTGAGTATCTATTTAAGGCAGTGTATTTTATGGTCAAAAATAACGCAGGCACCATATAAAAAAAATTGAATTGTTTTAGCGGGGTAAGGCTTTAGCGCTAGGCAACCATCAATTTCCCCAAGCATTTGCTGCCAGTTTTCTTTGTCACGCATATGCAGGCTGCTGGATTGGCCCTCAAACCTCTACTGCTTCGTTATTGGGCATTGAGATCGGCTAGCCTGGAGCTGGTCTGCTTGGATAGCTCTGTTCGAGACGAGAAGAGGTCGTTGTTTTTTTCACTCCGATGTAAGCGCTTTTCCAGTGCTTATACACTCGTGCATATCTACATCACTAATACGCTTGAGCGGTGATGTAGCTTGAGCAGACGCTTATTATATTTTGAGCCCTGCGGCTCTGCTCACACATTATTAACCATAGATTAACTAGGCCGTTGGAATAACTTAAATGGATAACTTAGCATATGAGCTCTTTATTCTTACAAGGCGTCAAACACTCCTCCCAAATAGACCTTGGTACCGTCCAAGAGTTCGCAATAGTTCGTGTGTCACCTAGTCTTCCTAGGGGTAGAATAGCGCAGTCAGTCAGTTGCATTTCATGTGCGCTGACTGCGATCATCTCTCTGATGACTCTGATCTCAGTCAGTTCTGTCTATTCAGTTCTGCCAGATACTTCAGTTACGTTTCTCTCTTTTTAGTATCAATAGTGTCTTTCCGTGCCTTCCTCAAAGTGTCTCAACTCCACTCCACTTCAACTGTTCTGGAGATACTTGATCTGCACGCAGCTTTGAAATGACCTGTCTTTCCAAAGGTCAAGCACATTTTCGAACGATGTCGGCACACGTCCTTGTGGTGTCTGTTCCTGTCACAGCAGAAGCAGTTTACTTGGTCTCCTTGATTCCGTTGGTTATACTTCCGACGAGACTAAAGTGGATGTTTTGTGATCTTTCTGTCTTGTATCCAGCTTGTGTTGTGGAGCCGTTTTATTGATCAGAAAAGCGTCACTTCTTTCATTTTTTCTTTCACATTGGCGTCGCGGCTTCACATGCACTGGCCACGGACGTCACCTTCTCCCGAGTGAGGTCCTTCCTTTTTTCGGTCAGAAGCTTTCTGACAGTCTCCATGTTGGCAAAGCTAAATACAAACTTGCTTTTGCTTCTTGCTTCTTGCTTCAGATGGTGGAAAGCGTACCGATAGGCCAAGTCTTGACTATGCGATTGTATTTGTTTCCTTCATTAGAAATTCCTTCAGCTTGTCCGTATCTTGTGGCTTTTGAGGGAAAAATCATCGGCCAGCCAGTTAAAGGCTTTTAAAGGATCGTTGAAGCCATTGGCTCACTTCAGCCACGACAACTGCATCTAAGCAGTGCTAGTTTTGTGATCAATACAGGAGAAGAACAACAAATTGGCGATGTAGCAACGATTAAAGGGCTACTGATGAGCAGATAATCACTAATTATACTTTGAACCATGCGGCTCTGCCCAGACAACCATTGTTGACCATAGCATAACTAGGTTGTGGTAATAACTCAAAACAGAGGTTTCCTATATGTATGAGCTGTATTTTCTTATGAAGCGTCAAACAATTTTCCGACTTAAGGAATTTTTCAGCATTTTCATAAAAACTGGGGGCAAAATGCAATGCAGACAAAATCCGCGTGAAGCTAACTGCACTGCAGTAAAAATTAAAGTATTGCGGGAAACTCTCGGGGGGGGGCAACTTCAGTGCTCCTCCTTCCTAGAGCGAGTCGCTCAGTGCACTCTTACGTCTTCAGGACTGCTCAATGTAATTTCAACTAGTCCAAGGCTTACTTGGATGCGATAAATGTTGTGAGAATATAAAGCATACATTCGTCAGCGTTACAACTAATATGTTACAAACTGAAAACATTGATTTCTTGAATCTTGGCAATGGGCTTACATGTAATCTCGATTGCTTGCAAATTGTTGTAGGAATTCTGTTTGAAACTTTCGTAGGAGCCAGGCCTGCGAGAAATACCTTTCTGTCTTGGAAGGAGAAAGAATAGTCACTATAGTTTAAGTGTAATGCCTAATCATAAAACTAATATTTATTGAAACATTCAATTAAATTTCAGACAAAAAACAAGCAAACGTTATTTGAAAAGTTAAATACTCCACCAGTTAAGCGTAAACCAGTCAAATGTTTTATAAACCGCAACCAAAAAGTAACACTTGGTTCGACTGCACGGACCAACGACCAGTTGTTCAACTTGAATGTCACAACTATTCGCATGATGGTGTTCAGAGGTTAGGCGATGGTATTTGTCTGAGCTGGAGCAGCCTGTCGGTTCATCTCTGCCAGCATTTTGATCTCCTGCTCGCAAAATCTCTGACCGAACAGAGTAGCCGAGATGGTACGGGTCACAGCCGCATTGAGCTGAAAGACACCCAGAGCCAACACTTCGGCCATTTGACGCGAGCGCTTCGGGTCGTAGCAGGCATTGTTGGGCCAGAGAGTGTTCTCCAGGTAGTTGCGGCACAGCGGGTCGCAGCCGGTCCGAGAGAAGCACTTGTTGGCGGCCATTTCAGAATAAACTCGTTTCGGCATGTCACCGTTTCGCATCGCGGTGATGTTGCAACCCCTCTCGATCTGAGGAGTGATGCCGCTCTCCACCCAGCACCGGTTGATTCCAGATACAGCGACACAGTGTCCGAGCTTGTCATGGTTAGTTTGGGCTACATTGTTCGGATAGTAGTATATCAAAGCGAAACACATTTCATCTCTGGCGCCTTCTCCAAGGAAGATGGTAACGTTGCTTTTTAGTGTGCTGTAGTAGCATTCGGTCTTTACTTCGTCACCTTTCCGGTATTCGATCGGTGGGTCGAAAGTGTGCACCTTCGGGGATTTGAAATCGTACACTTGAAGAGGAGACAGGTCTTTAATCATAGTTCCGTTTCTCCACAGCGAGATGCGTCCTTTAATGCCATAAGCGTGCATGTGAATGAGTACGGCGGTGATGTAGCGAGTCTCAGTGTGGTACCGGTTCGTGCACACCGAAGGGCACGTGTGGTTCACGCTGATCAACGGCTGTCGCGGTGGAAGAACAAGATTTATCTCGCCATACATAAGAGTTCCCAAGTCGTATGGTCGAAGGTTTTGTGTAAAGTAAAGAGCGAAGCCAGAAGCATCTGTGTAGTTAGAAATCCTCATCGGGTTGTTCCAGTGAAGCTGCAAAACTCCATACCGAATACCCTCACCGCCAAATCGGAATCCCGCGTTGCTGTTGATGCACTCACCTTCGAGTCCATAGGCCCAGAGGTTCAGCAACTCGGTGCAGTTTCCAATGGGCATGAAACACGGTTGTGAATTATTGAAAAGCGTCTCTGCGGGCTTGACATTGCAGACATACATAATCATGTGGTGCATGACGTTCTTGTTGTCAATGATCGGCCTCGATCCGATCAGGTGAACCGGAGAGGCAGTGTTGTTCAGCTCGAACGCCTGACAGATGTAGGTTGTCTCTGTGGCGGCACGGGAGTCGGTTTGAGGGTGAAGTTTCTCACGAAAACACCGGGCTCTTCGAATGCTGGACAGCTGAAGGCCTTCGGACACACGGTCCACGAGTTCTTGCACGTCGCGGAGTCGAGCGGGCAGATGCCAGGGTGGGACAGTCCAGTCGTTCTCGACGGAGCCGCACCGACCTTCCACACGCAGTCGGGGTCTCCGAGCTCTTGGCCGTTCGTGAGTCCGTCGCCGTCTGAGTCCTTGCGGCACAGGTCGACCGTCCACTGGAGCCCGGCCGCCTTGAAGTCCAAGCCGAAGGGGTTTCTCGCGTTAGCGCCGGCGGGACTCTGGTGTCCGACTCCGGCCCAGATGGCGCCTGGCTGGCACGGGTTCGGGACGCGATCGCCGTTCGGGATTCGGGACTGGAAAATTTTGTGTGCGTGAGAGCAGCTGAGCAGTGCGGCCAGAGCCACAGAAAGCAGCAGCATTATGGTATACTAATTCGCTCGTATATATCTGGATATTTTAAAAATGCGTAATGCGTAACTTAATAGTATTTAGATGGAGGTCAATGATCTCTAATCTCTCTAAGACAGAAACCAAAAGAAGAATTTCTGTGCGGAAAGAGGGAGGTAGACAGAAACAGCTGTTTTAATATGGATAATAAGAGGTGGGTAGTCAGCAGTAGTTTGGGCAGTCAGCAAGCATGTTTCAAGTTTGTCCTTCAACCCATTGCCCAGTGTATTGGGTTTGTATGGGGGTGGAACTGCACCAGGAAGAGCAGTGGTGTAAGAAGAAAGAGATTCACAATTTACTGGCCTCCTAGTAGTCTAACTTAGAGTAATGGCATTGCAACGCCTGCGTGAGCCCAGAGCTGCTTTTCTAGCATGCGTTGGGGGCTGGAAGAGTAGGAAACCATTCGGCAGCCGGATAAGCATCGATTTTTTCTAGTAGACTGGCATAATGCGTGTGACAGATAAACTCATTCAAGTTGGGGAATATGCTTGTGCGCATGCGTGGAACGTGCGTTATGAATTTCGGGCCAAGAAATTATTTTACCTATTCATTCGGTCCTGCGCCTCTGGATGAATAACTTCAATTAATCTATATTAAAAAAAGAGTTCAGCAAATTTTTGTTGCTCACGTTGCTCATTCGCGTGTCACATCTTCTTCGTTAGGACCTGCCCGTAGGACCTGGAGCTGACCCTCGACTACGATGTGACCCGGCGACATATCAAAGCTTCGCAGACTTGGGGTCCTAATGATGACAGGCTCAAGAAGATCTACCAAAAGGAAAAATCGCCAGAATTACCACCAACCATAAAGTTTCGACTCTCGCAGTTACGCACGGGACACTGTCGCCTCACTAACTACTGGAGTCAGATAGTGGGGCTGGCACCCCCGAGCCTTTCCCCGAATGCGGGAGTACTGAAGACAAAGATCACTGGTTCCTGTGCCCTAAGTGAGACTGGCTTCGGTGAGCTCTCGATGCGCACTTGCTTGAGGACTTAAGTAATGAGGACTTGGTGTTAAGATTCCTTCGGTCAGCCAAACCCGGAGTGGCTCTGGTCGGTTACTCGTTCCGACGACACACACACACACACAGTAGCGGCAGCGCCTGTGAAAACAGCAGTGCCAACATCAGCACCTACGGCGGCAACAGCAGCAGCGCCAAAAGCGCTACCAGCGACCGGGACCTACACCTGCGAGGTGCGAACCAATGTCGCGCCCTTTAGACGGCGACCGAAATTCGCGCCGGCCGCAGACTCATGGATGTCACAATTCTTTGCATCCCAATCGATCTTACCCTCCTGCAAGCTTCACCAAGAGCATCTGTGAAGTGGCGGCTTCTTAACGTGGCTCGTCTACGAAAACAAACTGCCAGCGGACTGCGCCGCGACGAGCACCCGAATGATGGTGGAATGCCAGCATCACGGCTACCGGACATTTGCCCTCCGGCATTTGCCCTCCGGACATTTGCCCTCCGGCATTTCCCCTCCGGACATTTGCCCTCGAGGACATTTGCCCTCGGGGACATTTGCCCTCCGGACATTTGCCCTCCGGACATTTGCCCTCGGGGACATTTGCCCTCGGGGACATTTCCCCTCCGGACATTTGCCCTCCGGACATTTCCCCTCTGGAAAAGTACAGGTAAGGCTGGGGATAGGGTAGGGCGCGGGTATATATTGCTTACTAGAAAAGGATGAGTTGTTGGCTGGAGAAGAACCTGATGGATGCAAGAGGCGGGAGGATGAGGTTGGTGCTGGAGGAACGACGGGTGGGTACAGGAGGAGGTGAGGTGAGTAATGTGCGAGGGGGTAAATTTGCAGAGGGCAAATGTGCGGAGGGGAAATGTCCGGAGGGCAAATGTCCGGAGGGCAAATGTCCCCGAGGGGAAATGTCCGGAGGGCAAATGTCCGGAGGGGAAATGTCCCGGAGGGCAAATGTCCGGAGGGCAAACGCCGCCGAGGGGAAGTGCCGGAGGGCAAGTGCCGGAGGGGAAGTGCCGGAGGGCAAATGTCCGGAAGCGCAGCATCACACGTGCTGCGGCCTGTCGACACGCTTCAACAAGCTGCTGGCCGTCGTCAACCTCACCTCGCTCAGCCACATCGGCGCTGAGAGGGCTTGCAACCTTAATTGGCGAGAGGATGGGCCGCTTGACTGCCACCTGGACTGCCTCCGAGGGCTGGCGCACATTTCGTCCCCAGCTGTGGCTCAGCAGCAACCTGATCTTTGACACCTCACTCCAGAATAACTTTCACTCTATAACTATTCATTCGGCCTAAAATGTCCTGCCCTTTGCAACGTTTTCTATCCTCTTTTTTTACACTTTAATATTGCCACACTTATTAACACTTACATGTTTGGTTTATTTAGCATTCACTATTCGATCTATAACTCTCCAATGGAACCGGTAATTTTACTTTCTAATATTTGAGTACAACTTTGCAATTACGCTCGTACACACGAGCCTTGTCATCCTCTTACATTATGCACACATTAAGCATTATAGTTGTCAAACGCGGTACACAAATATTTGCTACACTTTTCGATCGCCATAGCTACTCAATCCAATAAATGTTTTTGCACTACTTAAAATTGCAATGTGCAATATTTTTTAAACTCTTTTATATCCACTCCTTGTAGAAGTTATCGTAATATTATTATACGAATGACAAAATTAAAAAATGAATTTTGATGTGCTCCATCGCCAACTGTATTTTTTCGTCTTCGTGTATCTGCTTACATTGAGCGAACCCACCCAACCTCCAACCCACCAACCAACCAACCCACCCCCTTCCAAACTGTGCTATTTTAGAAACTACTTAAAGGCTGGCCCTGCCTTCTGGTGCCTCTGCGCTTTAAGTTAGTTCCATAGACAGCATGCCTTGGGCGTTCTAGCACGAGCGCTAGCCTGTCTTTGCTGTATTGCATACTCTATGGCCCAAGCTGGTGCTGCTGAAGCAAGGTTTGGCTTCAAAAGTGCTAATACCGAAGGCATATCTGCTAGAGTTTGAATACGCAGTTTTTTGTGATACTGTTTTTGCATGACTGCGTCTGCTTCGAGGCTTCAGTGCGCTGCATACGGATGCCTCAACTACGCCGGCAAGTGTCCGCCGGGCACTAGATTTCACCGGTTTCCAGCAGCCAGAGAGCGGTGAGTGGCAGCTCGATAATTCTTAAAAATTATAATAGCGTTTTTACGTTACCACACCCCTTTTCGTTTTAGATGAAAAGATTGGGCTAAGCGCATCTCCGGAGCTGACCTGCTGGGCAGGAAGAACGAGGCAAAGTAGAAGAATGCGTGCGTCTGCAGCCAGCACTTCGCTGATGACTGCTCATGACTTTGCGCACGCACCGTTATGAACAAATTAATTACAAGGTTAGCGCAGCAAAGGCTTTCAAAGGCTGTCTTGAGCTAGACTTTTAAATTCAACTTTGCGTCAAAAAAATGCAGCTACTTATCAGCTTCACAACGTTAGTAGTGCAAGTGCATTTATTTTCGCTTTCATAGAGAACTGCCGATTCGCCATTCTGTGTCTATTCTGTGGCTTATGGTTCCTCTCAAAAATAGCATACAACACGACTCGCGGTTTAACTGATTGGAGAGCGGGCTACTTAATGCTTTGAATACAGCAGTTGCATTACTGGTCAGGGGATTATGCAAACGTTTTAGTGTACGAGTTGTATTGAAAATAGTCCAACAGTAAAATTAAAAAGTCTGAACTTTTGAGTAGGGATTCTCAGTATGTCTCAAAGTTAATTCACAAAGAGTAATGTTAAAGTTAAATGTAAGTTAACATTAGGTGGCAGAAAGAAGAAACGGTTTTCTTAAATATAAAAAAGCAAAAGAATGAGAGCTGAAACTAATACAGTGTCGAACTTTTGCTTTTTTGACAAGATCCGAATTTTAATTTGCGAACCATAATCGTGATTTTTTTAATTTACCTATCATATTTACATGTACAAAAAGTTAGTGGAAAACAGTTTTAAAGAGACTGTTAATGCTTATTAGTAATTAGGCCAAACTAGCTAGTTCGTAAATAACTTCACATGAGTCGCGGAAGTTTTATGAAAAAAATAAACTTGAAGTTTACGTTTACGTTTTTAGGTTCACAAGTCTGCCCTACCGTAGCTGCCATATAAGTTCATCTATGACTATAGTCATAATAATTGTCATAATAGTTTATTTTTCATGCGTAAAGTGCAGTTCTTCTCTTACAGGTGGCTTTAATTCTTAATTAGGCTAATGCTTTTTACTCGTAGCCTAGATGGGGGATTGAAGCCGGGTGCTTAGAGCGTCGGACTCACGACTTGAAGGTCGACTTGGAATAATTAGTGTCCTTGAGCAAGACACTTGACTCTGCATTGCCTCAGTTCACTCAGCTGTAAAATGAGTGCCAGAATTAGCTGGGGTAATTGAGGCTGTGTGTGGTGACTCCCCAGACCTTGGACTGAACAGCCGTACGCAGCCTACAGATAGCTGCAGTAGCTGCGGCTGAGCTGTCGGTGTTAAATATTGAACTTTGCCGTAGTCTTCTAGGACTCTCACTGTGGCTCTATCTATAACTAACTTTTATTTCCAGTATTAGAGCCACAGCGGGTCGCAGCCGGTCCGAGAGAAGCACTTGTTGGCGGCCATTTCAGAATAAACTCGTTTCGGCATGTCACCGTTTCGCATCGCGGTGATGTTGCAACCCCTCTCAACTTGGGGAGTGATGCCGCTCTCCACCCAGCACTGGTTGATTCCAGATACTACGACACAGTGTCCGAGCTTGTCATGGTTACTTTGGGCTACATTGTTCGGATAGTAGTATACAAATGCGAAGCACATTTCATCTCTGGTGCCTTCGCCATAGAAGATTGAAACGTTGGTTTTTAGTGTGCTGTAATAGCATTCGGTCTTTACTTCGTCACCTTTCCGGTATTCGATCGGTGGGTCGAAAGCATGAATCTCCGGTGAGTTGTAATCGTACACTTGAAGAGGAGACAGGTCTTTAATCATAGTTCCGTTTCTCCACAACGAGATGCGTCCTTTAATGCCATAAGCGTGCATGTGGATGAATGCTGCGGTGATGTAGCGAGTCTCAGTGTGGTACCGGTTCGTGCACACCGAAGGGCACGTGTGGTTCACGCTGATTAACGGCTGTCGCGGTGGAAGAACGAGATTTATCTCGCCATACATAAGAGTTCCCATGTCGTATGGTCGAAGGTTTTGTGCAAAGTAAAGAGCAAAGCCAGATGCATCGGTGTAGCCTGAATGTTTCATCGGGTTGTTCCAGTGAAGCTGCAAAACTCCGTACCGAAGGCCATCACCGCCGATTCGGAACCCCGCGTTGCTGTTGATGCACTCACCTTCAAGTCCGTAGGCCCAGACGTTCATCAACTCGGTGCAGTTTTCAATGAGCATTAAACACGGTTGTGGACTGTTGAAAAGTGTCTCTGCGGGTTTTGCAGTGCAGGCATACATAATCATGTGGTGCATGACGTTCTTGTTGTCGATGATCGGCCTCGATCCGATCAGGTGAACCGGAGAGGCTGTGTTGTTCAGCTCGAACGCCTGACAGATGTAGGTGGTCTCAGTGGCGGGCACGGCAGTCGGTTTAAGGGTGAAGTTCCTGACGGTCACGTTGACACTGTCAAGTGCTGGACAGCTGAAGGCCTTCGGACACACGGTCCACGAGTTCTTGCACGTCGCGGAGTCGAGCGGGCAGATGCCAGGGTGGGACAGTCCAGTCGTTCGCGCTGGAGCCGCACCGACCTTCCACACGCAGTCGGGGTCTCCGAGCTCTTGGCCGTTTTTGAGTCCGTCGCCGTCCGAGTCCTTGCGGCACAGGTCGATCGTCCACTGGAGCCCGGCCGCCTTGAAGTCCAAGCCGAAGGGGTTTCTCGCATTGGCGCCGGCGGGGCTTTCGTGTCCGACTCCGGCCCAGATGGCGCCTGGCTGGCACGGGTTCGGGACGCGGTCGCCGTTCGGGATTCGGGACTGGAAAATTTTGTGCGCGTGAGAGCAGCTGAGCAGTGCAGCCAGGGCCACAGGAAGCAGCAGCATTATAATACACTAATTATATTGGTGGTCCTTTTAAGTCTAATAATTCGTAAGGCGTAAGTGTCTTTAAATGGAGGCGATCGCTTGAGTCTAACTGCTTTCGCTTGAGAAGAAATTAGGGCGCAATGACGAGCAAGCCACGTGGAGACCATAGTTGATTTAAAGGATGCCTACTTTACTCTAGGCTTGCTGCGTGGGCCTCAGTGTCAAGTGTGTTAACCCCACCCCACTTGCGCCGTCTTCTCCCTCACGCCCTCCCCCGCCGCACGACGGGGGCTTTCAAGTTGACTTCCCCTTCTCATTGCTGCTTCGTGCTCGCTGCCAGCCGCCGCTTTTTCTTTCTGTCTCTGCTGGTGGGGTTGCGGGTTAATATACAATTAAAAATTAAGTAGCAACGTGCATTATACATGTAGGTGTCGATCGTCGGTAAGAAGTCGATTATTGGTTCTCCTTATTGCATTTTCTATGTCAATTTCATAAGCGTTACTAGATTCCACTAATTTGTTTTCTTCTTAATTTAAAACTTTTCCTTACTGTGGATGGAGTGTGCCTTTGTAAATATAATATTTGAATATTACACAAAGCCGCCTTGCGTTTTCTTCAATTCAAACCATGCTAAATTCAATGAAATGAAAGAACGATCAAATAAGGCTAACCCTAACCCTAATAACCCTAACCACTGACGCCTCTACCTTGAATTTTTGATACTAATAATGATAATAATAATAATAATAATTGATTACGCCTGTTCCCAATTGGGCCAGATGTGCACCCGACAGCTCAGTCGCAGCTATTGCACAGCACATCTGAAAGCTGCGGCTGAGCTGTTCAGTCCAAGGACTGGGGGATCGCCACACACACCCTCAATCATCCCAGCTAATGCTGGCACCCATTTTACAGCTGGGTGAACTGAAGCAATGCAGAGTTTAGTGTCTTGCTCAAGGACACAAATTGTTCCAGTGGGATCGGGAATCGAACCGCCGACCTTCAAATCGTGAGTCCGACGCTCTAGCCAGTAGGCTACACTCCCTATTATATACATTATATACTAGACAAGTAGAAAGCATATCTTTATAGATCTCAATTTTACAGAGAGAGTCTTGATTGACTTGAATTTGATGGAGATAATATTGATTGGCAGCATCTATTGAGTCCGTGATTACTTTGAAGTCCGGGCCACAAAAGAAGTCCACAGGTGGTTGTCTACTGCTGGTACAGGCCATACATTGTAGTCCTGCGGCGATGGAGACAATCGATCCCGCCGGATAGCGTTCTCCATTTTGTTTGCGAACTTCGTAGAAGAATCGCGGCAACAGGTCCCGTAGCTGTTCATGATTCAATTCACTCACCTTATTTGGAAGGTGGGGGAATCTAGCGGTGATCTATGTAGTGAAAACATTACTAGCCAACTTTTCACTCTCTGAAGTACCTTCGACGAATTTCTACATGTGTTGAGTGCCACGGCATCACTTAACGTCAGTGGCAAGCCAAAGCGGCTGGAATGAGACACCCCAGATACATCTGAGGTAGCAGTTTCAGATGCGGTAGTCCCTGACGCCTTTGACAAGATCGAAGAAAAACCATGATGGTTACGAAGGTCTCCTGCAGCCAACACGACGTCGATGTCCGTTTGATGCAGCTGATTAAAATTTTCGGGTTTGCACGCTTCAGTAATTGATGTGTGTGGCCCGAGGTAAGTGAGTCTGGCTCGCGTAAAGGCGAGATAGATGCTGACAAAATGCTCAGCAGTTTGATCACTTGAGTTGCAGAAACTACAGTTGCACTACAGTGGCATTGCCCTGTAAGTACTGGTGCCTGGAGAAGCAGCCGTGACCCAAGAAGGTCATGGTGGCAGCCCGAATGTCTCCTCGCGAGAGGCGCAAGAGGAGCATTCGGAGTTGGTGAGAGGGCTGGGTGACCGGTACTGGGTCCTGATCCACGCTTTGATGCGCGAATCAATGACACAGACGGGAATCAGGACAAGGGGTTCGGGCCCGAGAGAGGAGCCGGGGACGCCAACTTTTGCCAGCTCATTCCCTCGGATCTTCACGTGCCCCAGAACCCACTAAAGGGTAATTTTGTTTGTTGTAGCGTTGTCTCAGATACAGCTTTGAGTCAATGCCTCGGTGAAGACGCGATAGGCCTGACACTCGTTAAGAATATTGAGGCACAGGTCACTACGTTGAACGAGGTTCCGCTTAGCAGGTGCTCTCATGTAGAGGAATTTGACGACGGCATCTAGTAGACGCCGCGTCGTTCTAGCCGCCTCACCCCTGACGAAGAGGTCGAGAGGCGGTAAATCAAGGAAGGCCCCCATGCTTGCAAAAGGCGTGGACCTAGTGGCGTTGCAGATAAGCCTACACACTCCACCCTGGATCGTGTTGAGCAACTCTGCATGGGTTTTGACCTGGGTGGCGCTAACACAGGCAACAGAAGCGTACGCAATGGCAGGTATAAACACAAAAATGTAGATCCACCAAAGACGCTTTGGTGATAAACCCCAGAAAGTGCCAAGTGCTCGCCGGAGCTGGGCTGGGATGGCCTGCTTGGCTTTTACTTTCACGTGGAAGGAGCAGTTTAACCAGGTGGTCTAGAATGATTCCGAGGCATCTGGTCTATTGCATGAAGGCGCTGTCTCTGCCGTATAGCTGCAAAGGCCCTATGTTTCAGCGTTTTCTACTAGTGAACAATAGTCGAACACAAAACGGACTCCCGATATCAGGAGCCGAGCCGAACCCGCAAATATTTTGAAGTACACGCTGTTTGCTTCCCGGATTAGGCCCTTGCGGATTACCTTAAGCCTCGTGCCCCTTCAGCGGGAAGTCCTCTCAGCGCGCAGTAGCGTAGGTAGTGCTGCCACCAGTCCCTTCGGGTCTCGGCCTTCGATGAGGTGAGCTTCCCGGCTTGATCGGGTCTCAGTCGGACCAATAGGAATAGACTCAATGTACGCAAAGACTCAGACACTCGGGACTTAGTCACACGCGGATGTAGAACTCGAGGTTGGACAGAAAGAAGACCCTTAACGGAAACAAGGGGGAGAGGGGTCCTATTTATAGCGCGGGATCCACCTCTGACCCATTGCACAAGATCTCGTGACTTGTTCTATTTTTAGAACTGACGTCACTCCTGGCCTCTGGGCAGAGTCCCCTTGCACTCGGGACCCCGTGACTCGTTCTATTTTTTAGAACTGACGTCACTTGGGGTCCCCCGGCAGAGTGCACACTCCTCTCCTTAGAGAAGGGAGTGTACCGAAAGCATGTGACTCCCCGGTAAACAGGACCGGCAAAGGCAGTAAAGTTGTTTACTGCACTTTAGGACTCCAAGAAAGCAAGGCACTGTCATGTGACTAGCTCACATGACAAGGGAGAACAAGACTGACGAAACAAGGACAGCCCACAGCAGAGAAGCTGGGGGCTGCGAAACGAAGGGACAACGAGGAACAGAAAGTTGCCAGGGGTTAGCGAAATGGGCGGCAACGCCTCCTCGCTGTTTCCGGACGCACGGAGCCCCCTGCAGCTAAGTCAAGTAAGTCAAGTAAGAGGAACAGAAAGGGGGAGCAGCAGCAGACAGACCAAAGGGACGGGAAGCTGCCCAGCGGCAGACAGCAGCCCAGGGCGAGAGCGAAGGCGAGGGCAACTGCTGACAGAGTGGGACGCCTAACGATTACTAGCGGATCACTACAATTTCATCACATAGGAGGTTAAAACGGAAATTGACTGCAAACAACAAAAATACCACACTGTTCAATGAAAACTGCTATCCAACACCTTCCTTGCCGACTCAGGAGACCTAGCTCTTACATTTCCTAAGCAACCGAGTTACACACACTTAAAATGCAAAAAGAACTAATCCTATCCGACCAAGAGATACCAATAGTGCTTAAGCCTATGGATAAAGGTATGTTCTTGAAAGTGGTAAATGGAACCTATCCTTGAGAAGAAGCCATGAAACGGCAAAAGCGAGACATACCGAAGACTTCTAGTGTATCAGCTCGACTTCTAGCAGCAAAACCAGCATGCCAATACGCGATTTCGTCGAAGAACAATACGCCTGAAGAGATCTACTTAGACTTCCTAGACGCAACTGAATCAGCAGAATACGAGCCCATTTAAAATTTGCCATGGCCAACCGCGAGATTAACTGCCGAAATAAAAAAGAATCATAACTGAATGACCCTCCGTGATAACTAAAGTCTGATTATTGGGATTATACATTGCATGCGTATATCAACTTAGTCTTAATTAACTTTTATAACCTACGCTCGTAACTACCCATAACTAAATACCCACAAGACTTGTTAAAAATAGTTTTTATAAACACATGCTCAAGTTCTTATACCTTTCAACCTTCCATTTTAAATTCGGGACGAATTTTTCGTAAAAAGGAGATATTTTAGAGGGTAATTTATTCATAAAATGCTACTGTAAGTAGAGCAACGCAAACACGCGCAGCAAAAATTAAAGTATGAGTCATGACTCATGTTACTATTTATAAAGAAGAAATGACTCATGATACTATTTATAACGAAGGGGTGAATCATTATTACCATTTATAGTGTAACCAATGAATCAACAACGGGAGGGTTGTAAGTGTGAATGACTTTCAATGTACTCGTACGGTATAACCAATCAAAATGGAGGGAGTGAGAAAAGGTGGTGTGAGGCGCGGAGGGGGGCAGTTGCGATTGGCGAAGCATGGGTAATAGTACAGGCGTACAATGAAATAAACAAGCCTTTACTCTTCAAACCACAACTGTCAAAGGGTCAAACTCCTAAAATCTGACCGTTTCACCTCATCAATTAAACCGGGAAAACCGGTTTACATGAATTTGTGCATAAATACAAGCGTTCTGCGAGACTGGAAAACCGCAGACTCTGAGCAGTCCCAAAGAAATTGGAACCGTTTGGACACCTCGGGACTACATCTCTAAGAGGAAATATGTTGCCGTTTGGTAAGCCTTCTAAGACGTCTTTGTTATTTCATATTGAGAGCTGAGTTATTATCGGCGGTTGTTTAACGATTAATCTTGTCGAATTACGAGTTTAAAGGTGTCCCTATTCCTAAGGGATTGGATAGGATCCACTTAACCGATTCCGATACTCTTAGACGTTCGTTGACTTTTGATACCCAGGGGCACACGACTCTGATTCCGTTATTTCTAGAAGAAGACGCCCTTCCTTGGAAGACCTTATAGTTATTGAGTTGATTAGATATTGTGAGGGCGCATTTCTGATATTGAGTTCCGAGCTCGAGGAATCCTTTAACGCCGATGATTCGAATTGATACGTTTATTAAAATTGCTCTCACATACAGCCGACTTCAGACTTGACGAAATCCACTCCTGAGGAAAATAAGAAGCCCATGACAGGAACAGCGCGCTACAGGAATACAAGAAGAGGAGCCCGCAAGCCGCAACCGTAAGTGATCACTAAATTCTGTTCCCAGACTTGCGGTCTTGGAAGTGGGAGTTTTCGAGTGACTGATCACCACTCCTGAACTCTTCACGATCTCCCGCACGGATATCAAAAACCATGACATAAGATAAGGTTAGAGATCGCCGCCATGCTAGACTCTGCGGAGTATTATCTTAGAAAATAAGAGCTATACTCAGCACGTGAGTAGTCTAGCTTGCAAAACTTTTTTTTCGATAAGTTCATCTATCTAGAACATTTGTTCATTCACATGCCCCCAGAGGGCTAACTTTAGGGTTTGGTCAGACTTGTGCATCATTCTTCGTCTCTGTGCATATTTCGAATGTTTTGATTGTGTCATATAAGTAGTGAAAAACATATGATGAGCAATTGTCAGTTTGCGATTTTCTTACTTTCTACTGGTCAAATGGCTGCTTTGAATCAAATATTTGATGTAACCGCCCTTGTCGCCTGTCCGCTCCTATTGAGAGACGAACGCTTGGCTAGAGGGGGCAATGACCGTAGGCTGCCTATGACCGGGCAATGACCTGACGGACCTCCAGCACCAGACTGTCCCGCCCACATGATTAGTAGCTTTGGTAGCGCTTCGTGACCAGAGGGCCAAGGACCCACATGGACCCCACCTGTAGCCAAGGTGCAATAGTTGGTCACTCGGTCATGGTATGACCGAGTGGCTGCAACCACTCTATGTGACCTGGCGCACCTGGATCTTTCTACCAGACCTCTCGAGGCTAGAGCCCCGTCTGGAATGGTTACCAGGGGATTTAGGCTAACAGGGGAGACGCATGCAGCCGAGTACAGGGACTCTGCTTGGGGCATGATCGGGAACTCTGGGCTCAATCCTGGAGGATTTCTCAGCAGGGGATCCTTTGTGGCTGTGAGCGAGGCTGACTTGCGACTTTGATTACTAAGAGTAGTATGAGGCGAACATGTACTGTCTCTAGTTTAGATTGCTCAGGGCGAAGGGACGCGTCAGCATGGGGTTGCAACCTTCCTACTGTCATTCTGTGCCAAGACTCGCTAATCCCTCTACTGCACGCACACGCGGCCCCGCAGCACGCACTCACAGGCGGGCTTTGCACGGGGAGAGGCCATTAGCTTACCCAAACTTCCTTATGCTTTGCCACCCCGGGAGAAAGGCTTAGCAAGCCATGAGTTAAATGATGGTGAAAGATCGAATAATGATGAAGTTAGTTAGTAGTTAGTAATTAGGCCTTTAGGCGAATAATTAGGCAATTAGGCGGCTTCACTATTGAGTAAAATACAGCAAAAGATACGGTATCACAATTGGCTCAGCTCTCTAATCAGACAATGGGAAATAGGCAAACCCCGGATAAGCAAAGACAATTAGAGCACAAATTAGTAACAGGAACTTACCGGCAGCTGCACAGAGAGAGAGAGAGGCGGAGTGACCGGTGGCGGCTGTAGGCTGCAGTCAGGCAGACAGTGAAGCGGCGATGCGCTGGAGCGACGAGGCGCTGATGTAGATCAGGCGATGCTGATGATGCTGGGCGGTATCAGACCGCTGGCCGATAGGCGAGCTCACTTGGGGAGCTAAGGATAACTTGGCGGTAACAGACCGCGGACCGGCAGGGATTCGTCTTAGAGACGAATGGGTCAGAACTCAATCTGACAGCAAGTCCAAAGAAGGACGAGGAGAGGAAGAGTCTGAGGATTCTCATGCCGAAATCGCTTCCTTTTATACACCTCACAGCCGCCTCCTCAAGGTCGTTACCATGGCTCCCTCTCTCTGATTGGCTGCCGGCAGAATGACGTCAGAATGAGTCATGATGAGAAGCATGAGACCGGCATAGCAACATGAGAAATCGGGAAATTGCGCAATCCGGAGGTGGGGTGGGGGATAATTGGCGCAGCGGGTGGTCGCGAAAGTATTGCACAAGCAACCATTGAGAACAATAGGGCTGGGGTCGAGAACAAAGGAATTGGAAAACGGGGATAATTGGGGAGAATTGAGAACAATAGAAAAGTAAACATTGGAGAAAAGGTGATAATTAGGTGCGAAAACGAGAACAAAAGAAAGAGAAAATCGGAGAAAATGTGATAATTGGTGGGGTCGAGAGAACAAAAGAATCAAAAACGAGAACAATAGAAGCGGAGGTGGGGTGGGTGTCGCATGAGAAATTTGGGGAGGAGAACAATGGCATGAGAAAAGGTTGCGCAAGAGAGGGGGATGAGTCATCGATGAGTCACCGAGGGGGAGAGGGGGTCACACGACTTGCGTCACCGTTTGGGAGTTTGAGAGGGGATGGGGAGACGGTGAGCACACAAAATACTGTAAGTAGACACAGAGAAAGAGGGGGCAGCGCAGGAAAAGAGTGCAGAGGGAGACAAAAAGAGGGGGATAGGGAAAGTACAGGAAGAATAGGGCGGAAAACAGAAGAGATAGGGTAGAGGGGGAGGTACAGAAAGGGGTAGGGGGCTCCGGAAAGGCAGGTGTGGCGGCAGGGGAGACGGGACCAAGGCAGCAGGAGGGGTGCAGCAGAGCGGGAGTCTCCAGGCCCGGTCGGAGACCTGGCCGAGTCTCGACAGCTCTGTGCAGAGGGTGCACGGGATAGGAGGCACTTTCGAAAAAGTTCCCATGCCCTATCCCGCGACCAGAGCGTGGTTACATCACATTCTTCTATACAGTGACTGCGCACAAATCCCTGTCGACTTAAACGCCAGAGAGAAAAAATCAATTTGAAAAGTCATATCAGGGAAAGAGCAGAAATTTTAGCATCCACAATGGGGAATTGTATTACATGGTGAGAAATAACGATGGCAGTAAGCGCATGCAGCCCGAAGACAAGCGCAAGGTGCTGTTTACTGAGCAGGAAGTGCAAGAAATGATGTGTTCCTTATTACCAGTCCTCAACTGTAATCAAGGAACAATCACTTCTAGCTCTGTAGCTAGGCAACCCAGTAATCAAATGAAGGTATTCAATTACCTTTAATCCGGATTCTTAGATTTCGTTCTTGAGTCGTTCTCAACTGTAGATTTCTCAGTAGATCTCGTAGACTTCTAGACGTCTTCAGGTGTCGATCGGGTCCGAGTTTCCTTCTTCTCTCTTTTAGAAGTATTTCCGGCCGGAATCTGTCGTTCGGACCAATAGGAAGCTTCCAAATTAACAATGGGTACCCTGCGCCAAACTGCGGTCTTAATTAAGCCTCCTTCTTCTAGCAGTGCCTCTATGCACTCTAGGAATAGCTCCGGAAACCACTGATAGTCTTCTAAGATCTATCAGGGGCAGTCCTTCTGGAGACTGCAACCAGTGGAGTCTAAACAGACTCAAGAGTCTCAACAGACTCAAACTAAACTCAAGTCACACTGGACTTGAGCGAGACGTCTCTAACAACAACAGGCGCAAATAAGGAAGGCTTACCGCAACAACCGACCGAGTATTGGTCCAGGAAGTCCGACTGTGGCTTCCTCTTCGGAGCTCTTCTCCTTCCGGAGGAATTGTGGCTCCGGGTCCGTTCCGGACCACTTGTATTTATAGGCGTTCAGACCTCTCTCGAGGTCGTACATCACTGTCTTCGCAAATGTCAAAGGGTCACGATTCGGTGGCTGTCAAGCATGACAGGGTAGAAAGTTGCGCAACTAGTCTACTGTAAAAGCGCATGATTGGTTACCGTAGCTGGTAGACTTTGATTGGTTCATCCGGGTGCAACCCGAGTGCAAACCAAATGATGACTTGAAGGTGGGGTTTGAACTGACAGTTGTTGGTCGCACGTGATTGGGTGATTTCTAAAATTAGCATGCTCGAGATTTCTCTCTTTATATTGGTTAATTCGAATATATGTATGGTTCAGCGCATATCCTTATACATGCTCCTCAAATTACTACTATTTAAGTAGTACGTTAACAATTTTAAATAACTTTTCTGGGAGATATAATACTCTACAGAAAATGTCTTGAGCTTTCATTCTCAAGGAAGCCATGTTGGCGTGAAAAGCACCGTAAGTCTTTTCACGGCAAGGTACTATGCCGATATACCTGTAACACCGATTGCCAGAGCAAAACACCGAATCCCATTGAAGTTCCCAGGAATGCGAGCGCCTCTTCGGGTTTTTGTGCACGGACTGCATCACAATGCCGACTACCACACCAAACGGTTCCAAGTATACCCTGACTGTATGCTGCAAGTTTACAAAGTTTGCCATTTTTCGGGCGTTGCCGAACATCAAAGCGCTGACTATCGCAGCCGAGTTAAAGAGTATTTTTGCGCTTTTCGGCTGACTAATGGTGATTCTCAGTGATCAGGGACGCGAGTGTTGCAACTTTGTCTTGGACGCCCTGCTGCAGTCCGGAGAAACACAAAAAGAGTGACCAGCGCTTACCAACCACAGGTAACCTTAGCAGTAATCTTTTATGCTTCTAATATTCTGTAGAGCATCATGTCGTTAAGTACGAGCAGATCACTAACTTTCCCCAGACAAACGGTGAAACTCAGTGCCTCAACCAAACGTGCATTAATCTACTGAGACAGCGGTGTGATTCTGAGGAACCAACTAACTCGGATTCCGTGCTGAATGATTTTCAACTCGCCTACAACAGCCGCCGACATTCGGTGACGGGCTTCTCGCTGGGCAGGTAAATAATACGAAAGTAATTATACAGAGAATCATGTATATTTTATAGTGCATACTTCTATACTGTAGCAGACACTGTTAGATCATATGCCTTCATTTCGGCGACCCGAAACTGACAGGAGCCCCGGAGATTTTAAACGGTAACACCGGTACGAAAGGCGTGCTGGGAATCGCTGTCAACTCGCATGAAATCAGATACCATCGGGTCCAGGAGATTTGAAAGGCTTGAAGGTTCTGAACGCACTGGCGATTAAATCTTCAGTGACAATGTACGTGACAATCAGTGACAATCAGTGTCATCAGTGACAATGACAATGTACGCTGCTAGGGTGGCTCCATCCATCGAATGGCATCAACAGATTCAGCATCAACAGTGACAAGCTTTTTTGATCAAGTAGTTATTCGATGCTAGTAGTACTCGTATCTTTTCATTTTCAATGTTTTTGCGGTATATTTAATCAGTAAGACAAAAACTATTTTGCAAATTAAAATTAAAAATATACGAAAAATTATAATGTTCCAGATTAATTTTCATTCAATAAAAACCGTTTACACATATACGCTTGTAAAAATTGTGTTGTGAAAAATCGATAGTTTTTAAACAGCTCATTTAAAAAAAGATTTTCGAGACCTAAATTTCTTAAAAATAAGCAAACTCTGATCAATCGTCCACCGTGTCACAGCTGGTCTTTTTGATTAAAGTTAGCTGAATCCAACCAGCGATTCTTCATCAGCCACTCGCTTCATTGTCGTACACTTTATAGACGCTCGACTTGTCCGGAGCGCCCTGCTGTCCGCTGCTGAGCCCGGCAGCCGAGCTCGCACCCTTCAACTTGATTGACAGAAAGATTAGCAGAGCCAGAATCAGAATGAACCCCAGGCAGCTGCACACAACGATGATGATCAGCAGGTGCTCCGAGCTCAGGCCGCCCTTCTGCGACGTTGGAGTAGCGGGGGCCTAGCGGTGGTTGTTGTACGATCTGGAGCAGCCGGTCGGTCCATCTCTGCCAGCATTTTGATCTCCTGCTCGCAAAATCGCTGACCGAACAGAGTAGACGATATGGCCAGAGTAACAGCTGAATTGAGCTGAAATAAACCCAGAGCCAACACTTCGGCCATTTGACGCGAACGCTTCGGGTCGTAGCAGGCATTGTTGGGCCAGAGAGTGTTCTCCAGGTAGTTGCGGCACAGCGGGTCGCAGCCCGTTCGAGAGAAGCACTTGTTGGCGGCCATTTCAGAATAAACTCGGTTTGGGATTTCACCGTTTCGCATCGCGGTGATGTTGCAACCCCTCTCGATTTGAGGAGTGATGCGGCTCCGCAACCAACACGAATTGATGCCCGACACACCGATGCAGCGTCCGAGCTTATCGTCGGTGCTCACGGAGACATCGTTAGGATAATAATATAGAAATGAAAGGCACATCTCGTCGCTAGTACCTTCGCCAAAGAAGATAGTAACGTTGGTTTTTTGTGTGTTAAAATAACATTCGGTCTTTACTTCGTCACCTTTCCGGTATTCGATCGGTGGGTCGAAAGCATGAATCTCCGGTGAGTTGTAATCGTACACTTGAAGAGGAGACAGGTCTTTAATCATAGTTCCGTTTCTCCACAACGAGATGCGTCCTTTAATGCCATAGGTGTGCATGTGGATAGTTGCCCCGGTGATGTAGCGAGTCTCATTGTGGTACCGGTTCGTGCACACCGAAGGGCAGGTGTGGTTCACGCTGATCAACGGCTGTCGCGGTGGGAGAACGAGATTTCCCTCGCCATACATCACAGTTCCCAAGTCGTATGGTCGCAGGTTTTGTGTAAAGTAAAGAGCAAAGCCAGAAGCGTCGGTGTAGCCTGAATGCCTCGCCGGGTTGTTCCAGTGAAGCTGCAAAACTCCGTACCGAAAGCCATCACCGCCGATTCGGAACCCCGCGTTGCTGTTGAAGCACTCACCTTTGACTCCGTAACCCCAGAGGTTCAACATCTCGGTGCAGTTTCCAAGAGCCATGAAACACTGTTTTGGATTATCGAACAGCGTCTGTTCTGGCTTGACACTGCAGGCGTACATAATCATGTGGTGCATGACGTTCTTGTTGTCGATGATCGGCCTCGATCCGATCAGGTGAACCGGAGAGGCTGTGTTGTTCAGCTCGAACGCCTGACAGATGTAGGTGGTCTCATTGGCGGGCACGGGAGTCGGTTTGAGGGTGAGGTTTCTCATGGTCACGTTGGCACCGTCCAGTGCTGGACAGCTGAAGGCCTTCGGACACACGGTCCACGAGTTCTTGCACGTCGCGGAGTCGAGCGGGCAGATGCCAGGGTGGGACAGTCCAGTCGTTCGCGCTGGAGCCGCACCGACCTTCCACACGCAGTCGGGGTCTCCGAGCTCTTGGCCGTTCGTGAGTCCGTCGCCGTCCGAGTCCTTGCGGCACAGGTCGACCGTCCACTGGAGCCCGGCCGCCTTGAAGTCCATGCCGAATGGGTTTCTGGCGTTAGCGCCGGCGGGACTCTGGTGTCCGACTCCGGCCCAGATGGCGCCTGGCTGGCACGGGTTCGGGACGCGGTCGCCGTTCGGGATTCGGGACTGGAACGACTTGTGCGCGTGAGAGCAGCTGAGCAGTGCAGCCAGAGCCACAGAAAGCAGCAGCATAGTCGTTTTCATTGTTATTTTTCAGCAGCTTGAGGTTATTGCAGTTGAAAACTTGCATCGGCTGTCTGCTCTGAGAGTTTTTATACTTTTATTGAGAGTTCATCGAATGCTAAAAATAAATAGATGACGCGCTGGACCAATGAAAACGCCCAGAAAGTTTATGCTGTCACTTAGAGTATGGTTTTTTCTAGAATTCATCATCTACGAGTAATTGGTGTGTCTCGTATTCTCAGACCTCGTTCTTTCCAGAAGTGTTTTTTATGCCGTTGTTATTGAGGCGTCACAAAGAGTACACTCTAAATAGACACTCGAAATCGTGAGAAAGTTTTTGCAAGAATATTAACGAGAATAGTATAGACTGTCATAATTTTAAACCTTGTTGTTGGCATACCAGACAGTTCCAGTGATTATATACTTATTTAGCGTTTGGTAGAGAGCATCGTTGGTAGAAAAGTTCAGGTGTATTATATAAATTAATCATAGTAAAGCGTGTGGTAATCTTAATAACCTACACGTCTCACCGAATTCGTGTAGGCTAATAATTTGTGAATCATTTGATGCAGGTTGTAGGGGTCGAAAAAATCGCCATTGAATAGACTTGCTTACACTGATCTATGTAAATCTTGCAGCGCTGAGCTGCATTGTGCATGAAATTTCATTTTAACCGAAAGC
Organism: Macrostomum lignano; assembly: GCA_002269645.1. Classification (NCBI taxonomy): domain Eukaryota; kingdom Metazoa; phylum Platyhelminthes; family Macrostomidae; genus Macrostomum; species Macrostomum lignano. The sequence continues at coordinate 37,359 of NIVC01000757.1, read as the reverse complement.
TAGGAAATTTAATCGCACGGCTTTCATTGTCTATTCTGTTTGCATCAAATGGAGCACGGCTTATAATTAAACTGATGGGCAAGAAAATGGAAAAGAGAAAAGAAAATAACCAAATTTTCGACGGGCAAAGATAACAAGAGCAGGGCGTTACGCTTGAATAAGTACTTGGGGCTGCGCTGGAGTAGCCAGTGCTTGTGAAGTGGACAAAGTTTCAAATGACGGTTATTGTTTTTTGAGCCTAAGCTAGGAAACGTAGAGCCTACGTAGCTGGACAACAATATGCAACTGACAGTTTTCTATCGTCCACTCCGCATTTTATGAGCTTGCTAGCTAAACTTAGAATCGGAAAAATTAGTGCAGAAAGTACTAGTACTAGTGTGATAAATAATAATATAGACGATTTTTTAAAAAAATGGTCAACTTTTAATCAGCTGAGTTATAGGATGCCACGGCTTAAGGAGTTGCTGGAATGAAAAGGATCAAGGGGAGTTGCGATTGCTAGCTCGTAGAAGGGGTCTTTAACAAGAAAGCTTGATACGATATATCAAGGTTAATAAACTCCTGCTTTACACCTCCCCGATGAGGGACCAATCTGCTAGTTTCCTATAAAACCACAAGCAGTACTATGAGGAAAATCGTAATTGATAGAGTTTAGTAATTTGCTTTTAAATTTCTATCATTTTTTCTTGCAGAAACTTTCCTTCGAAGTGACAACATTTTGGATAATGGAATATTAAGTATGGATACTATTAAACTGGCTTGAACATCAGAACTTTTTAAATAACAATGCAAATTGTAGCAACAAATCGCAACTGTCGCACAGTTAAATCATTAAACGCGTATCGCCATCGATCTCTAATGGTGCTTTTGATGCCTTTGCGTAAGTGTAATCAGCAGAAGATTCCTATTTTCTAAACTGTCCACAAAGCAAAGTTGACGCAAGCGCCAAGAGCAGACAAGAACAGACAAAGCTATAGTCACTTTTTGGACTCATTATACGAGCGTATGCATAGTCAGAAAAAACTTCACTTTAGCGTCTTCTTAGAAAACAACTTGTTTACTTTATTTAGTGTCCATTATATAAAAAATAGCCAATATTGCTGGGTACTCTTGAAGTGAAGCGAAAGTTCCGTTAGCAAGAGGTTGGGAGAAATCAGCCGACACGCGCGTGATGCGTGAACAAGCATATAGCCTTGGCAGCAACTCCCCCAGATGAAAAAGACCTGCAAGCCTAAAAATAGCCCAGATGATCGACGAGCGAGAAGCCCAGCCATGCGACCCTCGCATGATGCATGAACCACCTCTGGCCGACACTGCCTATTAAGCCTCCAAGTCATTGTCTTTCTCGTCTTCGCAGGAATGCTGTCACTCAAATGACTCGGAAAGCCGGGAAAAATGGAGGGCACTGCTTCTGGATAGAGTCGCTTCCGTTCCAATGGCCGAAATACGACTTACTTTGACTTAGCTGCAGGGCTGTCCCGGAGGGGACACTTGACACAGCGGGAAGGCGCGGGCGCCCATTCCTCTAATCCCTGAACGGCCGACGCGTCGCTATTGACGGAGGGTTGGCGCCGCCCAGGGAATCCCCCAGTGTCGCCAGCAGCTATAGTGCTCTCTGGAAAGGAGAGTTCAGCCCTGCGGGTGGCCCGAAGGTAGCGCATGAGCTGGTTAAAGTTTTCGGGTTTGCACGCTTCAGTAATAGATGTGTGTGGCCCGAGGTAAGTGAGTCTGGCCCACGTAAAGGCGGGACAGATGCTGACGAAATGCTCAGCGGTTTCGTCACCTGAGTTGCAGAAACTGCAGATGGCGTTGGTGGCGTTGCCCTGCAAGTACTGGTGCCTAGAGAAGCAGCCGTGACCTGAGAGGGTCATGGTGGCAGCCCGGATGTCTCTACGCGAGAGGCGCAAGAGGAGCTTCCGGAGCTGGTGAGAGGGCTGAGGGACAGCGCCTCTGGATTCCCTGCAGGTGGTGCAGTTCGCCCAAGTCGAGCGGTGCTGAGTCCTGATCCACGCTTTGATGCGCGAGTCGATGACACAGCCGGGAATCGGGACAAGAGGTTCGGGACCGAGAGAGGAGCCGGAGGCACCAACTTTTGCAAGGGTGTCGGCCAACTTATTCCCTCGGATCCCCACATGCCCCGGAACCCTCATTTTGTTAGTGGGTGATTTTGTAATTTTGTAATTTTGTTAATTTTGTTGGTGGAAGTCAGTAAGAGGGAAATTTTGTTATTTTGGGTAATTTTGTTGGTGGAACCCAACATGTTGAGGAGTCTGATACAATCGAGGACTGTAGCAGAATTGGTGCAGCAGCCACTGATGGCGTGCAAGGCAGCTTGGCTGTCCGAATGGAAAATGATGTTCTTACCAGTAACGCCAGTGGCGAGAAGCTCTGCAGTGCAGGAGCTGATGGCCAGAACTTCATTTTGGAAGACACTGGAGTTGACCCCAGTGTATTGAGCGTGGGTAGCGATGACCCTCCCGTCCAGAAAGATTCCAACACCAAATCCGGTGTGAAATCCTTCTAGAGATTGCACAAAACACTCTGGAATAAAGTGCTCAGAGCACACCTTGGAATGCTTTGAAGGTTTGAAATCTTTGCGGCGGCGAGCAGCTATCCATTTTTTCTTAACATCATTGTCCTTCGGGAAGGAGTGAAATGAGATTGCTGACGAACTTGAGGCCCTGTTGCTACAAACAAATGCTGTGCAGAAGTGACTGTTTCCTGGCTTTTTAGCTTGCTGCATCGTATGCTGATTGAATTATTTTTCGCTACACATTCATCAGTTTTCTTAATTAATCAACCATATATTTTTTTTCATTTTTACTTAGCAGTCAGTACAACCATATGTGCGCTTGATGAGATTTTAGACAGATTTTAGACAGTGGGATAGTGGGGTGCCCCGGTCCCCACGCAGTTCACTAAAATGAGTGGCTGCGGCGTTAAAATGGTGCCTGCAGCGCTAAAATGAGTTTCTGCGGTGCTAAAATGAGTGTCTGCGGTGCTAAAATGAGTGTCTGCGGTGCTAAAATGAGTGTCTGCGGTGCTAAAATGAGTGTCTGCGGTGCTAAAATGAGTGTCTGCGGTGCTAAAATGAGTGTCTGCGGTGCTAAAATGAGTGCCTGCGGCGCTAAAATGGTAGAAGTTCGTGGGGACCAGGGCACCGCACTATCTCACTGTTCCATTATCGATCGGGGGGAGGAAAACTGAGGGTGCCATTTCCTCTATGACAAACAAGACATGCACCCCTTAGTGTGGGGAATACCGGCATGCGCAGTCTAGTTATATTACTTGGTCTGTGGTACAGTGTGTTAGCTTATAAAATATACTGATTGCAGAGGAACGATCCTCGCCAGAAGTTTGAGAATGTGACTCCAGAGATCACACAGAGAAAGTACCATCGGGTCCATTGTTCGTTGTCTTTCTGAACTGTTGGCAGAAGGAAACATTTATGGGGAAAGCCATGATAATAAAACGTTTCACTCAGGAGTTTGGACTTGTGTAACACTAAGCATTAGGACATTTGCGTTGACGGTCGAAATATGTCTCAATTTTTACTTCTAGCGTTTTGGCTTATAGATACGATCTACCGATTGCCTTCCCGGAATGAAAGAATGCCAGCTAATGCAATAGAAAATGTGAGGAATACTCTTATCTGTGGTCGCAGGTATTTAAGCATTTCGGCGCCACTACACGAGTCGAGTTTTACACGATCTGAACTTTATGTTCTGGGCACCTTAGGAGCTACGAGTACTTTTACGGGTTAAAGTCTGTATATTTTAGCTCGTAAAAAGAACTCGTCTAAAACTTTATCATCTTAAGTTTGCCTCTGACTTCATTGAAAACACTTTAAATAAACATGTATGTAGATTCTTCGAGGTCTGTCGTGTACTTGGTAACCAAGCAAACAATGAGCAATATTTATCCAAGTCATTTGCTGCCCTTTTGGAAACCAAGCAGCTCACGACATTGGCAAACAGTGCGGTAGGCAGAACACGGCCAGTCGGGGCATGGATTCAAATGCAAATAAGAATTACTAAGTTAATCATTCACCATAAACAAACATAACCTGAGAACCTGAGAACGCAGAAATGACGCACAAGGCGCCTATATAAAATAAAAGATGCGTGGAAAAGAATGAACGACAGAGCCGCAAATCTGCAGCTTTGAACCCGACCCGAATCATGAAACTTGGAATCAGCTTAATAGCGACTGCAGCCGTTGTGCTGCAGACTGTACACGGCTACTCAAGTTTCAAGTCGAGGATACCCAACGGAGATCGCGTCCCGAACCCGTGCCAGGTGGGCACCATCTGGGCCGGAGTGGGGCACGAGAGTGCGGTTGGAGCCGACACTCGCAACAAGTTCGGTTTAGACTTCAAGGCGGCCGGGCTCCAGTGGACGGTCGACCTGTGCCGCAAGGACTCGGACGGCGACGGACTCACGAACGGCCAAGAGCTCGGAGACCCCGACTGCGTGTGGAAGGTCGGAGCCACTCCGGCGCGTACGACTGGACTGTCCCACCCTGGAATTTGCGAGTTCGGCTCCACAAAATGCAGCAACGCGTGGAACGTGTGCCCAAAAGCATTCAGCTGTCCAGCCATGAATGACCCCAGTGTGACCGTGAGAAACTTCACCATCAACAAGAACACCCCGGTTCCAGCGAAGGAAACCACGTATGTCTGTCAGGCGTTCGAGCTGAACAACACCGCCACGCCTGTTCACCTGATCGGATCAAAGCCAATCATTGACAACAAGAACGTCATGCACCACATGATCATGTACGCCTGCTCTTCGAAGCCGAATCAGACGTTTTTCGACGCCCCGCAGGAGTGCTTTATGGCCCGCTCGGACTGCAATGAGATAGTCAATCTGTGGGCATTCGGGCTCGAGGGCGAGTGCTATAACAACAACACCGGCTATCGCATCGGAGGCGAGGGCTATCGCTACGCAATGCTGGAGCTCCACTGGAACAATCCGGCTAAGCTCAGTACATATACAGACTCATCTGGCTTGGCGCTCTACTTCACCCCCAACCTGAGAAAATACGACCAGGGCACTGCAATGTACGGCGAAGGCAATCTCGTGCTTCCGCCGCGTCAGCCAGTGGTTAATTTTAACCACACTTGCCCGTCGGTGTGCACGGAGAAGTACCACACGGAGACGCGCTACATCACCGGAGCCGGCATCCACATGCACGGCTACGGAGTGCAGGGCCGCATCTCGCTATGGCGAAATGGAACTCTCGTCAAGGATTTGCATCCGCTGCAGGCCTACGATTACAACTCGCCTAAAATGAACATGTTCGATCCGCCAATCGAATACCGCAGAGGTGACGAAGTTAAAACTGAATGCTACTTCAGCACTCTAAAGTCCAATAAAACAATTTACTTCGGCGAAGGAACTAGTGACGAAATGTGCCTGTCGTTTCTGTCCTATTATCCCAACAATGTCAGCAAGCCGAATTCTGAAAAGCTGGGCAGCTGCATCGCCGTCTCCGGAATCAACATGTGCTGGGTGCAGAGCGGCATCGAGCCTCACATAGAGCGGGAATGCAACATCACAGACATGCGAAACGGCAACCTCACTGAACAGGTATCAGCCGAAATGACAGCCAATGGATGCTTCTCCAAGACCGGCTGCAATCCAAAATGCCGTGACTATCTCAACAACACCCTGTGGCCGTCGAACGCCTGCTACGATCCGAAGCGAGCGCTTCAGATGACCGAGACAATGGCCACGGGATATCTGATAAATCAGTCACGCAAGCCGACCTTTATTAAGACACTATACGGTCAGAGCTTCTGCCAACAGGAGGTTGCCATGCTGTCGACGCTAGACCAGAAAGCTGCCACAATTTCGGCGTCTACAACACCGACTACAAACCAGGTGTTGGGTTCGAGTTACACTGGATTGAAGTCCGAGCACCTGCTTATCATTATTATTGTTTGCAGCTGCCTCGGCTTCATCATAATCATAGCTATTCTGGGTGTAGCTGCTAGCAAGCTAGGAGGCGACGGCTTCCCGAAGCCAACGGACGGAGCGGACAAGGTGCCAGCTGCCGGCCCGCAGGATAACAAAGCTTACTTGTACAACGAGTACGAGAATTCGGCGAGCGGGCACAAGACGCAGCTGTGAAGCCTGAGGGTCTGCAACCAAACTGAACTCTCTAATTAAAAAAAGACTTATTTATAAAGAATTGTATGGTCGCATGCATAAAGTCAATGTGCTAGGTAAGAGTGCTATTTAAATAATAAAAATTACAAAACAGCAGCTATTCCGTTTTATGCATGCGATCCGATATGTCAGTCTGACATTCGTCCTTTTTAATATCCCTACGGCTAGGTTCTTGTACCAAAATAACTATTAACTGACAAGAATAAACTATTTTTTAAAATCAAGAAATAAAAGTGTACACAATTTTATCCGGTTTTATACAATATTTATGTTGCTATATTTTATCAATAGAACAAGAACAGTTATTTGACAGAAATATACCCTTTTTTCGCCATGTTAAAGTCAAGATGAATAAATAATCGGTCCTTTTACGGTTTGCTTTATTTCAAATGAAGTATAAATTTTAAGTCACCGTTACTACAGCCATTTACGACTATTAGTATTAATACGAGTATAAAGGCCAAAAATTGACATTAAAAACGGAAAAAGCAGCCCTGAAGGAATGGTGCTACTTTAAGTAATATAAAATGAGAAAATAGGGGTTGTAGCCTAGTGGTAAGAAAGTCAGACTCACGACTGAAAGGAGGGGGTTCGATTCTCGACCCACTTAGAATAATTTGTGTCCTTGAGCAAGACACTTAACTCTGCATTGCTTCAGTTCACCCAGAGCTGTAAAATGGGTGCCACCATTAGCTGGGGTAATTGAGACTGTGTGTGGCGACCCCCACCCCCAGTCCTTGGACGTGCCGCGCAGTAGCTGCGGCTGAGCTGTCGGTTGCACATCTGGTCGTTAGGGCGCAGGTATCAATATTTTTCATTATTAGTAAAACGAGACGTACATTGAGCACAACTAATTATCAACTGATTTCTTTTGAAAATGCTGCGGCAGGAGCCCAAAGGTTTAGCGCGGCGCTCTGATGTGCCAGCGGCCCAGGCTAGATTCCGAGTGCAGTCACATTAATTTTGGGGCTGAATTGGAATCTCGGCTTGGCTCTGCTCGTGCAATTAACGGCCTTGAAGGCCAACCCCCCAAGACACAGTGAAGTGTACATGCCTAACCATAAATAAAGTCAGGGCCGCTGTGTGCCTGCTCAGGGGAGTCGGTGGAATCGGGGGTAATACCTCTCGCCGGTTGTGAAGCTACTCTGCTCCCAGATTAAACCCGGCTACAACAGCAATCCAAACAACAGTTCAACAGGTAAAAGTACACAAGTCACTAGGCGAATTTGTCCATAACAGTTTGCACTTTAACGGGCATCAAAGCTAGCATGTCCCTAATCAGATCCAGCTCCGGCGACATGACGCTGGCAGCCTCGGGCACCCGCTCGCAGTACTCGCTAACCTGCCGGTAATTGGCTTCGGCTCGACGCAGATTGGCCAATCGACGATCTCTGGACGGCTCGGGCAGGCGGGCAGACACCCGGGCGGAGTGGAACAGCGCCAGCAGCACCGGCCGGGTGTCCAAGGCCTCCAGCCGGTCTGGCAGGCGCGACTCGGGCGGCGGTAGGCGAAACGAATCGACAAATAAGTCGAACTGGGTCACCGCGTCACGGCCGATGGCGTTGGCTTTGGCCACGGCCGCCGGGCTGGGGGTCTGGCCGGCAGCGGCCTGGGACTCCAGGGCTGACAGCTTGATGTCCAAGAGGTCCACCTGGGGCAGCGGGGGGGGGGTCGGTTGGGGAGGGGGTCAGGACAGGACATCGTTTGGTTAAGTTATAATGAGACATCTTCTGCAAATCTAGGATAGGCTATATCAACAATCATAAATTCATGACGTCAAACATCGGATGGGATCTTCGATGGATGGGATTATTGATGGATGGGATCTTCGATGAATCGGATTATTGATAGATGGGATCTTCGATGGATGGGATTATTGATGCATGGGATTATTGATGGATGGGATCTTCGATGAATCGGATTATTGATAGATGAGATCTTCGATGGATGGGATTATTGATGAATGGGATCTTCGATGGATGGGATTATTGATAGATGGGATCTTCGATGGATGGGATCTTCGATGGATCGGATTATTGATGGATGGGATCTTGGATGGATGGGATCTTCGATGGATGGGATCTTCGATGGATCGGATTATTGATGGATGGGATCTTGGATGGATCGGATCATTTGGATGAGACTATCGTCGAATGGGATCATCGATGGACCATATGGCTGACTTCAAATAACAGGGTATGGGATCATTATGGTTGACTAAGTATCGGGGGTGAGATTTAGGTAGTTAGTTTCCAAGAAGCCTTGTAAACTGCCGCAAGTCAGCTGATTGACAGCTAACATCAATAAAGCATCCCAGAGCACTAACCAGAGTTTCTCCCAGCTCAAATCTTATCTGCCGGCACAACAGCAAGTAGTACTGCTGACTCAGCTGGCTGAGCAGCTCTCTGAGCATATCGGCTCTACGCTTGTGCATTCGAGCACGCCGATCGCTGTCCAGCTCGAACTGCAGCAGGTGCAGGAAAGCACGGGAATGGTCGCGAACTAGCTCGGCATGGTCGGTGCAGTGCTCATCTAGTCTGAAGAAGTCTTTAGCCGATGTCAGATGCCGCTGGGCGAATAGAAAGATTGCGCGAGCCTGCGAAGTAGAGGTTGGAGGGGTAAAACGGAGTTTAACATCATCCTGAACCGACTCATAGAATCTACTAAATACAACCACTGAGTGTACTGATTGACCCGTCAATTCTACCAACTCACTTATTGAATCTACCAGCTTACTAACCGAATCTACCAACTCACTAACCGAATCTACCAACTTACTTATTGAATCCACCAACTCACTAATGGAATCTACTAACTCACTAACTAAATCTACCAACTCACTAACTAAATCTACCAACTTACTAACCGAATCTACCAACTCACTAATGGAATCTACTAACTCACTAACCGAATCTACTAACTCACTAACCGAATCTACCAACTAACTAATGGAATCTACTAACTCACTAACCGAATCTACCAACTCACTAATGGAATCTACCAACTCACTAATGAAATCTACCAACTCACTAATGAAATCTACCAACTCACTAATGAAATCTACCAACTCACTAACTAAATCTACCAACTCAAACTAAATCTACCAACTCACCAACTAAATCTACCAACTCATTAACTAAATCTACCAACTCAAACTAAATCTACCAACTCACTAACTAAATCTACCAACTCACTAACTAAATCTACCAACTCACTAATGGAATCTACCAACTAACTAATGGAATCTACCAACTCACTAACTAAATCTACCAACTCAAACTAAATCTACCAACTCACTAACTAAATCTACCAACTCACTAACTAAATCTACCAACTCAAACTAAATCTACCAACTCACTAACTAAATCTACCAACTCAAACTAAATCTACCAACTCACTAACTAAATCTACCAACTCAAACTAAATCTACCAACTCACTTATTGAATCTACCAACTCACTAATGGAATCTATTAACTCACTAACCGAATCTACCAACTAACTAATGGAATCTACCAACTCACTAATGAAATCAGAGATGCGCCACACCTGTTCAAAATTAACAGCCGGCACGTACGCCACCTTGTCAGCGTGATGACCGGCCTCGACGCTAGGAAACAAATCCTCGTAGTCGGCCTCGGACCGACAATCTTCTAGTTGGTGCTGGGCAAGATCTCGCGAATACTCCAGTAAGGCTATCGCGTACTTCACCCAGCAACGAGAAATGCTCGCTCGATTGTGCTGCAGCTCGCTGTCGGGATCGTGCGCTGCCTGGATGTTTTTCACCAAAATTTGTCTTTAAACAAGCTTAAAAATTGAAAAATATTTCTGTTCAGACTTCCCCGATTGGCTGGAGGATTTTTCCTCCCGTATCCCCTCCTGCCTCAGCTGTACTTTCCCTGCCCCAGCTGTACATTCCCTGCCCCATCCCTGCCCCAGCTGTACATTCCCTGCCCCATCCCTGCCCCAGCTGTACATTCCCTGTCCCATCCCTGCCCCAGCTGTACATTCCCTGCCCCATCCCTGCCCCAGCTGTACATTCCCTGCCCCATCCCTGCCCCAGCTGTACATTCCCTGCCCCATCCCGACCCCAGCTGTACTTTCCCTGCCCCAGCTGTACTTTCCCTGCCCCAGCTGTACTTTCCCTGCCCCAGCTGTACTTTCCCTGCCCCAGCTGTACTCCCCCTGCCCCAGCTGTACTCCCCGCCCCAGCTGTACTCCCCCTGCCCCAGCTGTACTCTCCCTACCCCAGCTGTAACCTGCCAATGCCCCAGAAACAAGATTCGCAATCAATCAAAGCTTACAAAAGCTTCAGGATTGGCCGCCTCAGCTTCGGCAAGCACAGCCGATGCGGCACACAAGCACCTGTGCGCTCTGGCAAAGTCTCGCACCCCCAAATAGTACTGACTGAGTGCGGCGCAGTTCACAGCCCATTCGCTCGCTGCATAGTCAGACAGGGCCAGCTGCCGGTTAAGCGTCATCTGACAGTAGCGAGCCGAATCTGCTGGTCGATCAGCTTTGCCAAACGCTTGAGCCAAATAGAACAGGGTCTTTGTGTGCAGCGACTCCAGGGAGCACGAGTCCGCTAGAGCTGATGCGGCTTCTTCTTTCTCATTAGCTGGCTTCACAGCCGATGGGAATAGATCGGATAGATCCCAGGCCTGAATGATGGAGAGAGCGCGGGCAGTCTTAATGCCTAATCTCAGTCTCGCTTCAAAATCTAGTCTGTCTAGCCTCAAAATCTAATCTGTGTTAGCTTGAAAACATAATCTCAGTCTGGCCTCGAAATCTAATCTCAGTCTGGCCTCGAAATCTAATCTCAGTCTGGCCTCGAAATCTAATCTCAGTCTGGCCTCGAAATCTAATCTCAGTCTGGCCTCGAAATCTAATCTCAGTCTGGCCTCGAAATCTAATCTCAGTCTAGTATCAGAATCTAATTTCAGTCTAGCCTCAAAATCTAATCTCAGTCTGACCTCGAAATCTAATCTCAGTCTGGCCTCGAAATCTAATCTCAGTCTAGTCTCAGAATCTAATTTCAGTCTAGCCTCAAAATCTAATCTCAGTCTGGCCTCGAAATCTAATCTCAGTCTGGCCTCGAAATCTAATCTCAGTCTGGCCTCGAAATCTAATCTCAGTCTGGCCTCGAAATCTAATCTCAGTCTAGTCTCAGAATCTTATTTCAGTCTAGCCTCAAAATCTAATCTCAGTCTGGCCTCGAAATCTAATCTCAGTCTAGTCTCAGAATCTAATTTCAGTCTAGCCTCAAAATCTAATCTCAGTCTGGCCTCGAAATCTAATCTCAGTCTAGCCTCTAAATTTAATCTCAGTCTAGTCTCTGAATCCAACCTCAGTCTAGCCTCGAAATTTAATCTTAGTCTGGTCTCGAAATCTAATCTCAGTCTAGTATCAAAATCTAATTTCAGTCTAGCCTCAAAATCTAATCTCAGTCTGGCCTCGAAATCTAATCTCAGTCTGGCCTCGAAATCTAATCTCAGTCTAGTATCAGAATCTAATTTCAGTCTAGCCTTAAAATCTAATCTCAGTCTAGTATCAGAATCTAATTTCAGTCTAGCCTCAAAATCTAATCTCAGTCTAGCCTCGAAATCTAATATCAGTCTAGCCTCGAAATCTAATCTCAGTTTGACCTCGAAATCTAATCTCAGCCTCGTTTCAAAATCTAATCTCAGTCTGACCTCGAAATCTAATCTCAGCCTCGCTTCAAAATCTAGTCTCAGTCTAGTTTCAAAATCTAATCTCAGTCTAGCCTGAAAACCTAATATCTCAGTCTAGCCTGAAATCTAATCTCAGTCTAGTCTCTGAATCTAACCTCAGTCTAGCCTAAGAATCTAATCTCAGTCTAGCTTAAGAATCTAATCTCAGTCTAGCCTCTGAATCTAATATCAGTCTAGCCTCTGAATCTAATCTTAGTCTAGCTTAAGAATCTAATCTCAGTCTAGCCTCCGAATCTAACCTCAGTCTAGCCTCTGAATCTAACCTCAGTCTAGCTTAAGAATCTAACCTCAGTCTAGCCTAAGAATCTAATCTCAGTCTAGCTTAAGAATCTAACCTCAGTCTAGCCTAAGAATCTAACCTCAGTCTAGCCTAAGAATCTAATCTCAGTCTAGCTTAAGAATCTAATCTCAGTCTAGCCTCTGAATCTGACCTCAGTCTAGCCTCTAAATCTAACCTCAGTCTAGCCTAAGAATCTAACCTCAGTCTAGCCTAAGAATCTAATCTCAGTCTAGCCTCTAAATCTAACCTCAGTCTAGCCTCTGAATCTAACCTCAGTCTAGCCACTGAATCTAATCTCAGTCTAGCCTAAGAATCTAATCTCAGTCTAGCCTCGAAATCTAATTATAATCCAGCCCAAAAAACCTAATCGTAGTCTAATCTCATAATCTAACCTAAGTCTAACCTCAAAATCTAACCTCAGTCTAGTCTCAGACATTCAGCAATCTACTCTCAAAAACATCAGAGCTATCATCTCACCCTGGCGGACTCGTCAGCAGCCAGCAGCCGTTTCGCGCGCAGAAAGGCTGCCTCAGCCTGTTGCAGGAATTCGATAGCATCAGCGTGCCGATTCAGATGGCAGCACGCGCAGCCCAGCCAGTTGTACAGTTGAACTTTAACGGCCGCTTCGCGAAGATATCGATTCGCGGAAGAAGAGTCTGCAACAACAACTTCGCCGCTTTGATCGGTACCTCCATCGTTCAACTGGAGAACTTCGTTGTCAGCCTCGAGTAGGGCAGTGAGCATTCGATATCCTTCCGAAGCTTCATCAGTCTCCAAATAGTTTGAGGCTAAACGAATTTTCAACCATAGCAAGCGAAGTTGACGCCTGTGAGATTTGAACTCTGGGTCGGGTGAACTGCTGTCACCTTCAGCTGCAGAAAGGAGCAGGTAAATGGAGTCTAATTTATCTAGTAAAAGTCATGTTTAAAAATATTAATAAAGTGTAACTAATATCGATTTCAACTTCAAAGCGACTCTTAAAGACACTGCGAGGGAACTTCTAAAAGATTTAAAAGCGATTAAAAAAATATTTGAAAGCGATTCTCAAGCATTTGAAGTCCATCCAATATTTGAAGAAGATTCTTTAGGATTTGAAAAAGAATCTCCAAGAGTTCAAAAAAGACTCTCCAAGATTTGAAGAAGACTCTCCTAGACCTGAAGACTCCAAGAGTTGAAAAGAAGACTCTCCAATATTTGAACAAGACTCTCTAAGAGTTTAAAAGAAGACTCTCTATGAGTTTAAAAGAAGACTCTCCAAGATTTGAACAAGACTCTCTAAGAGTTTAAAAGAAGACTCTCTATGAGTTGAAAAGAAGACTCTCTAAGAGTTTAAAAGAAGACTCTTTAAGAGTTTAAAAGAAGACTCTCTAAGAGTTTAAAAGAAGACTCTCCAAGATTTGAACAAGACTCTCTAAGAGTTTAAAAGAAGACTCTCTAAGAGTTTAAAAGAAGACTCTCTAAGAGTTTAAAAGAAGACTCTCTAAGAGTTTAAAAGAAGACTCTCTAAGAGTTTAAAAGAAGACTCTCTAAGAGTTTAAAAGAAGACTCTCTAAGAGTTTAAAAGAAGACTCTCTAAGAGTTTAAAAGAAGACTCTTTCAGAGTTTAAAAGAAGACTCTCTAAGAGTTTAAAAGAAGACTCTCCAAGATTTGAAGAAGACTCTCCGAGAGTTGAAGAAGATCGATTTGAATTTTGTAGATAGAATACACAATAGCAGCTTATGAGTAGCTAACCTTTAGTCTCAACTGCTGACGATAATCCCTCGGCATTAACAATACTAATAGCTTCGTTGAGAAGTTTCCGAGCTTCGTAGCGCGACTTGTACGGTTGGTCTTCAGGATCGTCGGCTGACGACTCTTCAAGACGAAGCGCCCGAGACACCAAGTCGACAAGATCGGCGTCTGGGGTAGACATGCAAAAAATGAAGGACCTTCATTGTATTGTAAAAGTACAACAAAATGTGCGTTTTATACTACTGCATGTTAGCCGTGTTTTAAATGGTAATAAAAGGCATCTATAAACTTGTCTGTAAGCACTCGCTACAGACAAGTTAAGTAATTAATCTGCCATAAATGCAGTATTATATTACTGACCTGTTTTTACTGTTCTATTTACCTATCTTTTTTACCTACTATATTGGTATTTACCTGCTTCACCTAATGGGGGGGGGTTGTAGCCCAGTGGTTTAGCGCGGCGCTCTGATGTGCCAGCGACCCAGGCTCGATTCCAAGTGCAGTCGCATTAATTTGGGGCTGAATTGGAATCTCGGCTTGGCTCTGCTCGTGCAATTAACGGCTTTGAGGGCTAACCCCCAAGGTGCAGTGAAGTGTACATGCCTAACGATAAAATAAAGATAGGGTCGCTGTACATTCCTGTGTGAGTGTGTGCCTGTGCGTATGACTGCGTACGTATCCGCGCGCTTGTGTGCCTCCTGGAATCAGTGGATCAATCAATCAATCAGTGGATCAATCAATCAATCAGTCAATCAATCAATCAATCAGTCAATCAATCAGTCAATCAATCAATAAATAAATCAGTTAATCATCAATCAATCAATCAGTCCATCAATTGATCAATCAGTCAATCAATTAATCAATCAGTCAATCAATCAGCCAACCATGCAATCAATCAATCAATGACAATCAATAGTCGCAGGACAATGTCGCTTAAAGTGCGCCAGGGGGCACACAGCCCCTAAGCCTCTTCGATCTGTCTTTTCGCATGTTGCACATACAACCCAAACCGCTAAAATCCCGCCCACAATGACAGATCCTAACATCCAAAGGACTGAACCTAAAAATTAAATTCAAAATAAAATCAAATGAATAAAACAATAAAAATGTAGCAGAGGAGCTGAAACTGATTTTACAATAAGCCAAATCAAAGCATTTATTAAACAATCACTGTTTAGGTCAGCTTGATTCAATGCACTTCTATCCGTATATATTATACCGTTTTAAGCAATCTATATATAATATTTCTAATCAAACGATTTCACCCGCGGCAGAAGATTCGAACTCCCGGCCCATCAGTAAGCGATAGCCTGCAGCAGGGCGAACATGTCGGCGAATACCGGATCGAATAGCAGCGACATTCGAAGCTTCGCGTCGCCGGACAGCGGCACTTTCAGGCGCAGCCAGTCTGACTCGGTGCGCAACGGCTGCGGCGGCGTCAGCACCCGGCGGGCGGCTGTGCGCGCCAGATGGCGCAGTGAGAATGGCGCCGACCAGACCGCATCGAGGCGCTCGGCTACGGAGTCCTGGGCGAGGGAATGACATTGACTGACAGTTGGACCAGGAGTAGACAGACAGTCAGACAGACAGACAGACAGACAGACAGACAGACAGACAGACAGACAGACAGACAGACAGACAAACACACAAACAGACAGACACACAGACACACAGACACTCAGACAGACACACAGACAGACAGACAGACACACAGACACACAGACACTCAGACAGACACACAGACACACACACAGACACAGACACTCAGACAGACACACAGACAGACACAGACACAGACAGACACACAGACACTCAGACAGACACACAGACACACAGACACTTAGACAGACACACACAGACACAGACAGACACACAGACACAGACAGACACACAGACAGACACACAGACAGACACAGACACACAGACAGACACACAGACAGACACACAGACAGACACACAGACACACACACAGACAGACACACAGACACACACACAGGCACACACACAGACACACAGACAGACACAGACAGACACACAGACAGGCACACAAACACACACAGACAGACACACACACAGACACACAGACACACACACAGACACACAGACAGACATACAGACACAGACAGACACAGACAGACACTAGGACACATACCTTGGCTCTCCTAGCCTCAACCACAGCGGCGGGCCACTGCTGCAGCTGATGGCAGCGCCACAGGTAGGCAGGCGAGGCGCCGGCCAGCAGCAGCAGCAGGGCGGACTCCAGGTCCTCAGTCAGCAGGCAGAAGGCCAGCGGGTCCA
The DNA here is from genome assembly GCA_002269645.1 of Macrostomum lignano. NCBI lineage: Eukaryota > Metazoa > Platyhelminthes > Macrostomidae > Macrostomum > Macrostomum lignano. The sequence goes on along the minus strand of NIVC01000757.1, from coordinate 21,146 downwards.
GCTGGCAGCCGGGCAGAGGCAGGTGCAGCGGGCAGCAGACGGCCAGGAGGCTCGGCAGCAGCTGCGCCCGCTCCTGAAGTGCGGCCTCCAGCACGGCGGGATGGCGGAGGGCGGCCACGGCCAGGCGAGGCGGGCAGTCCTGCAGCAGGGCATCGGCTGATCGATTCGGCTGACGAAGTAGATAGGCTCGAACCAGGTCCGCGTAGCAACGGCCTGGGCGCGGGTGTTTAGAATTGTTGCTTGTCGACTTAAATTTTACATTAACTGGTTACTCCAACGTCTAAAAGAAAAAGGTCCTCAATTCTGTAGCATCTTACAAAACAGAGGTCCTCAATTTCTACAATCTGAAGAACAGAGGTCCTCAATTTCTACAATCTGAAGAACAGATCTGAAGTCTCAATTGAGACTTCTCAATTGAGGTCCTCAATTTCTCCTCACCTCTCAATTGAGGTTCTCAATCCAGTCCTCACCTCTCAAGTGAGGTCCTCAATTTCTACAATCTGAAGAATAGAGGTCCTCAATTTCTACAATCTGAAGAACAGAGGTCCTCAATTTCTACAATCTGAAGAATAGAGGTCCTCAATTTCTACAATCTGAAGAACAGAGGTCCTCAATTTCTACAATCTGAAGAACAGAGGTCCTCAATCGGACTACTACCATAGAAACAGGTACTCAACGCAGCTACTCACCTTTCAGTTCGGGATCCTCCTTGGGCAGAAACGGGCCGCCATGCATCAGCAGCTTATAGCAGGCCACCAGCATGGGCAGCGGCCATCGATCCGAAGAGGCCAGTTCGGCAGCCAGCTCGGGTCCGGTTAGGGCGGCCGGCAGGTCCGGCCGGCAGTCCGCGGCCAGTCGGGCCAACTGCTCAACAGCTCCGTCCACTTGTCCGGCCAGCAGCAGCAGAGCCGGGGGTCGGCATCGATTCGAGTTCGAATTGGAGCTCAAAGGTGCGGCCGGAGATTCGTACAGCGGCTCGGCCGGGGAGATCTCGGCCGGCCGGAGAGCCAGCAGGGCGCAGGCGCAGGCCAGCGCGTCAGGACTGGGCGCTGCTTGGCAGGCTACGGATAAGCTTGATTGACAGCGCTGCAGGCCGCCTGCGATGGGGTTGAGAGGATCGATTGGTTGATTGATTGATTGATTGGTTGACTGATTGATTCATTGATTAGTTGATTGATAGACTGATTGATTGATTGGTTGATTTATTCACTGATTGATTGATTGGTTGATTTATTCACTGATTGATTGATTGTTTGATTAATTGGTTGATTGATTGGTTGATTGATTGATTTATTCACTGATTGATTGGTTGATTGATTGGTTGATTGATTGGTTGACTGATTGGTAAATTGATTGATAGACCAACTTTTTACTTTAGTTATGTTGTTAGAGGCCGGGTGGCTGTGTGCACACTGGCGCACCTTAAGCGACATATACACACAACAGGCGAGAGGCATCATTACCCATTCCTCCGACTCCCCTGAGCAGGCACACAAGCGCGCGGATACGTACGCAGTCATACGCACAGGCACACACTCACACGGGAGTGTACAGCGGCCCTAACTTTATTTATCGTTAGGCATGTACACTTCACTGTGCCTTGGGAGTTGGCCCTCAAAGCCGTTAATTTCATGAGCAGAGCCAAGCCGAGATTCCAAATTAATGTGACAAACTGACTGACAGTTGATTGACCCCAGCGCTCACCATTCACTCCAGCCGGAGCGGCCGCCTCAGACGGCGTGACGGGCGCCCCCAGCTCCAGCAGTTTCCTGCAGGCTGCTGGGCGCCCCATCCTACATGCGGCTTCGAGCGCCTGCCGACAGGCGCCAACCGGGGCGCCGCTTTTAGCCAGAGCGTCGATCAGCTCAGCCGAGTCGGCTAGCGAGGCCAAGACCAGGCAAGCCTCGGTGGGTTGAGCTCCTCGTTCCAGCAGCATTCTGGCCAACTCGATGCTCCGGTTCCGGCAGGCGTGGGCCAGCGGAGTCGAGCTGGCCGGGTCGGCCGCTACGCTGCCAGCCACCGTCGGCTGCGTCGGCGCAGTCGGGATCGTCGCAAAATTCGTTGAAGACGATGGGTTAGCCTGCGCATTGACGTCCACCTGGCCGTGCTCCAGCAGTTGCGCAACAATTGCCCGGTGATTGTGCTGGCAGGCCACCTGACGATTGGGTAGGTTGAGACTGGCCATTGTCTGATCTTTACTGTCATATTGATCTGTTTTTTATTGTCATTTCTACACAATTCTACGTGTTTTCTTAGAAGAGCTCTCGTTAGTATCTTTTTCACCTGTTCTACTTGTCTTTTTAGCCTGTTCTGCCTGTCCTTTTTACCAGTTCTACTTGTCCTTTTCACCTGTTGTACCTGTCCTTTTCACCTGTTCTATCTGTCCTTTTCACCTGTTCTATCTGTCCTTTTCACCTGTTTTACCTGTCTTTTTCTCGTGGTACTCCTGTTTTAACGTGTTTTGCCTGTCCTTTACACTTGTTCTACCGGTCTTTTTTTCTTGTTCTACCTAGTGTCTTCACCTGTTCTACCTGCTTTTTCACCTGTTTCTTCACCTGTTCTACCTATATTTTCACCTGTTCTATCTGTCCTTTTCACCTGTTCTACCTGTACTTTTTACCTGTTGTACCTGTCCTTTTTACTGTTCTACCCACCCTTTTCACCTGTTGTACCTGTCCTTTTCACCTGTTCTATCTGTCCTTTTCTCCTGTTTTGCCTATCTTTTTCTCGTGTTCTACCTGTTTTTAACGTGTTTTGCCTGTCCTTTACACCTGTGCTGCATGTCCTTTTTACCAGTTCTACTTGTCCTTTTCTCCTGTTTTACCTGTCTTTTTCTCCTGTTTCTCCTGTTTTTAACGTGTTTTGCCTGTCCTTTTCACTTGTTCTATCTGTCTTTTTTTCTTTTTCTACCTAGTGTGTAGTGTCTTCACCTGTTCTACCTGTATTTTCACCTGTTCTACCTGTCCTTTTCACCTGTTCTACCTGTCCTTTTTACCTGTTCTACCTACCCTTTTCACCTGTTCTACCTACCCTTTTCACCTGTTCTACCTGTCATTTTCAACCATTTTACCTGTTTCTTTGACCTATTTTGTTTATCCTTCAATAACCAGTCTAGAATCAAGGCCAAATCGCAGGCAGGCCCCATTCCAATCTGACAATCCAATCCAACCTCACTCACCATCAGCGGAGTCTGGCCAAACTGATCTGGCAAATCCGGGTGCCTAACGTATGGCAACAGCCTGGGCACCACGTTATGATAGCCGAAACGGCAAGCCAGGCCTAGCGGCGTCTCTCTGTACCGATTGGGTCGATGGGTGTCGGCTCCAGATTTCACTAGCAGGTGGACCAGATTGGGCCGGTTCAGCTGCACCGCGTACATCAGGGCTGTGCAGCCGCACCTGCGAGTGGGGAAATGGTATGGTGCTGGCGAGAAATGAGGATGCATATGGAGAAATGGGGCAGATATTTAGGGGAGAAATGGGGAAGATATTTAGGGGAGAAATGGGGCAGATTTTTAGGGGAAAAATGGGGAAGATATTCAGTGAAGAAATGGGAAAGATATTCAGGGAGAAATGGGAAAGATATTCAGGGAGAAATGGGGAAGTATTTAGGGAAGAAATGGGGAAGATACTCAGGGAGAAATGGGGAAGTATTTAGGGAAGAAATGGGGAAGATATTCAGGGGAAATGAAGAATATATTCAGGGAAAATGGGGAAGATATATTCAGGGAGAAATAAGGAAGATATTTAGGGGAGAAATGGGGAAGATATTCAGGGAGAAATGGGGAAGATATTTAGGGGAGAAATGGGGAAGATATTCAGGGAGAAATGGGAAGATATTCAGTGGGAAATTGAGAAGATACTCAGGGGAGAAATGGGGAAGATATTCCCTTGAAAAATATTTAAGACATTCAGTGGGAAATTGGGAAGATATTCAGGGAAAAATGGGGAAGATGTTCGGGGAAAAAATGGGGAAGATACAGACAGTTCAATGATGCATTGTCAAACGCATGATACAATAGACGGTTACTAAACAGCAATAAACAGACTCACCTGTCCACTTCGTTCATAGCAACCCCGTGATCAAGCAGCAGACGGACATTGTTCAATTTGCCCTCAATTGTAGCCCAGTGCAGGGCGTTCCGGCCGGACATGTCCGCCAGCTGGGCATCAGCATCCCTGGCCAGCAGCAGTCGCAGCAGCTCACTATTATCCTGTCTAGCGGCCAACATCAATCCAGTCATGCCGTCCGGAGTTCGAGCATTCGGAGTGACGTGATCTTTCAAAGCTTCGGCAGCTTTGACCCGGCCAAGTCGGCAAGACAGTAGAAAAGCGGCGTTCAAAGTTTCAGCTGGCAGAGCCGGTTGTTGCTGCCGACTGCCGAGCAGCTCTTCAATCTTGGCAACCGAACCGATGCTCACGTATCCCAGTAGCTCAGCGCGCAATGCGTGAGGATTCATCTTCTCTTGCTCGCAATCTGGGCAACTGTGACCGCAACAACGCCTCTTAGCTGCCGATGGCTCCTGCTGAAATTCAATATGGACATCGACAGCTTCGGAAAGAAGTTAACAATTATTATGCATAATTAATCTAGAACTAACTATATAACTGTAGACTAGTGGTTGCTTAGAGCAAGGTCGGGGGTTCGATTCTTGACCCACTTGGAACAATTTGTGTCCTTCAATAAGCCAATTAACCAGTAGGGCAGGTGTAATAAACTATGAGCATATTATTATTATACTATTATATTATATTATATTACTGTATTAGAATAGCCTACAAGTCATTTTTACTTTGTTTTAATAATATCAAGTATTGCATTAAGTCTATGTTTTTAAGGGGAGTACGAGATTTGCTAGCAGGAAACCTGCTAGCCGAAGTTTGCTAGCCGAAATCCGCTAGCCGAAATCTGCTAGCCGAAATCTGCAAGCCGAAGTTTGCTAGCCGAAATGTGCTAGCCGAAATGTGCTAGCCGAAGTTTGCTAGCCGAAATGTGCTAGCCGAAGTTTGCTAGCCGAAGTTTGCTAACCGAAGTTTGCTAGCCGAAGTTTGCTAGCCGAAATGTGCTAGCCGAAATGTGCTAGCCGAAGTTTGCTAACCGAAGTTTGCTAGCCGAAATGTGCTAGCCGAAGTTTGCTAGCCGAAATGTGCTAGCCGAAGTTTGCTAGCCGAAGTTTGCTAACCGAAGTTTGCTAGCCGAAGTTTGCTAGCCGAAATGTGCTAGCCGAAATGTGCTAGCCGAAGTTTGCTAACCGAAGTTTGCTAGCCGAAATGTGCTAGCCGAAATCTGCTAGCCGAAATCTGCTAGACGAAATCTGCTAGCCGAAGTTTGCTAGCCGAAATGTGCTAGCCGAAATCTGCTAGCTGAAGTTTGCTAGCGAGGATTGTGCTAGCCGAAATGTGCTAGCCGAAGTTTGCTAGCCGAAATCTGCTAGCCGAAATCTGCTAGACGAAATCTGCTAGACGAAATCTGCTAGCCGAAATCTGCTAGACGAAATCTGCTAGCCGAAATCTGCTAGCCGAAATCTGCTAGACGAAATCTGCTAGCCGAAGTTTGCTAGCCGAAATGTGCTAGCCGAAATGTGCTAGCCGAAGTTTGCTAGCCGAAATGTGCTAGCCGAAATCTGCTAGCTGAAGTTTGCTAGCGAGGATTGTGCTAGCCGAAATCTGCTAGCCGAAATCTGCTAGCCGAAATCTGCTAGACGAAATCTGCTAGCCGAAGTTTGCTAGCCAAAATCCGCTAGCCGAAATCTGCTAGCCGAAATGTGCTAGCCGAAGTTTGCTAGCCAAAATCCGCTAGCCGAAATCTGCTAGCCGAAATCTGCTAGCCGAAGTTTGCTAGCAAGGATTTTGCTAGCTGCCTTGCTCTCGTAGCTGTTGCATGTTATTTGCTGTGTTTTGATTCCGATTTGAGCTGCTTTGATTTGTACGAATAAATATATAACTTATATACCATATACTGCCACTACCAGCCATTAAGACTGAAAGTTGTGTGTATAGATAAGTTTAAATTTAACTACCTGAACTACAGCTGCCTGAGCTACCTGAACTACGGCCTTACAGCTGATAATGCTAAAACATTATCAAATGTCTACGAGTAAAAAAGGACAAAAAATTATAAATGATTTTGACGATTTCCAAGTGCAGTTTTAGCATATACAGTACTTTAGCATACAGTAACACACATGTTGGTGTACAGTATCTATAGCTAGATACGTGTATTTCCAAGGTACAATTTACTATTGCTATATCTATTGTTAATGTATAGATATTTTTTATCACTTATGGCACTGTGTACAAGCAAAAACTCTTTGCAGGTGTGGCCCACAAGCTCTTACCCTGTGATCATGGATGTAATATATTTACTTTATTCAATAGCTTGTATATGAACTTTTCAATCCACCTACATTAAAACCTAAATCTTATTTTCTTTTTGTCTATGACGTCATCTACTGATTGTGTTTTAACACGTACATGTATGAGAACCCACGGCGAAGGCTAGGTGGCAGATTAAGTCATCCAGATGAAGTCATCCCCACAACAGATTGCCTTCTTAATTTACTCTGACTACCGAGAGCAGGCAAACAAAACAACAGAGCCAACAAACTTGAAGAATAAAATTAACAAGCACATTTTGTATATAAATTACATTCAGATTCTTGTCATACGAGTGCTAGCTACAAAGAAATTTCTGATTTAGTAATTTTTAATTGCATTATATTACGATACAACAATGCAGGCTGCAATTATTATTATATATTGCAATTTGCAGATCACTGCTAATAAGCACAACAAAGAGAGTCATTAGAGCGAAAAACACAAATTTATTTGTCCTGCATGATAAGTCCTGCAGAGTTTCTTGCGAAATTGGACAAGAAAAAATGTCTCTAGCAAATTACAACTTCGTAAATTGCTGTTTGCCGGTTTTGGTTATATTATCGCTAGCAGATTTTGGCTAGCAAAATCCTCGCTAACAAAATTCCTGCTAGCAAACTTTGGCTAGCAGATTTCGGCTAGCAAACTTCGGCTAGCAGATTTCGGCTAGCAAAATCCTCGCTAGCAAAATTCCTGCTAGCAAACTTTGGCTAGCAGATTTTGGCTAGCGGATTTTGGCTAGCAGATTTTGGCTAGCACATTTTGGCTAGCGGATTTTGGCTAGCAGATTTTGGCTAGCACATTTTGGCTAGCGGATTTTGGCTAGCAAACTTCGGCTAGTAGATTTCGGCTAGCAGATTTCGGCTAGCGGATTTCGGCTAGCAAACTTCGGCTAGCAGATTTCGGCTAGCACATTTCGGCTAGCAGATTTCGGCTAGCAAACTTCGGCTAGCAAACTTCGGCTAGCAGATTTCCGCTAGCAGATTTCGGCTAGCACATTTCGGCTAGCAAATTTTGGCTAGCAGATTTTGGCAAGCAAATTTCTCGCTAGCAAACTTCGGCTAGCAGATTTCCTGCTAGCAAATTTCATAGACCCGTTTTTAAGCCATTCACTAATAAGTATATATAGTAAAAGAACTTATTAAGGTAGATATCATTGGTCAAAAAGTTCACATAACAAAACAATAATCACTAGTACCAAACCCTACACCAAGTAAGCATTTCTAACCCATAGAAGTTGCAAAACTTATCTGCAGTTAAGTCTGCAGACTCAATTGTGTATTGATTAAGGCCTACTTGATTTTAAAATCCCATGAAGCTTGAAAATTATAAACTAATAGATATTAAAAATAGAAATTAAATTCAAAGAAAACATAGGACAAATTAAATGGCATCTAGCTTAGAAAAAGATTGCCAATCTAGTACTTGGTATGCAAAATCAAGATTCTAAGATATTGATATATCATGAAACCTAGTATATGTATTACACAAAAATTATTATAATACAGACTATAATTAGTTAGAAGTTGATATATTTAATGCTAAATATACTTCTAAAGTTTGAAATCTTGTAAGGGCCTACATATTAGTCTAAATGGATATTTTCATATTGAATCCAAGACACAGCTGTCAGTCAAAATGCTTCTCCAAGCCAACAAAATGGCAGCAACTTGGCAGGAGGTAGGGCCTACTATAGTTTTAGATGCTCATTTAGCCATGATTTATATTGAAAATGAAGATAAATATGTAACTATATTTTAATGTGGGAAAATAGGACAATATGGAAAACTTGAATAGCAACATTAAAGTTAGACTTCTTGTCTAGATTAAACATAGGCCATTGCTTAGGCTCTATGAAGCTTTAAATGGCATAATTAAATATTTTAAATATAGGTCTAAAAGGTAATATAGGCCTAACTTTTTAGAATATAGAAAATACCTTTGTTCAAGACACAAACATTGTCATATGGTATTGTGAGTTTGAGGTGAAGTTAGCCTAAGGCCTGAGCTTAAAATGAAATTACAAATATCTGTATGAAAATTTGAAACTAAAAATAGAAGGTCAATTTTGAGATTTGGACTTTGATCATAAAGATTCTGAAATGGCACAACATTTTAGTCTGACTTGATTGTGTCATTTTAAATAGTTTGCTAGGCGAAAATTCAGAGTTGAACGTTGAAGACTGGATTATATATTTGTGTTTAATGACCAGGCAGGCAGACCAGTCAGTGAGCCAGGCACTAAATTATTCACTGAACTTTAAGGGTAGTATCTCCTACCCCGGATTTATAGGAGTTACCGCTTAGGAATATGATACTTAGTGATTAAGTCATGGCAGTTATAGCCAGCAATTCTACATCGAAATCGTAGGCCATTATTATCGTCACGGTCACGGACGACGTGACTCGTGGTCTTGTGGAGTGGAGTTGTGGACTAGCTTAATCATAATATATTCGCAAAATTAATTTTATTTAAATCCACAGTTGTTGGACTCGATCACGATAAACTGGAATCAGTTTCAAAGAAAGCTAAAGAAATTTTTCTAAGATTTTTATTTTTCTTATAATTTCAGCATTGCTTATGATTCCGAAAAACGGTATCCTATTGCTCCTAATTTGTGTTTTTGTTTGTATAAAGCTAATGCGCGTACAGTTTGTAAGCGTGTTATTTTATTGCACGTCACATGCTGAAGTTCTGAAGGCATGTAGGTCAAGGAGCTCTATACCCATTGATAATTCGAATATGACTTTCCAGCTCTATTTTCTGTACTCTTTAAGCCTACGAATGGAACATTAGACTTCATGTACATTCATGTGTAGTGTAAATTGTTCACGTACATTTGAATCGAGAGTACATTATGAAAAGAGTCGGCCAAGTGTGGCAGAAACGACGAAGTGCTGCAGCAGGCCCTGATGACAGTGGAAAGACTGCGGAGGGGTGGACAGCCTGCGGAGAAGGAAGAGGGAGACTAGCGGAGACAAAAAAACCGCGGGTGCCGCGTCTGGTCGGTCGTCTATCAGCTGACAGGCCGCAAGAGATGCAAAGCGCTGAACCTGGCGGGTGGACACGCCAGAAGCTGAGAGGCGAAACGACCTGTGGACCTGATCTTCTATTGGAATCGTCATATCATTGTCCACGGCGGAGGTTGCGCTGCCAGAGGAGCTTCTTAACACCAGCAGGCCCCATCACCATCGACGAGGTGCTACAACTTACAAGAAAACTCCAGGCAACAAGGGCTTAGGACGACCCGACAACGACATGCCATTCGAAGTGCTGCGCGCAGGTCGCGTTGGAAGTCACGCCCCGCCCCTGCTGAGTGGCGGACTGCACATACGAGCTATCGTCGGGATCCCAAAGAATTTCTTGCAGGCTCCGTCAAGATCGAAGTGCATCGCCGGATTTCACTAATGTCTTGCACGGCGGCAAACTATTTAACAGGGTTCTGCTGTCACGCAGCTGCAGCCGGTTCTGGACCCGTTCCTCCGGCGCGAGCAGAAACATGATTCCGGACAGGCAGAGAGGCACTGTGACCTACAATGTAAATTCTCGCTCTACGCCGCATTTTAATTAGGAGGGGCCCGCATCCACCAGTCGACCTGGACCATCATCTGCATCTTCATGGACTTCCTGAAGGCCTTTGACTCGGTGTCGAGGCGGAGGGTCATCGTGAATATCCTGCGTGCGTATCACGTGCTTGAGCAGCTGGTGACGGCTGTGACGGCTGTACCAGGAGACCAGGGTGGCAGTTGTGACACCGCGGATGGCCTTTCCAAATTTTTCGACACGTCCTCCGGCGTTCTCCAAGGGGACACCTGGCCCCTTTTCTGTTCGTCCTGGTCCTGGACTGAGTCGCTGACCCTGACAACTCAAACGGATTCTCTTGCTCTGTCGCAGAACAAGCAGGCGATCGCGATACCCTGAGAAGCGACTCTCCCTCCTAGCGTACGCGGACGACCTAGCGCTGCTGTCTAGCTCAGCTGAAGGAGCTCAACGCCTGCTAGACCAGCTGACGGCGGCGGCCGCTGCGATCGGACTGTCCGTGATCACCAAAAAGACAATGGTGCTGACCGTACCGACGGACCTCCCAGCTGAGATCTACTGCCGCTGCACGAACGGGCAGGTGGCGTTGTTGCCCCGCTGCAAATAATTTATCTACCCCGACGGTCTAGTGCCAAGCATCATGGACGACATAGCGCGGCGCAGGGTGCTTGCCTGGGGCGCATTTCGCACCGTGCGGACTGTCCCCGCGTTGCCGGATCGGCTGAGAGGACGGCTGTTCCAGGCAGTCATAGAAACCGTCCTTCTTTACAATGCTGAAACGCTGACCGGCTCGCAGGAGCGGTAACTCGAGGCCGCTCACGCTGGACTTCTACGAGCCGCCTACAGTGTCCACTACTCGCCGACCGCCACCAAAAACACCAGCAATGACGAGCTTTACCGTCGGGCCCAGCTCTCCCGACCCAGCCAGCTGCTGCGCATCCAGCACCTACAGCTGGCCGGTCGATAGACCGGTCGACGTCGATAGACCGGGAACGTCGGATTGCTGTACGGGCCTCCTTACAGAGCTTTTAGTGTATAGAGTGACAGAAATATCCGTACTACTAAAAGCTTATATAATGCACTCTTCCATATTCTCTTCATCTTCCGAGTGAACCTCATACCTTAGTCACATAACCGACTGCTGGGGCGTCGCCACCGGGGAGACAGGAGAACATGTCCCCCCCCCCACCCCCAGTGAAATTAATTTGTTTCAAGGCGCCAAAATGCGAGTGCCTGAGGTCCTACAACGTACATGCAGTGTATATGTAGCCAAAACGATCAAGTGCCTGTGGTAATATGTCGGCATTTAGTCGTACATGTACATGTAGAGTCCTTCCCCCCAGCTACCATAAAATTGATATAATAACCGAGATTCTGAGCAAATTTCTAACTGAATAATTAATGATGCTGAGCTGTGTTTTTAAGATAGTTAACTGTAAATACAAGCTATATATGTACACCTCCAAGAAATTAAAACTCCCAAGCGCAACTGACATTTTACTATGATGCGGATAATAGGTGGTTCTACTGTTTAACTAAATGCGGTCTACAGTCGCAAAAAACACGATAATTAAAAAATCACAAGCACGTATTTACGTGCATGTATGCGTAGGTTATGCCAATTAATAAAAAAGTGCAAAATACGCGTCAGTCAGTTAATTATAGACATCTTTGCTCTAAGAATTTGCGGCTGCTAATTTAATTAATATAGGCTCAGACAATGCAGTTTCAATAAAAGCTTAAAAAATTCGTGGAACCAAAGCCAGCTGTCAAATGTCAACTGCTGGCTCCGAATGAACTTCTCTACCAATTGCATTTGTGTAGCTGGCCAGTTGTGTGCTACCAAGCGAATCTCGAATCTTATAATGATTTTCTAATCGAATAGTATTGAAGAATGTCTGCTGCAGTAATTTACCGTTATCTGACACTGTCAAATTATAGCTGCTAACGGAAAATTGTCCGATTTCCAACGGAAGCAACTCTCGGCATTGATAAGCCTTGGCAATTGGAAAACTTGAGTATAAAACTCAAGCTGTAGAGATTCCACGAAATAAAGTTATAATCCGAAACTTCTCCTATAAGCGAGAGCAAGAACTTCAGTCAGTAAAATCCTCTTTCTCGTGAGTAAAAACTCGTGGCTTTTTTGTTTCAATTTAGCTTTCCGACCAATTAGGCTCTCATAAAGATCTCAACCGCCTTTCAGACAATAACAGACAAAATGCGTTTCTCCCTGATGCTCCTGGCTCTTCTGGTCGCCGTTGCCAAGGCCGACGTTCAGTTTGCCGCGGACAATGACGCCACTATTGACTACGACTTCAACTGCATGACTCTGACTCAGGAGAGTCGCCAGTGCCTCACCGAGCTGCTGATGGAGGGCCGATGCAACGCCGAGCAGCTGGGCACCGCGGCCAAGATTGCCAACTGTCTGGTGTCCGGATGCGGCGGCTCAGCCTCCGAGTACCAGAGGTGCATCGAGGTCTAAGACTGGCATTGAATGATCGTTAATATCCGATTTATCAAATGAAGCTGGATGAAAGTACACACACAAGAAGAAATATACGCGAGCTTGTTGCAGTTGTCCCCGGGTCTTTTGGGGGCGTAGAAATTGTTGAATAGAAATAAAACAAGTATGCGTGACTGCCCGGTCTGGGCAATCGGGTTGTTTCTTTTTGATTCTGGTTATTCTGTAAAAGGATTACTGGTTTGATTTGGTAGTTCGGTCACCAGGCTTCCCGACAATTCCCAATCCTATAGCTAGTTACTTGGATAATTGAATAAAGAACGAAGACAGGAATCCAAAAAAACAAAATGTGTTGACTTAGCTGCAGGGCGCTCCGTGAGTCCGAAAACAGCGTTGCCGCCCATTTCGATAACCCCTGGCGACCACGGGCAGCTGGTGCTGCGGTGTCGCGCAGGGAGTACTGGTTGTTGTTGTTTTTAACCCTCGCCAGGGTCGCGCTGGACAGGCAGCGACAGGAACTCAGCGACTTCAACAGGGTTGCGCCACAGGTCAGAAGGCACCAACTCGGTGGGGTGAGTCGGGCAATTAAAAGATGCAGGCAATCATGCGTGGCCGCGTCGCACTCAGGACAGCTTGGAGGCGTCTCAGGATTCAACCGGTGCTGGTAACTACGTAGCATAGGACTGAAGCCAGAGCGCAGTTGGGCGAGCAGAGAGCGGGTCCGACGCGGCAAGGAACGCTCGGAATCGCAGACGTCGGGGCGAAGGCCGACGACGCGGTTAGGAGGTAGGCCGTCGATGTGATTGAGCACGATGAGCGAGTGTTGAGCTCGCCTCGCCCTGTCCCAGGCTGCCGCGTCGTCGAGGACCGCCGGGGCTTCGACTGGCTGCCAGGAATCGTCAAAGAATGGTGCGGTAAAAATGGACGGCTTCATGCGCCGGCGCGGGGCCGGGCAGGCGAAAAGGTGGTAGCAGGGGTGCTCAGGACGGCGAGAAGCCAGGAGGAACTGGAGAGACAGGAGCCTGTTGTGCTGCTGGACCGGGAGCATCCGGGTCTCGCAGTGAAGGTCGGCAACAGAGGTATTGACGGTGCAGCCGGTGATGCACCGAATGGCCGCGTTTTGGACCGACTGGAGCCCGTTCCAGGAGGTGGACGAGATGTCAGGTCCCCAAACAGGAGCAGCGTAGTTGAGGATGCTGCGCGAAATGGCCTTGTAGGTGTTGAGCAGCAGCTCCTTGCAGCTGCCCCAACTGCTACCCGCCAAGCAGCGGAGGACGCTGTTACGTTTGTGGGCCTTCTCGATAGTGGCCTTGACGTGATGGCTGAACGTCATCTTCGGATCAAAGATCACGCCCAGGATCTATCGAGGCCTATTGGAGAGTCTCCAATATGGTCCGCTTTCGTCCCGCGAGAATCGTAGGGCAAGTGGAGACGACTCCGACACCTGTCGGTGCAAATGGACCATGCTCTCTCTACCCGGGATCGCGCTCTTCGCGCTGCGCCATACCTCAGGGAGTACTGGTTGTGCCGGTGTCCGCAGCACGGCCGGCCACCTCCTGGAGAGTCCAGGAGGTGGATTGTCGCTCGCCCGGTAGCCCTTAGGTAGCGAACGAGCTGGTAGAGATTCTCGGGCCTGAAAACGTCGGAGAGGTCCGGGTTTGGGCCGAGGTAGGTGAGCCTGTCCTGAGTAAAGGCGGGGCATTCACAGATGAAGTGCTCCGCATTCTCAACACCGGAGAGGCAGAATGGGCATTTCTCACTGCGGATTTTTCCCTGGAGGTAAAGATGCCTGGCAAAACAGCCATGACCCGAGAGGGCCATGGTCACTGCCCTGATGTCCCTGCGGCAGGGCCCTGCGCAGGGCGGAGGAAACAAAATGTGTTAATAATAATTGTTTATTTCGATGCAAAGGTGTTATTTTTATTTTCTTAATTTCTCTTAGTATCTTAATTTCCTTAGAATTTTAATGAGTGCCCAAATACCTCGGTTGTTGAGACAAGAATACTCCTTGTGCAATTTAACCTACATTTGTACCTTTTACTAACTTCCTTTTTACATTCTGATTTTTAAAATAGACCACTATTACTACTAGCTAGAATAACTAGTCTATCTACGAGCTAGTATCTGTGTAGTAATCGATAGCTTTATTGCAGAGACAATCAATTGAAGCAACATGTACGCATAATGCTTTAGTTGCCGGCATCATCTCTCCGACTCTGAACAATGATGGGAAAGTAAAAAAAACTGGCCTCTCTAGAAGTGCTAAACAGTTGAAGTAAAGTAAGTACATCAGCGAGGCATAAAACAGCATTATGTTTGTTTTTTATCGTATTGAATTATAAATTTAATCTATGTACATGTAAATGATGATTAAAAGGCAAAATTTAAATTTGTTTTCCAGCTGTCAGGGATCTTGCAAATTTTCATTTGACACCGGCACGTTTGTCACTGGCCTTCACCCAGGCGGAGCTTGATCTGGGCCTTCAACAGATGGCACAAAGCAATTCTATGGACACTCTGATGCAAATCTCTTGAGTTTCGCTGATCAAGCCTCGACAGTGGGCAAGCCTCCACTGCTGGACATCGTCAGCTAGCTAGTCTCTCAAGCATTCAGTCACTACCCCGACGCCGTCGGCACCTTCAACAGATGACACCAGGCACCGGATGGTGCCCCTGTGCTGCTCCGTTCTGGCGCAGCAACCCCCCCCGCCCCTTGGTAGTTCTACTGTTAAAACAGTTTTAACGAGAAAAATTTTGGTCATTATAGTAAAAGTAAAAATAGTTATTGAAGCAACAGACAAGATAACTAAAAGTATATGAACATACACACTTAAACAAGAAACGGAAGCAAGCAAAGAAACAAAATAGACAATTAACAATTTAAAAGTAAAAAAGTGCAGAATTATTGAAATTATTAATAAAACATGCCGACGAAGCTGCTTATATTTTCTCAATTAAACTACTGCACGACTGTACAATCCTGAATTTAGCAAAGTAGACGATTCGGAAGGCATGTTAAAAATCTTAATAATAACCTGTGTTATTATTATCCAACTAAAACCATTTGCATCGTAGAAGTCTCCGCAACATCAAAGCTAAGAATTTGAATTGTAAATACATGAAATTTTTTGAAGTAGCTAGATCGGGATATTTATTGTAGAAATAGGAAGTATAAAAAATTCTTGGCTCAACCAAGACGTCTCTATATTCAGTCTCAGCCTATGCTCGGAAACTATTCCGATTCTAGCTGTGCTTCTGAGCTGCATTCTTCTTCCGGGTAGCAACTGGGGTTGACCTGCGGCTGTTCGGCTGCGATTGCTGCCTTCTTATGGAGGATTGATGCTCCTTGTCCGTTGTCGTTTTGGGCGACCTCAATGTCGAAGAAACCGACATCGATGCTGTCGACGAAGTCAGACGCTCAAAAACAGACGCCGATCTGGATGTTGACAGTTTTGTTGCCGCTCTTGGCGACATCGGCGGCGGCGTCGATTTCGGTAAGGTTGACTTGGCGGTTGGTCCACTTCCGGTTTGCTTGCTTCCGTTGGTGCACTTCCGGTTTGCTTGCTTCCGGTTGGTGCACTCCGTTTGCTTGCTTCCGGTTGGTCTACTTCCGGTTTTCTTGCTTCCGTTGGTCTTCCGGTTTGCTTGCTTCCGTTGGTCACTTCCGTTTGCTTGCTTCCGGTTGGTCTACTTCCGGTTTGCTTGCTTCCGGTTGGTCCACTTCCAGTTTGCTTGCTTCCGGTTGGTCACTTTTTTTTGCTTCCACTTCCGGTTTCTTGCTTCAGTTGCTTCCGTTGGTCACTTCCGGTTTGCTTGCTTCCGGTTGGTCCACTTTTAGAAACATTGTTCGTTCCGCCGCGCCGCTGGAACAGCGAGTGCACGATGGTCTGCGGTACGCAACGCAAAGCGTCGCTGCTGTCCGATCCCGAAGATTTTCGATTGGCTACGGGCGACAGAGCGGCGCTGGCGGTGCCGGAAGTACCCGGCGTGTTTGTTGCCATAGGAACGCGGCTAACAACAAGTCGACCACCGGCACCGATGGAGGCGCGCAGCAGAGTCGGCGCCGGAGTCACCTGCAGCACCGGCAGCCTCGACGGTGGCGGCGGCGGCGAGCTCAGCAGGTAAAGGCCAAGCGCTTCATCGAATTTCAACTCGGCAACGCTCGGATCCTCGTTGAGAA
This sequence comes from Macrostomum lignano, assembly GCA_002269645.1. Classification (NCBI taxonomy): domain Eukaryota; kingdom Metazoa; phylum Platyhelminthes; family Macrostomidae; genus Macrostomum; species Macrostomum lignano. The sequence goes on along the minus strand of NIVC01000757.1, from coordinate 4,590 downwards.
CGTCGACAGGCCGAGCGGGACTCGGCGCCGCGGGACCGGCGGCTTGGCGGCAGCCGGCGGTCCCGGGCGGTGCCGATACGGGCGGACCGGCGCGCAGCTCCGGCCGGCGTCGAGCAACCATCGACAAGGGCGGCTCCGCGGACGGCGGCACGATTTCGACGACGGCCCGATCGACCTCTGGCTCCGGCGGAGGCGGCAGCGGCTGCGCTGACTCCGCCTGCAGGCGAATGCCGAGGATCCGAGCGTATAGTAGCTCGTGGGACGCCGACGCGGCTGCTACTACCGAGGAGCTGCGTCGCTGGCCCGCTGTTGGCGGCGGCTTCTGAGCGGTATCAGTGGCGGCGGCGTCAACTCCGCCGACGCCGAACGCCGTGCGTCGACGACGCCGTGTCGAACGACCTCCGGCGATGGTCGAGACGGCGAAATGGCGAAGGGCAGCCTCCAGCTCACAGGAGGACGTCGATGATGCTGCAGTTGACGCGGCCGAGGACGAAGACATGGAAGAGTTTTGATCAGTAAAGATGCCGCTGTCCACGGAAGCTAACGACGCCGCGTCATCAGCCGGCTGAGGCGGCAGAGTGGCTGCAGAGCCGCCGGTCTCAAAGTACATGGAGACGCTCTGAACGTCGCGTAGCGAGGCGGTACCAGTGGATTGTTTCGGCCGTTGCACGACGCTTTTCCGCTACCTGTTTTTGGTAATTAAAGAATTCGGAGTTGTGAGCTTGATGCAAATACGAGGATTAGGGTCTCTGCTCTGGGAACAGGTGAAGGTCACGGGATTAGTGATCTACAGGACGTGAAGTGATCTGGATTGAAGTCGTCGGAGATGGTGATCTAAAGAACATTTGGAGATCAGACTTGGTGATCTACAGAACTGTTACAGACGAATTGCGATCTGCGGAACTGGCTTTTTTAGCAGTGTCTTAATTACGATGTCTTTGCTGCCGTTGCAAGTGTTCAGATAATTTGTCTGCTCCTGGTCCAAGTTGGTTAAGAAAGTAGACAGAATGTTGAAGCAGTCGCCAAGCTGAAATGTGCCCCTCTCCTCGCAGAAGTACTCAGCCAGATTGATTCTCTCCTGATGCAGCGTGTCCAGCCTCTCCTGCGCCAGCTGCAGTTCGTGTCGCGATTTCTAAAAGTAGAATGACGTCGCATACGTCACGTGATTTATTGGATTAATCGGCCACGAAACGTCCCTATACATGTACATGTAAGTCACGTGATCTATGAGGTCAGTGGGCGTTAGCCGCTGTGGCATTTTGCCGTAGTGCCAAAAACTGAGTGTACACTTCGTTTTAAGTTCACGTGACATATTACGTCATAAAACTAGTACTTTTGAAAAGATATAAAGTCGCCAACCTGCAAAAATGGAGCCATGCTGTGCCGGAAATCCTCAGTGACCAGCCTCAGCTGAGTCTGCATCTGACCGATTCGGCCTAGAAAGCTGGCCACATCGCCGCTAATGACTTCTACGTTGATCCTGTGGGCCAATATAGCAAATAATAAGAATGCATGCCCCTCTAGAATGCTACGAGCGTAGCTTTTTAACAAGCTTTTGAGTGTCGAGATCTTCAGCGTCAAAATTTGTGTTCGGAGCGCCGAAATGAAAGTCAGGGGGTCCGAGATGAGAGTCAGGGAGTGTCATGGAAGGCAATGAGAGTCAGAGATGGTAAAATGAGTGTCGTGGAGGGCAATGAAAGTCAGGGATGCCGAAATGAGTGTCATGGGGAGCAATGAGTCAGAGGTGCCGAAATGAGTGTCATGGGGAGCAATGAGTCAGAGATGCCGAAATGAGTGTCATGGGGAGCAATGAGTCAGGGATGCCGAAATGAGTGTCATGGGGAGCAATGAGTCAGGGATGCCGAAATGAGTGTCATGGGAGCAATGAGTCAGAGATGCCGGAATGAGTGTCATGGGAGCAATGAGTCAGGGATGCCGAAATGAGTGTCATGGGGAGCAATGAGTCAGAGATGCCGAAATGAGTGTCATGGGGAGCAATGAGTCAGGGATGCCGAAATGAGTGTCATGGGGAGCAATGAGTCAGAGATGCCGAAATGAGTGTCATGGGGGGGGGCAGTGGGAGTCAGAGATGCCAAAATGAGTGTCAGGGGCCAATTCAGAGAGTCCAATGGGTCTGAAGTGTAGTGGCCGTCTCTAATACACGTAAACGCCCCACTGCCTCAAGTGAGTTTAAACTCGAAATTAAAGGGATACATACAAGGAAACTATAAAAAATATCCTTACTTAACAGCTGACGAAAGATTTGGCATAGAAGACTTCAACTCGAGTAGGAATTCGTGATTCTGCCTGACAACTGCCTGCAAGTTTGAGATTATAGTATACATGTATAATATTATTCTACTACCATGTCGTAATTAACCGACACGTCCGGTAGAATGCACAAATGCATAATGCAGACAGTCTTCGGAAGAAGCAAATACGTAATTTTATGGTGAAATTTGACACCACGCAAGCTGAAATTTGGGGGCATGAATGCGACGTATTAACTATTACGTATGGCAAACAATTAGGCGAGCGCACCTCGTATAGAAAGGTGAGAAGGCTCAACCGGCTGTTTGCCACCGCTTTGATGTCTCCTAGTTTTGTTAGACTGTGCAGCCGAAAGCCGGAGGCATTTCCGAGCTGAGCTGCGCCCTAAACAATATTTAGTTATTATTAATATTAATTTATAACAAAAAATTAGGCCAAAAAAACAAAAGTAAAATAAGGTATCTAATCTATCTAAACCGTATTAAACCTAATTAAATTCTTGACCAAAGTGAAATAAACTCAGAACTAAGTTTTGTTAAATTGAACAAAAGAAAACTCAGCTAACTAAACTTAAACTTAATTAAACTTAACTAATAACTATACAATCGGATAATTTCAAATAAAAAACCCAAAGAAAATTCCGAAGTAGACATATGAACAAAACTGATCTAAATTTAAATTATCTACATTTACTTAACGTTTTTAAATTAAAGCTAATTAAAATTATTAATTATATGTCAACAAAAGATCTGAAAGATATTATGTTAAATTTACCACCAAACTACTCAAAAAAACTAAACCAGATAAAAACCTGATAAACCAGGTAAAAGAAACCAAACTGAGCCAACTAAACTTGATTAAAACAAATTTAAACACGTTAACTTACGGAATTCAGATAGTTACCGATCTTCAGTATCAGATGCAGTATATCGCGTAGACTTTGAGAATGAAGAATATCTAAAATCAATGACCTTATCAAGTTAAATAAGTTCTTAACAAAATTATAGTGACAGTTGAAAAATAACAAATAACAAACCTCTGCAGGTGTCGATCACGCTGTCAAGGTTGATCAGGACGTCATCCATTTGGGCTTGGTATTCCGCCCTGGTTAAAAGCATCTCCAGATGGCTGGCGAAACTGCGATTTTGTTTGTTGGGAATAATACTGCTACTACTACTATTACTAATACTAATAATGTTAATACGAGCGCGTAATAACAATAATAAAATAATTGATTACACCTGCCCTAATGGCCAGATGTGCAACCGACAGCTCAGCCGCAGCTATTGCGCGGCGCATCTGAAGGCTGCGTACGGCTGTTCAGTCCAAGGACTGGGGGGTCGCCACACAGCCTCAATTACCCCAGCTAATGCTGGCACCCCATTTTACAGCTGGGTGAACTGAATTCAGCAATGCAGGAGTTTAAGTGTCTTGCTCAAAGTGACATTGTTTCAGTAGGATCTGGTATCGAACCCCCGACCTAGCTTAATTCTTGTTGGAAAGCTTCGATAGAAACTGTTGACTGACACAAAGTATAAACAAAATAAAAATAATATTTTATTTGCATTGTACTAGAGATTCTCTAGATAGAAAACATACAAGCATTAGTAGACTAGAGATTAGAGACTAGAGATTAGATATTAGACAATAAAGCCTTGAGAATAGACTTAAAATTAGAGACTTGAGATTAGACTTGAGATTAAAGACTTGAGATTAGAGACTAGAGATCAGAAGCTAAGAGGTTAGACACTAAAGATCGGAGACTATAACTATAGAGGTTAACGACTAGAGATTATAGAAAAGTAAATGAAAGAGTTGAGAGTAAGATCTCAGAGTAGAAATAAGCAATTAAAACGAGACAGCTGACGTAAAGACACATCGAAAGTCTAGTAGAAAGGAAGGCCACAGTCATATCTAGCGGCGATGCTGTTTGACAATAAAAACTGCTTTTACTGCCCACATCAGCTGTTTCTCGTTCAGCCTCTCGACGCTTAATTCCGAAGCAGAACTTTACAATTCTGATCGACATAGCAAGTGTTCGCACTAAAATGTCAATCGCCATCGCGTTGAAGTCCCGCTGCACCGCCATACACACTTGGGCATTGTCTCCAAGCTCGTAGACAGGTGGGGAGAGCTTCGCAAAGCAATAAATATTTATGGACCCAACGGGTTCAACCGACAAAGTTTTTGGGGAACTAGGTCGAATCAGGAATATTCGTTGGTTCTGCATCAATACGGTATAGGGCAAGAGTGATCTTACAAAAGCAGCAAAGATATGCCTACATGGAATTGCATAGCCAGTGCTGTTGTACACAGACT
>NIVC01000756.1:52476-80398 GCA_002269645.1 Macrostomum lignano | reverse complement strand
CACAGGGGCAATAAAAGTTCCGAGCAAATTAAATAAGGAAAGTGATCGCCATTGCATTCTGTCAGTGTACAAATACCAGCATACTTCCTACATACTAAAATTTTTATACTCAAAATATAATACTCAAATATGAATTCAAATACGAGAAAATGTCAAAAGATTAAAACTTATTTATTGTCTTACTAAGTGCACAGGGCGGCAGCGCCCTAAGTGGACAAAAAGGGTCACTCTATAACAACATACAAAGCATTAATAATATAGTATTCAGAGAAACAGTGCAGCAATTCAAAAAATAATTTACTAATTAAACAGAAAGGTCACTGATCCCCAAGCCCGGGAAAAGGAGAGACTCAGAGGAGCGCAAACAGGTGCATGCAATTAGAGTAAAAGACTGGCTTGAAAGCGAGAGGCAGAAATAATTAAAAATTTGAAAGATTTGCACGACTTCTTTTTGCCAATCCCACTGCAGCAAATGCCTGGAACTTACCCAGAGCCACAACTTAGCAAGCATCCTGATAGTTACGGCTTCATTGAAATAATAAATGGAATAATAAAGAAATAAATGAAATTAGATAAGTATAATACGGAGCCAATAACAGGTTTTTTGACTTGAAAATTTTTGCTTTCTATTATAACTAGGGCCTTAAACTCTGAATAATGAATTATGATACATGTACTGCATACCCATACATTTACGAGTACGAGGCGTATATTAGGCGCGCAGTCAGATGCCTCTTACTTGAGGCCAGCTAGCTACCATCGATTGCAGCACCCCCTGACCGCAAATCATGCCTGTCTCGCTAATTACGATGGCCTGTAAATGAGCCGCGAGTGTGCACTTTGCCTTGGCCCATTGTACTTTGCTTTGATCAACCGAAACCGACCATTGCATTATCCATTTACTCACACGACTGATGCACAAAAAGCTGCCAGGAAAAAGTGCTCAGAGGTGCTCAGAGTAAGGCGGTCAGAGTGGCTACTTAACGATTGGCTAACTGAGTGACTGACTGAGCACAGCATGATGGAGTCTGAGGGGAAGGAGACAGGCGGGCTGAGACTGACTGAGCACAGCATGATGGTGAGTCTGTGGGGAAGGAGACAGGCGGGCTGAGACTGACTGAGCACAGCATGATGGAGTCTGAGGGGAAGGAGACTGGCGGGCTGAGACTGATTGAGTACAGCATGATGGAGTCTGAGAGGAAGGAGACTGGCGGGCTGAGACTGATTGAGTACAGCATGATGGAGTCTGAGAGGAAGGAGACTGGCGGGCTGAGACTGATTGAGCACAGCATGATGGAGTCTCTGAGGGGAAGGAGACAGGCGGGCTGAGACTGACTGAGCACAGCATGATGGAGTCTCTGAGGGGAAGGAGACTGGCGGGCTGAGACTGACTGAGCACAGCATGATTGTGAGTCTGAGGGGAGGGAGACTGGCGGGCTGAGACTGACTGAGCACAGCATGATGGCGAGTCTGAGGGGAAGGAGACTGGCGGGCTGAGACTGACTGAGCACAGCATGACGGAGTCTGGGTTGAAGGGGGCAGGCAAATGTGAGCGACAAGTGCTAAACTTTGACAAACTCTTTTGCTGGTGCGCGGTTTTGCCAGAACTGAGGAGCTGTCGGTACTCGCGTATGCCAGACCCCCATCAAAATACAAAGCGCCAGTCACAGAGAAGGGCAAGCGGAATGAATACAGATGGTTGTCATGCATATTTTAAACCAACAAATCAAGGGAGGGGGCGGCCGCCCTCAGACCAGCGGCTGGACAAGAGCGGCCAGCGCAGGCCGCAGCCGGGAGGCCGACGCAGCCGCTGCTGCCCCATCGTCGGCGCTGACGGCCAGCGCCAGCACAGCGGCCGGACAGAGCCCCAGCTCCGCCAGGGTGCGCCCGTCGGCTTCGTCCAGACGCCGCTTGTCCGGCGAAACCAATCGGAAGGCAGTGGCAGCCGAAGCTTCCAGGCATTCGTCGCGTAGCCAGCTGTAAATGTCGGCCAGCTGCTCCGTGGCGGCGAAGGTGGCCTGCAGGATGAGGCGGCCGCCGGGCAGGCGTACGCGGACCAGGCAGAACCGGTAGCGCCGGGTCTCCCGCTGGCGCTCGCGCTCGCGCATTTGGCGCGTCCGCAGCATCTCCTCGGACTCGGCGGCCTGGCGCAAGCGGAGCCGCTCCAGTTCGAGCTCCTCGGGCGTCAGTGAATAGAAATCCTCGGGCAGGGCGACTCGGTTAGCGACTGAGCTGGAATTGAAATCAGAAACTGTTAAAACTTTTGCATGAAGCCCCTGGCAATGACTACAGAGATCGCCGCAACACGATTTTTCACATCGATGCCTACTTGAAACATTGAGTTATTTGGCCCCTTAAGGGCCGCTCTGACCGCTTAAAGGCCATTCTGACCCCTAAAGGTCATTCTGAACTATTAAAGGTCATCCTGACCCATTAAAGGCCATTTTGACCCCTTTAAAGACCCATTCTGACCCCTTAAAGGCCATTCTGATCCTTCAAAGACCCATTCTGACCCTTTAAAGGCCATTTTGACCCCTTAAAGGCCATTCTGACCCCCTTAAAGACCCACTCTGACCCCCTGAAAGATCCATTCCGACCCTTGAAAGCCTATTTGACACATTGAAATACCCCTTGGTTGGTTAAACCAGAGAAATGACAACATTCGAGCACGGATTCCTAATGACGTTTTGATCCCGCTTAGGATTTCAATCCAAGTGTGCAAATGTTCGAGTTGCAACAGGAGCAGCTGATCTGGAGAGCATCGGACTCACTCACTCATTCAGTCGGATTAAATGTCATCAAAAAGGCAAAATCATCAAAGCGATTTCGGATGAGGCAGGTTTGCTTTGACGCCGTAAATTCGGTGAAGTGTGCGGACAGGCATTGCAGAACCATTGCAGCGAGGCACTTGAAGATCCCCGCTTGCTTTCTGTGACGCGGTGAAACTGGGAACTGTTCCACGCGGCAGCCATGCCGGATTTATCAATAATAAGCATTCGGATTCAAAATCAGCAAACGAAGGAATATCAGGGTTTGCAATAACCTCGCTAATCCTGGCCAATGCCAAAATTAATGAAAAAAATCTTATACGAGCAGTTCGGCACTCATGCTATTCGAAACAAAACAAAAAATATTAATCATAACACTGATGACAGCCATAGTGAAGACAGAAGCTTAAAATACGCCTACAGAAACGGGATATTTAGAGTTCCAAGCCAAAAATATTCCCAGTGTGAATACGCGCCTCTACTCGACATTTTCGAATTCACGGGAACGACAGGCGAAAAAGCCAGACGGAACGCCAAAATGAGGACGGACGGGATTTTAACGAATCACGACATGGGGATCAAATGGGAAAAGAACCCCAGCCGCCCACGCAAGCACGATAATAGCCGTTTAGAAATCGAAGCACGACCTCGGGCAAAATCTAATGTATCCAGCAACAAATTTGGCAATAGAAGCAGTGCGACATCCAGCCTTGGCTCGCCCAGTTGAGCAAAAATCAAATTAACCGGGGAAGCCGGTAAAATGCATGCACAATAAACTCTATCTATACAAATGTGCGAAACTCTTTGCTACTTAAAGTAGTTAGAGAAGCGGGGAAATGGATATACTCGTAGTAGCAAAGTGGAGTCACGTTAACTGAGGCCCAAAGAGGGAGAGCAAATGGGGCAGAGGAGACCAGAGGGGACTATAGATGGCAACCTGAGGGAGATTAGAGAAAAACGGGGATCTGAGAGTGATTAGATATGAATGGGGATCTGAGAGAGATTAGATATGAATGGGCATCTGAGACAGATTAGATATGAATGGGGATCTGAGACAGATTAGATATGAATGGGGATCTGAGACAGATTAGATATGAATGGGGATCTGAGGGAGATTAGATATGAATGGGGATCTGAGACAGATTAGATATGAATGGGGATCTGAGAGAGATCAGATATGAATGGGCATCTGAGGGCGATTAGATATGAATGGGGATCTGAGGGCGATTAGATATGAATGGGGATCTGAGGGAGATTAAATATGAGTGAGGATCTGAGACAGATTAGATATGAATGGGGATCTGAGGGCGATTAGATATGAATGGGGATCTGAGACAGATTAGATATGAATGGGGATCTGAGAGAGATTAGATATGAATGGGGATGTGAGAGAGATTAGATATGAATGGGGATCTGAGGGAGATTAGATATGAATGGGGATCTGAGAGGAAATAGAGATAAATCGGGATCTGAGGGAGATTGATGGTCAGAAGGATCAGAAGGGAGATCGGTGAAGGCCAGAAGGATCAGAAGGGAGTGAAGGCCAGAAGGATCAGAAGGGAGTGAAGGCCAGAAGGATCAGAAGGGAGTGAAGGCCAGAAGGATCAGAAGGGAGTGAAGGCCAGAAGGATCAGAAGGGAGTGAAGGCCAGAAGGATCAGAAGGGAGTGAAGGCCAGAAGGATCAGAAGGGAGTGAAGGCCAGAAGGATCAGAAGGGAGTGAAGGTCAGAAGGATCAGAAGGGAGTGAAGGTCAGACAGATTTGCGGGCTCTTACGCGGCACTTCCGGGCGAGATCTCCAGCAGGGAGGTGCAGCGGTCCAGCAGCGGCTCGATGCCTTCGGCGGTCTGCAGGCACTCGAGCGCCGCGGCCAGCGCTTCCAAGTCGGCCTCGGGCGGCAGGACGAGGAAGTCCTCGCCAGAGTCGCCCGCCTGGCGCTGGAAGCCGCAGGCCAGCAGGAAGTCGAGCGCAGACTCGCAGGCGGGGTGGACGCGCTGTTGGAAGACCGCGTTGCCGAGGCGGATTCGCCTGTACTTCTGCTCGCCCGGGTTGGCCAGCACATTGTTGACGTACTTGGCGATTGTCTGGGCGCACTCCTCAGCCCGGTCGGCCGGGTTCAGCGTCCGGATGGCCACAGCCGCGCACAGGGCCGAGTCCTGACCCATCTGCTCGGCCAGGAACTGCCGGATCTTCGGCTTCCACTCCTCCCAGGGCAGCGACTCCGGGCTCACCTGGAGTGAGTGGGGGTGTTGTGTATTGAACGCGTGGGTTGAGTGAGAATTGCGAATAAGAATCGTGGAGTCTCGACTGACTCCGCAGCTTTTTATTTATATTGGTAAATAAGCATGCACGTTGAGTGTATACACTTGGCAGATTGGCTTGAATTAAATTTTACGCAAAGCTTTGAGTTGATCGAAAATTGAATACAATATTGAAAACATTGAAACATAAATACGATACGACTGAAGTACTCAATACTCCATACTCGTACTTAGAACTCGCGCCACAACAGGGGGCAACAAGGGCTTATTGTCGGGGTCATTCAGTTTCTGACGGGAAACCTTCATCTCTGACAGCGCATTTCCCTCGTAGTTATGGATTGAGAATCCCCATAGCTGAGCGGGGATTTCCCTGCTAGTTATGGATTAGGAATCCCCATTGCTGAGTGGGGATTTCCCTGCTTGTTATGGATTGGGAATCCCCATAGCTGAGCGGGGATTTCCTTGCTAGGTATGGAGTGGGAATCCCTATTGTTGAGCGGGGATTTCCCTGCTTGTTATGGAGTGGGAATCCCCATAGCTGAGCGGGATTTCCCTGCTAGTTATGGATTAGGAATCCCCATTGTTGAGCGGGGATTTCCCTGCTTGTTATGGAGTGGGAATCCCCATGGCTGAGCGGGATTTCCCTGCTAGTTATGGATTAGGAATCCCCATTGTTGAGCGGGGATTTCCCTGCTTGTTATGGAGTGGGAATCCCCATGGCTGAGCGGGGATTTCCCTGCTTGTTATGGAGTGGGAATCCCCATAGCTGAGCGGGGATTTCCCTGCTAGTTATGGATTAGGAATCCCCATTGTTGAGCGGGGATTTCCCTGCTTGTTATGGAGTGGGAATCCCCATGGCTGAGCGGGGATTTCCCTGCTTGTTATGGAGTGGGAATCCCCATAGCTGAGCGGGGATTTCTCTAGTACTGAATTAGAGCAACCCAAATAGTAAGCCAGAAGCCGCCCCGCAACAAGCCAGCGAGCCACCAACCAGCGGGCACTTGAAGTAGACGCCCTTAACGGCTAGCACTGGCGCGGCATCCGTGTTGATCTCAACCGGCTCAGAGAATCTGTCCACGGCCAGCTGCCTGTCCTGCTGCTCCTGCTGAATCACCTGGCGAACATCGGCCTCGGTGCGCAGGCCGCTGCCCCGCAACCCGCCGATCGGGCGTGGCGCCTTCTTCTCGGCCTCGGCGCGTTCCAACCGGGCCAGAGCGGCGGCGCCGGCGCGGGCGGCGGAGGCCGAGGGCGCTAAGCGCGGAGTGGACGCGGACGAAGCCGCAGCAGCGGCGGCCTGCGCATTCCGCTGGGTGCTGCTGTCGCACAGGCGCTGGCCGGGGCCGATGCGAGAGAATTTCTTCTCGCGCTTTTTGTCTTCAAACCATTTCTTAATGGCAGACATGGTTCGCTAATGGGTAGTCAGTGCACTGAAGTGGAAGAGCGACGTTTTGCATTTGGCTTTAACTAGATTTTAAGGAAATCATGAATAGAATAGAAAACTTAATGCACAAGTATTTGTCATTCCATTTATCACTTTAAAACAACTCTACTACTTTACTAAAATATCTTAAATTATGATATAAATTATTGCCTAGATATAAAATTGAGCAGTAAAATTTTATAAGCTCAAAATGATTTACAGCCCTAGATAAATTGACATAGCTAATACATTATTTAGCATATCAATAGTTAATTTAAAATAAGCAAAGAGGTCTGCAGAGAAATGTAATAATAGTAACTATAAGCCTAGCACTAAAATCTATTATAACTGTAAATAATTTATTTGTAATTTATTTTGAGTTGAAGACACAAAACCAAGCAAGTGAGATGCCGGTCCAAATGTATATACAGTATTTGTAAGACACTTAACTGTGCAAGTTAAATGTCTAGCAAATACAAATTTAAACTGTGCATTAGAGTGCAAGGGAGGGGGTAGAAAATAATAATTAAAACAAGTCAGCATGTGCAATAGAGAGTGAGTAGAAGGCACAACCAAAAGGCAGGGTAAAATGATTTATATGAAATACAGAGACATAGCCAATAGGGAATACAATTCCAAGATCCCAAAATCTGGGATTAGGCCCAAATCCTGGGATTCTGAGTCCTGGGATTCAATTATGCCTGAATCCCAAGATTCTAAATCCCAGGATCACACTTGTCTAGGGTTTGAAAATCCCAGGATTGACCATTGGGATCCCAATGCTGGCTTGCAATAATTCAATCATTCATTATCCAGTAGTAGTATATGTAGCTAAGCTTCTGTCAGGTGAAAATCATATCCTAGTTGTCCTACTTTGATTTATTAATCTTTTAAACATATAGGCTAGTGAGAAGGCTAGGGCTATAGGTCAGAAGGTGAAGTCAACAATGAGATCAATTCCTTATTGTTTCAAATCACAGCACTATATCTTGCCAGATGAGAGTCAAATCATTGTTCATTTGAACTCTCCCTCTATCTCAAACCTAGCTAAAATCAGGGGGTCTCAACCTTGCATAGATTAGAAGCTCCCCCCCCCCCCCTATATGAAAGACCTCATTCTTAACACTGTTGGGACATCCTTTAGATGCCCAACATAGAGGTGGTAGTAGAACTATATGTACTTTAAGCAGTCTTTACCTTTAAAACTGATCCCTTGACCCTTTCTACCCTGGTATTAGTACCTTGGGCTATACTCGTAACTTTATAAGCTATCATTCCCCAGGCTATATCATAATCAAGTGTGATTTTCCTGAGCTGATATTGGCATGTAAAATAGCACGTCTAATATGCCAATCTATACATCACATTCCAATTCAGAGCTCACTGTCAGTTTCTTGATACCAAAATATTTTGTTCTAATCTATTTTATTATTAAAAGCCATTTAAAATCAGATTCAATGGCTTTGTAAACCAAAATTGCAGCAACAAAAATTAGAAACATTTTTATACCAGGATCCCGGCCCCATTTGTTGGGAAACCAGGATTGGCAAAGTCCAGGATATCCCAATCCCAGGAATCCTAGGATTGACAAAACTTGGGATTTTGTATTCCCTAGTAGCCAATTAGAATAAAAAAAAAACAAAATTCAAAAACCATGCACAAGAAAGGATCAATGGACATAGAAGGTGAAAAACAAATAAATAAAGTTGCTACAAGTACTAAACATTAGCTAAAATAGACCCTGCTATTTGGGTCTATAGAAATAAGGCTAATGGCAAATGATTTGCTATTTGTATAGCTTCTAAAGCCTAGTAACTTTTGTTTAGAATCTAGTTTGTTTTGCAATATTATTTTTAATAGGAAATATAACAATTAAACAAGATCAACAATCAGTTAGTCAATTAGGCAGTTGCCATAGTTAGTTAGAAACACTAGTCATAATAGATAATAATTGCCACTTAAAATAACATAGTACCAAATGCTAAGCTAAGATAGAGGTGGTACTAGAGAAACTTTTCTAGATATGCCTCAAAGAGAGCATTGGAAATGCCATGCATGTTTTGAAATTATCACTTAATTAGTGCCCAAGATTCTTCTTATAGTATTATGAGTAGTGTGCATAGATGCATACATTGTTGGCCCATAGATTTTACCTATACTGGCTATACATGTAGACCATTGACTTGCCTTGTACAAAAGACTTCTAGGCCTATATCCTATCCTTTTTGGCCATAGATATCATTTTCTAATGCTATACTATGTACACTAATTCAAACTTGAAAATAATATTGCAAAACAAAAAAATAAAATATAGCGAAAAGTCTCTACTTTGAATCAAACTAGAAGAGCTCAATTTTTTAGATCAGCCTAAAGGCAAGTATTTTTGATATTTCCCTATATAGTCTATTGGCTATTGCCAATTATAGATAGTGCAAATTAATTTTGTTGTTAGTATTATAGAAAGCCTCTAAAGAGTTTATTTTTAGTCCAATTTTGCTAGAACATTGTTATAATAAAGCAAGTAAAAATTACTGTAATTAAAAATAATAACAAAAGCTTTCTTTATATTTGTTAAAGTAAAACCCAAATAAAAGTATGAAATTATATATTTATCATTTAACTATAAGGACATTTTGGTTAAAGTTAGTTCAAGATCTTCTACTTAAAGACAATATAAAATTTTAGACTTCATTCACTTCTTTTTTTAAAAGAAATAATAATAACTAATCTCTATAACAGCCAAGGTCTGAACCATGCTGGACAACCCCCTTTTCCATGCTAGACTATGCCAGTGTACTAGACTGCATACATTGCCAGGGGGCCAATCGGTGCTAGTCCCAAACACTACTACAATAAGGGCCATTCATTGGTAAAACGATACTGCTATGATTTCGCTTTAGGTAAAGAAAGGTGCTTTTAATTTTTAATCAAATGACCGACGATGAGCCCTTTCTTTACTGCAGTTGGTAAGCGTAAGCATATTTATTGATTTTGATCTGCCTTGGTTTCTTGGAATGAACCCAATGAATCCGCGATAATTGTCCTAATGTTATTTTATAAAAACAAAACCTTCATATTGTAATCAAGCAAAATGACTAAAGAACAACTATTTTGCTTTGCATGTAAAATAAAAATAGTTTTAAAATAAAATTTCTACTTTAAATTTTTATTTAAGCAATACTACTGTGTATTTAGCTGTATTTAACTTGGTTGAAAGCAAAGTTTTTTAGGAATGCGAAGGAATTGCTCGCATCCTTCCAAACTTGAAGAAAAATGAAGCTTGTCGATTTAAATTTGTGAGCGCTTAGCTTGGAAAGCTCTGAAATATTATGGCTGAGACTCAGAGTTTGTCATACTAAGATCACCCAAAACAATTTTATTGGATGTTAACTTTAGGTCGTTTATATGGCAATAAAAAAGCAAGCAAGAAAGATTTTCATTATTAGTATATAGGATATGGCAATTATTTGACTGGATATTTGTTATCCTATATTATTCTTCACAATACTGTTAAACGAATAATAATTGTGCCAGTATTTTTTTATTTAATACAAATCAGCTCGATGAGTTAATAACAAGAAGATTATAGTTTCTTAGCAATTCCTACTTGCATTTACAATTATTTGTTTCTTAAATGCAGTAAAATGATATCTCAAATTTTTTAAGAAGATTCAATAATCAAATAACACATCTCTAGATTATTATATACTTTCAGTGCACAAGGCTCATTTATTCAAGCAATCTTCTGCTATCTTTCCCTGATTCAAATGAAACTGGTTTTTCTTGGTTTTGCTTTGCACAAGCTAAAAACTACTAGTAATGATCGTGTATGTATCTGACTTTTGGAACTAAAGTACCTTGTACTTACTAATTACTAATGACTCTTCCGGTGCTTCTGTACAGTTTCTTACGTATTTTAATATGAGTTACTAATTAATTGAATACTTTTTGATATAGCCAGAATTTTCAATACGAGCTATAAAGTGTGATGCCAGTAAAGTATTTGATAAATGCGATAGGTCTGGCTTTCCAGTTTTAAGTATGATATAGCTAGATGATACCTGCGCATATTTAAACATATTCAATAAATTTTAAACCCTCTGCTTTATCTCGTCCGGGATGGGCAGCGCTCTGGGCAAGCGAGAGGCAAATGTGCTGGTGGTGGGACTCGACAACAGTGGCAAGACGACCATCATCAACAAGCTGAAGCCGGCCAACGCCACCATGCAGAACATTGTTCCGACTGTTGGCTTCAACGTTGAACGCCTCGAGATGAAGAATCTGCGCATGACCTGCTTTGACATGTCCGGGCAGGGCCGCTACCGCAACATGTGGGAGCACTACTACCGCGACTGCGATGCCATCATCTTTGTGATTGACAGCTCGGACAAGCTGCGCTTCGTGGTGGCCAAGGACGAACTGGAACAGCTGCTGGCCCACGACGCCATCCGGACACGGGGCATCCCGTTCCTGTTCTACGCCAACAAGATGGACCACAAAGATGCCCTGTCACCTGTGAAGTGCACGCAGATGCTCGGTCTGAAGGATTGCCTCAGCAACAAGTCCTGGAACATCGTGCCTAGCAATGCCATCTCCGGTGAGGGCCTGCAGGCTGGCATCGACTGGCTGGCCGAGGAGGTGCGCCGGCTGCCACCGAGGAAATAACTGGTTGACTGGTCCAAGACGTGTTGTCATGGCAACTGTGACTATAATGCGGGGTTATTTGGTGAAATATCTAGAACTCATTTGTACCCAGGAGAAGAGAGTTCAGGTTGTACACTGTAGGCTCAAAATACATGCAGCCGGATTTGGCAATCATCCGCTACCCCTTGACCCCGTGTCCTTCAGGCTCCGCTACCACTTGACCCCGTGTCCTTCAGGCTCCACTACCCCTTGACCCCTTGTCCTTCAGGCTCCGCTACCCTTTGACCCCGTGTCATTCAGGCTTCTCTACCCCTATCCGACATCTCTTCAAAGCCTTAAAATTTTGTAGTTGTTAAAATGAATTTTGTAGAAGTAAATGTTGTGTTTGCCTTTACGCTAACATTTCCTGGTCTTTTATTAATTTTCTTGAGCTCTGATGTTAGTGGTGTATCCATGCTCGTGGATCCACATTTTCTAATATTTTCCTATTTTTGCTTCATTCTGTCTGTCGCTATTCCAGCCACGCCCTGCACACTTGTCTTGCTGCTCTGTGGCAGAATTCCGAAGATTTTTAAAAAAAAATTCTGCATGCATCCCGCACCTCGAGTCCGTCCTGTGAGTTTCCCGGCTTTGACCTCTCTGATCAACTTGTTTTTTGGCTGGAAATTGTGTGTCACCCCGCGCCTGCCAGAGCGCCCAGAAGGTTGTCCCGGCCTGGCCTTCTTCGTACGGCGAGTCAATTTTTTTACAGAGGAGGGTTCAAAATAGTGTCAGTGCACATTGCTTCGTACTAGAAGTAGCAGCAAACTCCCCGCGTTCTAAGCTGTGCTTTTTGAGTATATTGCACATTTAGTTGTTGTGCGTGCTTTCAAGTTTGAGTTGTAATTTCTAGAATAGTTGCTGACATTCGCTGTAACTCTCTGACTGAGTTGAACTGCCAACCCACCCGATCGAGCTGGCAACTGAATTCAGTCAATTATTAACTAATAAAAATCGTAGATTTTAATCATATTGATGAGCAAGCATTGCACTGTATTTTATTTCGCTACGATATACAGAGGGTATAAACTTAATTATTCAAATCCAGCGCGGGACTGCGGGGATAAACTTGGGTGAGCCAAGGCCAGCGGTCAGGGGAGAAACTCTTATTGGGATTTGATTTGCAGTTTGGGGCCGACTTGAAATCCCTTTTACTGCTGGGCCTTTTACTCTAGAGCAGATCCCGGAGGCCAGCCCTGCCTTGCTTTGTCTTCCCGCCTGTCCCGCTGCTGCGCCTCCGCGGTTCTCAAATCCCTCATTTGGGAGTATAAGATGAGGCTTCGCTGGAGGCTGGCTACTCGGCCGTTCGCTAGTCGCCAAACTTCGAACTGCTGCCAACCCTCCGGACCTCCAGTTTCTCGGCGCTTGTTAGCCAGCCCGGCATCCCCCACCCGCTGCCGGTATCTGGGGGAGAAAAATCCCGCACTAAAGCACGCGGGCTTGGCGGAGGCGAAGCAACAGCGATGGAGAGCAGCAGGGGAGCAGCTCTCGCCGCTCGCTCTCTGTTGGACACGGCGGCGAGCCACTGCGCGAGGGAGCTGGCATCCAAATTTGATTGACTCCGATCCCTGCTCTAAAAGGGGATCCCCACCCGGCGGTTTTGACGGCGAATCTCCCTGGCCGAGGCGGCGGCGGCGGCGGCAGAAGCTCGGAGAATCGGCTGTGGATCCTGCGACTTCGGCTTCGTCTGCTCCTTCGGTAAGGCGGCGCTGGGCCCACCCGGCGGACGCTCCATTAAACGGGTGCGCAGTTATCCACTTGCTCCGGAGGCCTGTCAAATCCGCATCTGGGCTGGGGAGGCACCGGCGGAACTCGAGAAGCGGGGAGGGTTTGGAGGGGGGGCACTCTGGGGATTTTTGCTTCGGCAGACAGAAAGGACAAAAACTCAGCTCGGGGATTTGGTGTCGATATATCGGCTTGCTCGGATGAGTAAAATCCGAATCGATAAGGCTGGTTTGGACACAGCCGGGGAGAGGGAACTCGGGTCCCAATGGCACCCAGCATGGCCGGCCCGAATTGATTGACAGCTGCGGCTGTTCTTCAAGCGGCCGCTTCGATCTGGCCAGCCAAATGAGGCCAAAATCGGCCAGCGACACGTCATTAACCTGCAGCTTTGTGCCGGGTCAAGGACTCCTGACACGAAGCACTTGGACTAGGGAATTATATGTTAGTCAGTCAGCCAGTCAGTCAGTCAGTCAGTCAGTCAGTCAGTCAGTCAGTCAGTCAGTCAGTCAGTCAGTCAGTCAGTCAGTCAGTCAGTCAGTCAGGGCATGCAAATCTTGGCCACGCAGCAGCAGCTCATTAGCATAATAATTGGCAACTCGATCTTGTCTAAAATAATTCCTCCAGATCCCGGGTGTAGCAACCAATCGGATTTTTCCGAAGTTGCTGAGCTCGGAAATTACCAGCTCGTATATTTGATGCCAAGGCGAGAGCCGCTTCCGGTGTATAGAATTTCAGCAGCAGATGCAGAGTAATATTTTTATAGGAAACTTTGTTGCACTTTTTCTGCAAGTAGTCGGCGTGTTGGGCGTTGAAATCTGCGGAGTAGCGGAGTCCCCTGAAGGTTGGGGACTAGCGGAGTCCCCTGAAGGTTGGGGACTAGTGGAGTTCCCTGAAGGTTGGGGACTAGCGGAGTCCCCTGAAGGTTGGGGACTAGCGGAGCCCCAGGAAGGTTGGGGACTAGCGAAGTCCCCTGAAGGTTGGGGACTAGCGGAGTCCCAGGAAGGTTGGGGACTAGCGGAGCCCCAGGAAGGTTGGGGACTAGCGGAGTCCCCTGAAGGTTGGGGACTAGCGGAGTCCCCTGAAGGTTGGGGACTAGCGGAGTCCCCTGAAGGTTGGGGACTAGCGGAGTCCCCTGAAGGTTGGGGACTAGCGGAGTCCCCTGAAGGTTGGGGACTAGCGGAGTCCCCTGAAGGTTGGGGACTAGCGGAGTCCCCTGAAGGTTGGGGACTAGCGGAGTCCCCTGAAGGTTGGGACTAGCGGAGTCCCCTGAAGGTTGGGGACTAGCGGAGCTTCTGAAAGCCGCTAAAAGTCCAACACCAATTTTGTTTAAGGAGGAGTTCCTGTCTTCGACGGAGATTTATGTATTTTCGGTTTGTTTATGTTTTGGGCCGCGGGTATGGGTTACAAACGAAACATAGCACCGATGCACAAAGGGTCTGGTTGACAGAGGTTCAAAGCGTGGTTAGACCCAATTTAGTAGGAGATGATGAAATCGAATTATTCGCCTTGCATGAGTCTCGCAGCCTCCACCCTGCATCCTGAGTCTACTTATCGCCTACAGCCCATCGATGAGGCGTGCGGATGGCCTGTGTGCCTTTGCCTGCACAAGTGTCGAGCGCTCCCATTGACGTCGATCAGATTAGGCCGCGCTGCTGTCGGCAAATCCAGCGGCGCATTAGGCAGCCCAGGCGGCTAATTACTCTCCGAACCTCCCACGGCAACCCCGCCTGTCGTTAGAGGCTTCCGTCAGCAGTCAATTTGGTCCCTGAACGCAAACTGCCTGCTGTCTGTCTGCCTGTCAGTCTGGCACTCAATTAGTGCACCCAAATCCGGGGCAGAGGCAGAGTTAGGGCTGACAGAAGCCCGGATCAAGGGGTAGACTTGTCAGGCAGGCGTTGCAGTGGAGTGCAAGAGGAATCGGTCACCGCAAAGTTTGACTTTGACGACACAGGCGAATGGCTTGTTGGGTCAAGTTTTCCCCAATGCTGAGCAGAAAGGCAGGCTATAGACCCCCCCCCACTTGTACTAGTTTGCTCTGTCTCCTTCAAGCCTTCACTTTCTCTTAGCTTTCAAGCGCTGTTCGCTTTCTACAGAGACACACGGGAGCAGGGCAGGCCTTCCTTCAGTTATTCAGTGCTCAAGTTGAACGCCAGCTCGCGAGTTCAGCATGGCTCTTGTCTTATAGAATTTGCGCCGAGAACACGGGCTGTTGCTACTCCCTGCCCATAATTTAGTGCGGGATAATTATTCATTCATGCCCGGCAACAAGTGGAAAATTATATTTGCTAATAATTAGGCCTGCCCCCCGCGAGTTGCGATGTCGGAAAGTACAAGGCGACAGGATTGGGACCAGAGCCACGGCAGGTCAAACTCGCCGCCGGGCTGGAGATGCGCCCCCCAACTCCCCCGCTCCCATTTTACGCTCCCATTCCTCATTCAGCTCATTTCTGACCGATTCCCGTGGCCTCCCGAAACTTGCCCCCCCCCCCCCCCTCAGCCCGGCAAGCAGCCGGGAGAAGAGATGGGGAAAAAGGAAAAAGTAAAGGCGGCGGAGAGGTGGAAGCGGCGGCGGTGGCTGAAAGCGGGGGCGTCGCAGGCGGCAATCCGCTGCAGTTTGGCCGTTGCGGAGCAGAGACGAGATGGGGATCGGCGAGGGGAGGGGAGAATCTTCCCGTCTGTTCCCCTTCCCCAATCCCGACCCAGTCCTGGATTATTTATGACAGAGCTCGCGCCAGCCACTCCCAGTAACCCGGCAGATCTCCCCTTATTCACTCACTGCTAAAATCCCAATTGCAACGCCGCTCCGCTCTCTTCTGCTCAAAGCGAGCTGCCCCCCCGTCCCCTCGCTCTGCCCCGCTCTGGACCGGCCAGCGGGATAACTTTGCAACAAAACTGCCGCGAGCTGGGCAGGGCAGAGCGCCGCTCCCCGGCACCGCGGATGACAAAGCCGTCAGCGGTGTTCACTTTGGACAGCGCGGCAGAGCAGCAGCGGCGGCGGCTGCTAATTGGCTCTAATACCGGTAACCTTAGCAACGGCGCTGACTTACAGTTCCTACCTGACAATGGTCAGGCCGAGGCGGCGGAGCACTTGCAGCAGCAGCCGCAGCGGCACACACGAAGCTACAAGGCATTCATCAGCCAGTGAGTTGCGCCAGCTGCTCAAAACTCGGCTGCCAAAGCCTGCAGCCGGAGCGGAAGTCTCAATTATGTGCACTTTTATCGTTTCTGAGCACCAAATTCTGATTCTAAACCTCTGAGTGCAAATCTCCAACTAGATACAGAAAAAACAAGAATTTCTCTGGTTGGACCAGAGTATGAGAAGACATTTCAAGTAGATTAAATTGGCTAGTAGAGGTATCGAACCTCCTACTAGGATGCTCAGTCTTCTTGGTGCCTTACAGGCGACTCTCCGAAGGGCGATTCTCCGAGGGGCGATTCACCGAGGGGCGATTAAATTGACTCCAAGGGGCGATTCTCCGAGGGCGATTCTCCGAGGGGCGATTCTCCGAGGGGCGATTAAATTGAATCCAAGGGGCGATTCTCCGAGGGCGATTCTCCGAGGGGAACTTCTCCGAGGGGGGATTAAATTGAATCCGAGGGGCGATTCTCCGAAGGGCGATTAAATTGAATCCAAGCGGCGATTCTCCGAAGGGCGATTAAATTGAATCCAAGGGGCGATTCTCCGAGGGGCGATTCTCCGAGGGGCGATTCTCCGAGGGGCGATTCTCCGAGGGGCGATTCTCCGAGGGGCGATTCTCCGAGGGGCGATTCTCCGAGGGGCGATTCTCAGAAAAACTTTTGTTTCCAATGATGCAAAAAATTTACGAGATTGTTTTTTACGTCTATGGGAACGTTCTAGACAGCCATGTACAGCTTAACAAGTCAGCTCCATCATAAACGTCGCGACTTCCCATCCCGCCGTTGCGCAGGCGCTCCGCCGCCATGTGCTGCTGCCTAGTGGACAGCATCCTGCAGCTGCCGCGGGCCTCGCCCAGCCGGCCGCAGGTCAGCCGCTACAGGCGCAGCTGGCACTGCCTGGCCGGCCTGCTCTGCGGCCTGCTGGGCCTCACCGCCGCCCAGAGCGGGGCCAGCGGCATCGGCTACCTGGTCTGCACCCGCCAGCTCGGCGGCTGCGCCTCCTTCTTGGAGCGAGACCCCTGCCTGAAGGCGGCCGTGCCGTTCTTTGTTGTCTCCCTGGTCTGGCTGAGCATCTTCTGCTCCTGCTGCTGCCAGAGCCCGAAGGCGCTGGGCGTTTTCCTCCTGGTCGGCCTGTGCGGCGAGTCCGTCCTGGCCGGCTACATGGTCGCCTTCGACCAGACTGTGCGCATCGATGATCACCTGCGCGAGCAGCTGGGGGAGGCGCTGGACGCGACCTGCGCCGGCCGTCCAACACTGGACAGCTCGCGGCCAGGTCTCAGCTGCTTCCGGCCGTTCCGCGATGGCCTCGCCAGCTGCCGGAAGCTGGACCGGCGCCTGCCGCGGCTGTGCAACCACACGACAGCATCAGCGACGCCTGGAAGAAGGGAAAAGCGACAGCCGCCGCCGGGTCTGGCGCTCGCCTTCCACAAGGACAACTGCATTGCCGACCTGCTCGAGGCCATCGCCGCCCGCAAGCAGCTGCACCAGGTCGTCACCTACTCGCTGCTGTTCGTCTTCGCCGGCTGTCACTTTGCTCTGGCGGTGGCTCTCTGCGGCTACGACGTCCGTCGGAAGCGGATGGAGAAAAGCCTCCGGCTCGACGGTGGCGGCGCTGGGGTCGGCGGGGACAAAGAGGAGCCGGCAGCGGCAGCTCAGCAGCAGGGCAACGGCCAGATCCGCACGTTGGAGATTCACGTCAATATGGACGCTGGCACCGACCTGGTCAACACGCTGCCGCCGCGGCCTCCGCTACATCTGCACAGACAGCAAGGAATGACGGCCTCCACGTCGGCTTCGTCTGCGACCGCCGAGGTTGCTGAGAAGGCCGCGCTGCCGCTGCTGCCAATGGTTGGCGCTGGTCGCGGCCGAGTCACTTTCGATATGGACAAGCAGATGTGAAAGCGGTGTGACCGCTTCTGCGATTAGTGGGTGTGAGTGAGGAAAGAATCCCTGACAGAATCCCTGACAGAATCCCTGACAGAATCCCTGACAGAATCCCTGACAGAATCCCTGACAGAATCCCTGACAGAATCCCTGACAGAATCCCTGACAGAATCCCTGACAGAATCCCTGACAGAATCCCTGACAGAATTCCTGACAGAATCCCTGACAGAATCCCTGACCGAATCCCTGACAGAATTCCTGACAGAATCCCTTACAGAATCCCTGACAGAATCCCTGACAGAATCCCTGACAGAATCCCTGACAGAATCCCTGACATAATCTCTGACAGAATCTCTGACAGAATCTCATCAGCTGTCTATTTTTTAATGGTTGCGCGGTTCCGCACTGGAAGCTTCCTATGCTATGCTTTACAAATTGCAAAAACGAATCCTGTAAAAAAACTCAATAAAAATTCATTAGAATCGCACCAACCGAGAATGGGGAATCCCACCAACTGGGGCAACTGCTATCGTTTGCTGGTACAGCCCAGTCCAGTCGTCAAGTCTACGAGTGTGCAGCGAGTTTAGCAAACCGACACCCATCATTTCATTAAGTAGATTTTATCTCGCTTTTGTATTACGAGCTGCGTTACTCAGCTGAGCTTGCTTCTCGATTTTCATTTATCGTTCACTAAATGCACATTTAGCTCGTATCAAATACATGCAAACACTTCATTTACAATACTTGCTACTTGCAGTAGCAAGAAAAGTATTTGCTTTAAAATTTAACCTCGCAGCTTATCTAGATCAAGGTGGCAGTTTATTGATTGAGACAAGAGTGACAGGCTGGCGGCTCATTGAATGAGACAAGAGTGACAGGCTGGGGGCTCATTAAATGAGACAAGTGAGTGACAGGCTAGGGGCTCATTGGATGAGACAAGAGTGACAGGCTGGGGGCTCATTAAATGAGACAAGTGAGTGACTGGCTAGGGGCTCATTGGATGAGACAAGAGTGACAGGCTGGCAGCTCATTCACTGAGACAAGAGGACAGGCTAGCAGCTCATTGACTGAGACAAGAGTGACAGGCTGGCGGCTCATTGACTGAGACAAGAGTGACAGGCTAGCAGCTTATTGATTGATAAGAGTGACAGGCTAGGGGCTCATTGACTGAGACAAGAGTGACAGGCTGGCAGCTCATTGACTGAGACAAGAGTGACAGGCTAGCAGCTTATTGATTGATAAGAGTGACAGGCTAGGGGCTCATTGACTGAGACAAGAGTGACAGGCTGGGGGCTCATTAAATGAGACAAGTGAGTGACAGGCTAGGGGCTCATTGGATGAGACAAGAGTGACAGGCTGGCGGCTCATTGACTGAGACAAGAGTGACAGGCTGGCGGCTCATTGACTGAGACAAGAGTGACAGGCTGGCAGCTCATTAAATTGCTTGAAACTTGAATCACTGAATTAAAAAGCCTTTTCAAATTTCAAGAGGTCGAAAAATATTGAAACTGCAGGACTCCAGCTCCATTGGTGTTGGTGATGTGTTTCAAACTGTGTATTTAGAACTGCGCCACTAGCCAGAAACACAATTACAATTGCAATTCGTCAATTTAGGTGCATTTAGAAAATGGAAACTGAGTTTTGCAACAAACAGCAGGTGCGCTAGCAGTCCTGGCCAGCCCAATTTAATTACTAGCCCGCCCAGCCTGTTGTCACGTGACCACGTCAGACGCGATTAGTTGCCATGACGACAGTTCCCTACATCGGTATAACAAATATTTAGATATTTTATTGAATTAGCAAAGCGGAATTGGTTAATGTCAAATTTAAAATTGCTATTTACAAAAACTGAAGAACGGAAATTGAAATGAAATGATTGATTAGAATATGAAGATAAATGTGGCTTATGGTTATGATTTATCAATAATAAATGAGTAGAAAAGGACAGTAAAATGCGAGGGGTTTATGAGATAAAATGAAATGAAATATTTACAATTGGGATTTTGTTAAAAAACCAAAAAAGCAGAATAGAAACAGTTTGTGAAGACAATGCACACCAATTCGCAATTAATTTGTTTAAATTTCTCGAGCAACTTTGTTAAAATCATTTTTTAGCTACGCTTGGCCTGACTCCAGACTCTGCCGCCGCCGCCGCCGCCGCCCCCGCGCCTGGCGACCCCGTTGCCAACCGGGCAGTACTTGACGGTGTGCGCGGCCGTCCCGGTGGCGTGGCAGATCGGGCACTCGTAGCTCTGCAGCACCGGGCAGACGACGTCCCCGTTGCCGTCCTTGACGGTGTGGCCGCGGTAGAACGACTCGGGCTCGTTGTTCTTCTTGCAGAACACGCACAGCACTGGGCGGTAGGGCCGGCGCTCGTGCTTCTGCAGGATGGCCCGAAGCTGCTCGTGCTGCTGAGGGGCTCCGACGGGCAGCAGCGGCTGGAGGAACGACTTCGGCTTCGGGCTCGGGTCGATGCTAGCGGCGACGCTGCTGCCGCTATCGGCGCTATAGGTGCCCTGCACCAGCACCGGCTCGCTGCTGCATGGCGGGTGGTGACCGGACGGACTGGAGTGATGAAAGATCAGCACCAGCAGGATGTCAACATGTCAAAGTTGTTAAAGCCTAAATCTGCACTCTATAGACTACATACATTTGTAGTTGTCATTTACACTGCCAATATGACAGTTACTAAATAACTGGTATGATTCTATTCTACTCATATCATATCATGGAATATAAACCGAGTCAGCATATTTAAAAATATTTACCTGTCCTTCTGCAAAGCCAGAAACAGTAGCTGCAGCTGCAGCTCGATTTCGTATGGAAATTCTGACATAATTGAACAAAAAATGCTGGTTGATAAATGATTACCAGTTTTGCTACAGTTGAACTATGGGCAGAGCAGCAGGGTGGATGGAATAGAAAGGAATTGAGAAAACTCCCAAGGTTTAAGTCAAGGTTTACCCGCCAATCAATCCGTGCCTCCCCCCTCCCCGGTCGGTGATTGGCTGAGCGGAAGAATTCAAGATGCTAACGATTTAAATTTGCTAATATTTTCAATACAGCCTACTGGTAGTAGAATGGCAAGCTCTTCAACTTTGTCTGATTAATTGATAAAGTTTTAATGGAGAAGGATATCTCGCAATGAGTTTATCATTGCAATTGCAAATTTCTTGATTCTACAAAAAGTACACATTGTCGTATGTTTTCGAGTTATCATGCTTGTTAGACATTTTACTTTGTCTTTTGCCAGGTCTTAACACTCACATCACATCAACTTGTAATTGAAAGTCGCTATGCCCCTGGCCCTCTGCAGAGTTCTAGCTTGCCTTGCTGTACATTTATCTGCCCTCACAGGTCACAAAATCCACTCGTATAATTAAACAGAAGATAGTGGTCTAAGTGGACGTTATTTCGTTCACTTTTTTTCTTATCTTCATATTCATATTTAGGTGCAGCAAATTTTGTTTCACTATTTTCCTCTTCATTTCAATTCAACTCATTGTTCTTTTTTAGGATCTGGCTGGCGTCTGTTTGATATACATGAAGTAGAAACAGGATTAGAATTAGAAACGAGCTGCCACAGCACATCACAGCAAAGCAATAGCACAGCACAGCACAGCACAGCACAGCACAGCACAGCACAGCACAGCAAAGCACAGCACAGCACAGCACAGCACAGAACATCACATCACAGCACAGCACATCACAGTCACAGGTCACAGCATGTGATGTGCTGTGATATGATGTGCTGTGCTGTGCTTGTTTTATATCTTGATGTTAATCGTTTTGCAGTTCGTTAATAAAAAAACTCCAATTTCCAATAAAGTGAAATTTTGAAGCAATTAAAAATCTCAGCAGGATATCAAAATGCAAAATTTGGCTTCGGCCAGGAATCTGAATTTGTATAATTGTCACATTTACAATATCTGAATCATTTAACATCACTTGACCCAGAAAAGCCCAGACCTCCCCAAAGCAAGAGTAGACAGAAAATTTGTTTTGTTAATGTGTACAGCTGCTTCTATTGCACTTGAGCTGCCTTTTTTGCTAAAGAATTTTATCCAGACTATAAGCTAAATCTTACAAACTTAGAGAAACATGTTAGCAAATTAATTTTTTAGAACCAACAGTTGAAACAGATAAGGAAAAGTTCGGGCCCATCACGCAAGGCGTGGAATGGTCCTGTCGTGACTTGTTAACAAAGAAGGCAATAAAATCTCAACCCCTTCTTCCCGCCCCGCCTCAAACTTAATGGTTGTAGTTTGGTTTAATCGTTCAGTCGCCCCCCCCGAGACCCCCACAGTGCCAACCAGCCAAGCAGTCACACCACCACCACCCACCCCAACTCACACCATTCCAAAGGACCCCCTGTCCGCTTAAGCATTCAAACAAAATCAAGGCGCCCGAGTGATTTATCTAAAACGGAAGGCTTTGTCCCAATTCATGCAAACTAAGGCTGAACAAAGACGCAATTTTATTTAGCAAGCCATAAAAACGATTCGGTAAACTTTATGACACTATAGCGTAGAAATTTATAATTAAGAACATGTGGATTTGTTCTACTTCGGTTGGCAAATTGATGATATAGGAATTGCAAAGCCAAAAATATACAGGCGATGTGTTGCTGCACCGAGCACCGCAGGCAGGCAAACGGTGCGCGACTCGAAATTAGTTATCATTCGCCTTAAATCATGTTCTTTTAATTTGCACCGGTACAGAAGTTTCAAAGTCAGCAAACTTTGAAAGTTTTCTAGTTTTTTAGTTTTCAGGCTTAATTTTTCTGAAATCTATCGCATACCTACCCACATACATACAGACAACTCATTTTTAGTATATTGGATATACATTGCAAAATCCCGTTTTTTTCGATCCTATGATTTAATCCCGGAATTTGGCCAATCTCAGGATTGCAATCCCTAGGCCTAAGTGAGTAAGTCTATAGACCAAAACAACAGCTTTCCGGACTTTTCAATGAATGAATTCAAGTTTACTTTCGCAAGTTATTGTTTTGTTAGTGAACTTTGACTCTATGAGTAGGAAAAGAATCTTGGGATTCACATTTTTAGCATTTGACAGCTGACAATATTTGACTGCTGACAATTTGACTGCTGACAATTTGAATGCTGACAATTTGACTGCTGACAATTTGACTGCTGACAATTTGAATGCTGACAATTTGACTGCTGACAATTTGACTGCTGACAATTTGACTGCTGACAATTTGACTGCTGACAATTTGACTGCTGACAATATTTGACTGCTGACAATCAGTGACAATTTGACTGCTGACAATCAGTGACAATTTGACTGCTGACAATCAGTGACAATTTGACTGCTGACAATCAGTGACAATTTGACTGCTGACAATTTGACTGCTGACAATTTGACTTGCTGACAATTTGACTGCTGACAATTTGACTGCTGACAATTTGACTGCTGACAATTTGACTTGCTGACAATTTGACTGCTGACAATTTGACTGCTGACAATTTGACTGCTGACAATTTGACTGCTGACAATTTGACTGCTGACAATTTGACTGCTGACAATTTGACTGCTGACAATTTGACTGCTGACAATTTGACTGCTGACAATCAGTGACAATTTGACTGCTGACAATCAGTGACAATTTGACTGCTGACAATTTGACTGCTGACAATTTGACTGCTGACAATTTGACTGCTGACAATCAGTGACAATTTGACTGCTGACAATCAGTGACAATTTGACTGCTGACAATCAGTGACAATTTGACTGCTGACAATTTGACTGCTGACAATCAGTGACAATTTGACTGCTGACAATTTGACTGCTGACAATCAGTGACAATTTGACTGCTGACAATTTGACTGCTGACAATCAGTGACAATTTGACTGCTGACAATCAGTGACAATTTGACTGCTGACAATTTGACTGCTTTTTTCAAACCCACTAAATCCGGGGATTCACGACGGATCCCAGACTTTGTACGCACAAGTACGCAGAGAGCAGAAGGACAGCACTTAGTCCTCATGGGTGGGGAACTCAGCTGCTCCTCTTCATCCCACCCAAGAAAGAAAATTACTACAATACTGCAAAGTCAATTCTCTAGGAACACAAGAGAAAATTTGTCATCAGGGACCAAATATTATTAAAGTTGCAAAGCAACAATTCGATAAGCTTACACAGGTAAGCCCGAGTGTTTGTGCTACCTCGCGGAAAAGTTCTGTGACATGAAAACGCCGAAACAAAAAGTCTAAACTAAACTCAAATAATACAGAGCAGGCCTTTGTATTTGTATATAATATTGTCCAATAGGGGCAGCCGCACTGCTGCATCACAAACTGCTAAATAAAAAGTCAATAATATTAGAAGCGGGACAGTGTGAATCAGTGAATGGTATTACATGTGACACGGAGACATCTTGATAGGTCGCGCGATCGCTAGGGAGAGGAGAGGATTAACAATTAGTTAAATCCAAAATAACAAATAAACAAGAGGTACTATTTGAAAAGTTTAGAAAACCGAGTTTGAACTGACCCTTGCCTTGTCTGACTAGCACTACTATTAGTACTATTAGTTTCTTGCATTGTCACTCACTGGGACTGAACAGAAAAGATTTCTAGTCTACAAAAAACACTTGCTACTTATCGCATCCTAATGTGTCTACTGTCAGGCGCATAGAACGAATATTTTCTATCTCTGTGCGGAGAGTTAAACAGAATTTACAAGTTGAGTGCGAATTCGAGATACTGGCACTATACGCTTATAGTTACAGATACATAGTCTCTTTCGAATACTAAAGGATTGAAATAATACAACGGCAAAGTACTTTTGCTTACTAATAGTTACTATCTCGATAACGTACGCGCAGTTAACACAGGTGTGTGGGGAGGGGGCTGCTGTGGGGGGCTCTGACAACACGTGGCACGGGCAGTACAGTAAAGCGGGTAATTAATCCAATTAGCGAGTTAATCTCCAGACTACAGCAATGAGTATTCGATAACAATAATAAATCAAATATAGCGGAGTGGAGTATATATATAGTAATAAACATTAAACACATGCGAAAAAAACTGATTCGAACTCGCGACCTCCTGATTTCCTCGCCTCCCAAGCACAAGGAAATGCTTAAAAAGACAAGCAACATGACTGGGGGAGCCGCGACAGACTCGGCCAGTCGAGAGCAGACAAGTCAGTTTCTGCTTCTAAAAGCAGTTGAATCAAAAGTAGAACAAAAAACAAAGTGACACAAATTAATAAATAAACAAACGGGAATAAACGGGACAGAAACTGACGCGAAATCACCAGATCCCGAGCGCGGGGGTCAGAGAGTCAGCGAGCTCAGCAAACTGGCTGCCAGTCCGGTCAAAATTCGGCGAACTCCTTGGCGCACTTCTCCGAGCTGGCGATCCGCAGCGGCTCCTCTTCGTATTCGTCGAAGTTGGACGGGTCGCCCGGGCCCTTCGACTTGGGCACGAACGGCGCCTCCACCTCCTTTTTGTACACCTGGGGTGCAAAGGGCGGGTCAGCGGGGTTAGTTAGATCCTGAGTTCTGATTGGCTCAGTTGGATCCTTCTGATTGGCTATGAACTATCTGGATCTTTCTGATTGGCCAGTACACATTTGGATCCTTCCGATTGGCCAGGACACATTTGGATCCTTCTGATTGGCCAGGACACATTTGGTTGGATCCTTCTGATTGGCTAGGAACTATCTCGATCCTTCTGATTGGCTAGGAACTATCTCGATCATTCTGATTTGCTAGGAACTATCTCGATCCTTCTGATTGGCCAGGACACATTTGGATCCTTCTGATTTGTCAGGACACATCTGGATCATTCTGATTGGCCAGGACACATTTGGATCCTTTTGATTGGCTAGGACACATCAAAATCATTCTGATTGGCTAGGAACTATCTCGATCCTTCTGATCGGCCAGGACACATTTGGATCCTTCTGATTCGCCAGGACACATTTGGATCCTTTTGATTGGCTAGGAACTATCTCGATCCTTCTGATTGGCTAGGACACATCAAAATCATTCTGATTGGCTAGGAACTATCTCGATCCTTCTGATTGGCTAGGACACATTTGGATCCTTCTGATTCGCCAGGACACATTTGGATCCTTTTGATTGGCTAGGAACTATCTCGATCCTTCTGATTGGCTAGGACACATCAAAATCATTCTGATTGGCTAGGGTACAACTAGATAATGCTACTTTTTTTGTGCCATGCGAGAAAAAATTCGATAATCTTCAGAGACCACTTCTCACCTGGATCCAATCAGTGGTGGCAAACCATTTATGCGATTTAATATCGTTTACTCCGTTTTTGAGATTGCCGAACCGCTTGGTGAGATCCACCTGCAGCAGGTTGCGCAGCAGGTCCTTCAGATCCGAGGAGAAGTGGCTGGGGAAGCGCACCTTGCCGGAGACGATCTTCTCGTAGATCTGGATTGGCTGATCGGCGAAGAACGGCGGGTAGCCGGCTGCCATCTCGTAGACAAGGACGCCCAGAGCCCACCAGTCCACGGCTTTGTTGTAGCCCTAGGCAAAAATTGAATAAGCGAAAATTGCCTTATTTATTTCATAACAATGCGCTTATCATACTACTTATCATTTTTAGTAGACTGATGAGACTGATTTTGATGAGGCTAAAAGCAAGGTAAGTAATTCTATGAACTTCCGAAAAAAATCGGCTTTGGGGCGGCTCAGGGCGATTTTTAAGATGATTGTCAGAGCGATTAACAGACGATTGTCGGGGCGATTAACAGACAATTATCAGGGCGATTTACAGACGATTATCGGGCGATTTACAGACGATTGTCAGGGCGATTTACAGACGATTATCGGGCGATTTACAGACGATTTTCGAGGCGATTTACAGACGATTATCGGGGCGATTTACAGACGATTATCAGGGCGATTTACAGACGATTATCGGGCGATTTACAGACGATTCTCAGGGCGATTTACAGACGATTATCGGGCGATTTACAGACGATTCTCAGGGCGATTTACAGACGATTATCGGGCGATTTACAGACGATTATCAGGGCGATTTACAGACGATTATCGGGGCGATTTACAGACGATTATCGGGGCGATTTACAGACGATTATCAGGGCGATTTACAGACGATTATCAGGGCGATTTACAGACGATTATCGGGGGCGATTTACAGACGATTATCGGGGCGATTTACAGACGATTATCGGGGCGATTTACAGACGATTATCAGGGCGATTTACAGACGATTATCAGGGCGATTTACAGACGATTATCGGGGCGATTTACAGACGATTATCGGGGCGATTTACAGACGATTATCGGGCGATTTACAGACGATTATCGGGCGATTTACAGACGATTATCGGGGCGATTTACAGACGATTATCGAGGCGATTTACAGACGATTATCAGGGCGATTTACAGACGATTGAATTGGTGACTTTAAGCACTATTTAGGATGCTGAAGTTTGTATATTGAACGATTCGATCCAAGCGATTTCAAGGATAACCCAGAGATTATTCTAAGCTTATGAAGCGCCCAAGTCTGCTCACCTTGCTCAGGATGATCTCAGGCGCCAGGTACTCGGGCGTGCCGCACAGAGTCCAGGTGCGCCCTTGACCCGCTTGGCAAAGCCAAAGTCCGTCACCTGGGAACAAAACGACAAAAAATTGTTTTGTTAAAAATCTGTCAATTATTTTCGGTTCTGTGGCTATAGATAAAGAAGTCTATAAGTGCTTCTGTAGCAATGACACATCTATATAGTGGGCAAATCAACTACAGACAGGACAGTGTGTTGTCATCGCATGCTCAATGACAAACGGACTGAAGTGTGAACAACAATTAATCAATCATAAATAATAAATATTGGCTGAAAATCAGGCACATTCGAGTTTAAGTTTTAAGCTATGCAATCTAATGGAAATTGAAGTAACTTTAATAAGAAGCAGCTGGGGCAATAGGACGGCCTTTTTGGCATATAGAGTTTCTAAAACAACTACGACAGATACAGAGATAGACCAAGCCGTCATGCGTAGGTTTAAACAA
>NIVC01000756.1:0-50286 GCA_002269645.1 Macrostomum lignano | reverse complement strand
GTTTGCATGAATTGGGACAAAGCCTTCCGTTTTAGATAAATCACTCGGCGCCTTGATTTTGTTTGAATGCTTAAGCGGACAGGGGTCCTTTGGAATGGTGTGAGTTGGGGTGGGTGGTGGTGGTGTGACTGCTTGGCTGGTTGGCACTGTGGGGGGTCTCGGGGGGGGCGACTGAACGATTAAACCAAACTACAACCATTAAGTTTGAGGCGGGGCGGAAGAAGGGGTTGAGATTTATTATGCCTCTTTTGTAACAAGTCACGACAGGACCATTCCACGCCTTGCGTGATGGGCCCGAACTTTTCCTTATCTGTTTCAACTGTTGGTTTCTAAAAAATTAATTTGCTAACATGTTTCTCTAAGTTTGTAAGATTTAGCTTATAGTCTGGATAAAATTCTTTAGCAAAAAAGGCAGCTCAAGTGCAATAGAAGCAGCTGTACACATTAACAAAACAAATTTTCTGTCTACTCTTGCTTTGGGGAGGTCTGGGCTTTTCTGGGTCAAGTGATGTTAAATGATTCAGATATTGTAAATGTGACAATTATACAAATTCAGATTCCTGGCCGAAGCCAAATTTTGCATTTTTGATATCCTGCTGAGATTTTTAATTGCTTCAAAATTTCACTTTATTGGAAATTGGAGTTTTTTTATTAACGAACTGCAAAACGATTAACATCAAGATATAAAACAAGCACAGCACAGCACATCATATCACAGCACATCACATGCTGTGACCTGTGACTGTGATGTGCTGTGCTGTGATGTGATGTTCTGTGCTGTGCTGTGCTGTGCTGTGCTTTGCTGTGCTGTGCTGTGCTGTGCTGTGCTGTGCTTGCTGTGCTGTGCTATTGCTTTGCTGTGATGTGCTGTGGCAGCTCGTTTCTAATTCTAATCCTGTTTCTACTTCATGTATATCAAACAGACGCCCAGCCAGATCCTAAAAAAGAACAATGAGTTGAATTGAAATGAAGAGGAAAATAGTGAAACAAAATTTGCTGCACCTAAATATGAATATGAAGATAAGAAAAAAAGTGAACGAAATAACGTCCACTTAGACCACTATCTTCTGTTTAATTTATACGAGTGGATTTTGTGACCTGTGAGGGCAGATAAATGTACAGCAAGGCAAGCTAGAACTCTGCAGAGGGCCAGGGGCATAGCGACTTTCAATACAAGTTGATGTGATGTGAGTGTTAAGACCTGGCAAAAGACAAAGTAAAATGTCTAACAAGCATGATAACTCGAAAACATACGACAATGTGTACTTTTTGTAGAATCAAGAAATTTGCAATTGCAATGATAAACTCATTGCGAGATATCCTTCTCCATTAAAACTTTATCAATTAATCAGACAAAGTTGAAGAGCTTGCCATTCTACTACCAGTAGGCTGTATTGAAAATATTAGCAAATTTAAATCGTTAGCATCTTGAATTCTTCCGCTCAGCCAATCACCGACCGGGGAGGGGGGAGGCACGGATTGATTGGCGGGTAAACCTTGACTTAAACCTTGGGAGTTTTCTCAATTCCTTTCTATTCCATCCACCCTGCTGCTCTGCCCATAGTTCAACTGTAGCAAAACTGGTAATCATTTATCAACCAGCATTTTTTGTTCAATTATGTCAGAATTTCCATACGAAATCGAGCTGCAGCTGCAGCTACTGTTTCTGGCTTTGCAGAAGGACAGGTAAATATTTTTAAATATGCTGACTCGGTTTATATTCCATGATATGATATGAGTAGAATAGAATCATACCAGTTATTTAGTAACTGTCATATTGGCACAAGTGTAAATGACAACTACAAATGTATGTAGTCTATAGAGTGCAGATTTAGGCTTTAACAACTTTGACATGTTGACATCCTGCTGGTGCTGATCTTTCATCACTCCAGTCCGTCGGTCACCACCCGCCATGCAGCAGCGAGCCGGTGCTGGTGCAGGGCACCTATAGCGCCGATAGCGGCAGCAGCGTCGCCGCTAGCATCGACCCGAGCCCGAAGCCGAAGTCGTTCCTCCAGCCGCTGCTGCCCGTCGGAGCCCCTCAGCAGCACGAGCAGCTTCGGGCCATCCTGCAGAAGCACGAGCGCCGGCCCTACCGCCCAGTGCTGTGGCGTGTTCTGCAAGAAGAACAACGAGCCCGAGTCGTTCTACCGCGGCCACACCGTCAAGGACGGCAACGGGGACGTCGTCTGCCCGGTGCTGCAGAGCTACGAGTGCCCGATCTGCCACGCCACGGCCGCGCACACCGTCAAGTACTGCCCGGTTGGCAACGGGGTCGCCAGGCGCGGGCGCGGCGGCGGCGGCGGCAGAGTCTGGAGTCAGGCCAAGCGTAGCTAAAAAATGATTTTAACAAAGTTGCTCGAGAAATTTAAACAAATTAATTGCGAATTGGTGTGCATTGTCTTCACAAACTGTTTCTATTCTGCTTTTTTGGTTTTTTAACAAAATCCCAATTGTAAATATTTCATTTCATTTTATCTCATAAACCCCTCGCATTTTACTGTCCTTTTCTACTCATTTATTATTGATAAATCATAACCATAAGCCACATTTATCTTCATATTCTAATCAATCATTTCATTTCAATTTCCGTTCTTCAGTTTTTGTAAATAGCAATTTTAAATTTGACATTAACCAATTCCGCTTTGCTAATTCAATAAAATATCTAAATATTTGTTATACCGATGTAGGGAACTGTCGTCATGGCAACTAATCGCGTCTGACGTGGTCACGTGACAACAGGCTGGGCGGGCTAGTAATTAAATTGGGCTGGCCAGGACTGCTAGCGCACCTGCTGTTTGTTGCAAAACTCAGTTTCCATTTTCTAAATGCACCTAAATTGACGAATTGCAATTGTAATTGTGTTTCTGGCTAGTGGCGCAGTTCTAAATACACAGTTTGAAACACATCACCAACACCAATGGAGCTGGAGTCCTGCAGTTTCAATATTTTTCGACCTCTTGAAATTTGAAAAGGCTTTTTAATTCAGTGATTCAAGTTTCAAGCAATTTAATGAGCTGCCAGCCTGTCACTCTTGTCTCAGTCAATGAGCCGCCAGCCTGTCACTCTTGTCTCAGTCAATGAGCCGCCAGCCTGTCACTCTTGTCTCATCCAATGAGCCCCTAGCCTGTCACTCACTTGTCTCATTTAATGAGCCCCCAGCCTGTCACTCTTGTCTCAGTCAATGAGCCCCTAGCCTGTCACTCTTATCAATCAATAAGCTGCTAGCCTGTCACTCTTGTCTCAGTCAATGAGCTGCCAGCCTGTCACTCTTGTCTCAGTCAATGAGCCCCTAGCCTGTCACTCTTATCAATCAATAAGCTGCTAGCCTGTCACTCTTGTCTCAGTCAATGAGCCGCCAGCCTGTCACTCTTGTCTCAGTCAATGAGCTGCTAGCCTGTCCTCTTGTCTCAGTGAATGAGCTGCCAGCCTGTCACTCTTGTCTCATCCAATGAGCCCCTAGCCAGTCACTCACTTGTCTCATTTAATGAGCCCCCAGCCTGTCACTCTTGTCTCATCCAATGAGCCCCTAGCCTGTCACTCACTTGTCTCATTTAATGAGCCCCCAGCCTGTCACTCTTGTCTCATTCAATGAGCCGCCAGCCTGTCACTCTTGTCTCAATCAATAAACTGCCACCTTGATCTAGATAAGCTGCGAGGTTAAATTTTAAAGCAAATACTTTTCTTGCTACTGCAAGTAGCAAGTATTGTGAATGAAGTGTTTGCATGTATTTGATACGAGCTAAATGTGCATTTAGTGAACGATAAATGAAAATCGAGAAGCAAGCTCAGCTGAGTAACGCAGCTCGTAATACAAAAGCGAGATAAAATCTACTTAATGAAATGATGGGTGTCGGTTTGCTAAACTCGCTGCACACTCGTAGACTTGACGACTGGACTGGGCTGTACCAGCAAACGATAGCAGTTGCCCCAGTTGGTGGGATTCCCCATTCTCGGTTGGTGCGATTCTAATGAATTTTTATTGAGTTTTTTTACAGGATTCGTTTTTGCAATTTGTAAAGCATAGCATAGGAAGCTTCCAGTGCGGAACCGCGCAACCATTAAAAAATAGACAGCTGATGAGATTCTGTCAGAGATTCTGTCAGAGATTATGTCAGGGATTCTGTCAGGGATTCTGTCAGGGATTCTGTCAGGGATTCTGTCAGGGATTCTGTAAGGGATTCTGTCAGGAATTCTGTCAGGGATTCGGTCAGGGATTCTGTCAGGGATTCTGTCAGGAATTCTGTCAGGGATTCTGTCAGGGATTCTGTCAGGGATTCTGTCAGGGATTCTGTCAGGGATTCTGTCAGGGATTCTGTCAGGGATTCTGTCAGGGATTCTGTCAGGGATTCTGTCAGGGATTCTGTCAGGGATTCTGTCAGGGATTCTTTCCTCACTCACACCCACTAATCGCAGAAGCGGTCACACCGCTTTCACATCTGCTTGTCCATATCGAAAGTGACTCGGCCGCGACCAGCGCCAACCATTGGCAGCAGCGGCAGCGCGGCCTTCTCAGCAACCTCGGCGGTCGCAGACGAAGCCGACGTGGAGGCCGTCATTCCTTGCTGTCTGTGCAGATGTAGCGGAGGCCGCGGCGGCAGCGTGTTGACCAGGTCGGTGCCAGCGTCCATATTGACGTGAATCTCCAACGTGCGGATCTGGCCGTTGCCCTGCTGCTGAGCTGCCGCTGCCGGCTCCTCTTTGTCCCCGCCGACCCCAGCGCCGCCACCGTCGAGCCGGAGGCTTTTCTCCATCCGCTTCCGACGGACGTCGTAGCCGCAGAGAGCCACCGCCAGAGCAAAGTGACAGCCGGCGAAGACGAACAGCAGCGAGTAGGTGACGACCTGGTGCAGCTGCTTGCGGGCGGCGATGGCCTCGAGCAGGTCGGCAATGCAGTTGTCCTTGTGGAAGGCGAGCGCCAGACCCGGCGGCGGCTGTCGCTTT
Organism: Macrostomum lignano; assembly: GCA_002269645.1. Taxonomy (NCBI): domain Eukaryota; kingdom Metazoa; phylum Platyhelminthes; family Macrostomidae; genus Macrostomum; species Macrostomum lignano. The sequence goes on along the minus strand of NIVC01000756.1, from coordinate 45,342 downwards.
TCCCTTCTTCCAGGCGTCGCTGATGCTGTCGTGTGGTTGCACAGCCGCGGCAGGCGCCGGTCCAGCTTCCGGCAGCTGGCGAGGCCATCGCGGAACGGCCGGAAGCAGCTGAGACCTGGCCGCGAGCTGTCCAGTGTTGGACGGCCGGCGCAGGTCGCGTCCAGCGCCTCCCCCAGCTGCTCGCGCAGGTGATCATCGATGCGCACAGTCTGGTCGAAGGCGACCATGTAGCCGGCCAGGACGGACTCGCCGCACAGGCCGACCAGGAGGAAAACGCCCAGCGCCTTCGGGCTCTGGCAGCAGCAGGAGCAGAAGATGCTCAGCCAGACCAGGGAGACAACAAAGAACGGCACGGCCGCCTTCAGGCAGGGGTCTCGCTCCAAGAAGGAGGCGCAGCCGCCGAGCTGGCGGGTGCAGACCAGGTAGCCGATGCCGCTGGCCCCGCTCTGGGCGGCGGTGAGGCCCAGCAGGCCGCAGAGCAGGCCGGCCAGGCAGTGCCAGCTGCGCCTGTAGCGGCTGACCTGCGGCCGGCTGGGCGAGGCCCGCGGCAGCTGCAGGATGCTGTCCACTAGGCAGCAGCACATGGCGGCGGAGCGCCTGCGCAACGGCGGGATGGGAAGTCGCGACGTTTATGATGGAGCTGACTTGTTAAGCTGTACATGGCTGTCTAGAACGTTCCCATAGACGTAAAAAACAATCTCGTAAATTTTTTGCATCATTGGAAACAAAAGTTTTTCTGAGAATCGCCCCTCGGAGAATCGCCCCTCGGAGAATCGCCCCTCGGAGAATCGCCCCTCGGAGAATCGCCCCTCGGAGAATCGCCCCTCGGAGAATCGCCCCTCGGAGAATCGCCCCTTGGATTCAATTTAATCGCCCTTCGGAGAATCGCCGCTTGGATTCAATTTAATCGCCCTTCGGAGAATCGCCCCTCGGATTCAATTTAATCCCCCCTCGGAGAAGTTCCCCTCGGAGAATCGCCCTCGGAGAATCGCCCCTTGGATTCAATTTAATCGCCCCTCGGAGAATCGCCCCTCGGAGAATCGCCCCTCGGTGAATCGCCCCTCGGAGAATCGCCCCTCGGTGAATCGCCCCTCGGAGAATCGCCCTTCGGAGAGTCGCCTGTAAGGCACCAAGAAGACTGAGCATCCTAGTAGGAGGTTCGATACCTCTACTAGCCAATTTAATCTACTTGAAATGTCTTCTCATACTCTGGTCCAACCAGAGAAATTCTTGTTTTTTCTGTATCTAGTTGGAGATTTGCACTCAGAGGTTTAGAATCAGAATTTGGTGCTCAGAAACGATAAAAGTGCACATAATTGAGACTTCCGCTCCGGCTGCAGGCTTTGGCAGCCGAGTTTTGAGCAGCTGGCGCAACTCACTGGCTGATGAATGCCTTGTAGCTTCGTGTGTGCCGCTGCGGCTGCTGCTGCAAGTGCTCCGCCGCCTCGGCCTGACCATTGTCAGGTAGGAACTGTAAGTCAGCGCCGTTGCTAAGGTTACCGGTATTAGAGCCAATTAGCAGCCGCCGCCGCTGCTGCTCTGCCGCGCTGTCCAAAGTGAACACCGCTGACGGCTTTGTCATCCGCGGTGCCGGGGAGCGGCGCTCTGCCCTGCCCAGCTCGCGGCAGTTTTGTTGCAAAGTTATCCCGCTGGCCGGTCCAGAGCGGGGCAGAGCGAGGGGACGGGGGGGCAGCTCGCTTTGAGCAGAAGAGAGCGGAGCGGCGTTGCAATTGGGATTTTAGCAGTGAGTGAATAAGGGGAGATCTGCCGGGTTACTGGGAGTGGCTGGCGCGAGCTCTGTCATAAATAATCCAGGACTGGGTCGGGATTGGGGAAGGGGAACAGACGGGAAGATTCTCCCCTCCCCTCGCCGATCCCCATCTCGTCTCTGCTCCGCAACGGCCAAACTGCAGCGGATTGCCGCCTGCGACGCCCCCGCTTTCAGCCACCGCCGCCGCTTCCACCTCTCCGCCGCCTTTACTTTTTCCTTTTTCCCCATCTCTTCTCCCGGCTGCTTGCCGGGCTGAGGGGGGGGGGGTGGGCAAGTTTCGGGAGGCCACGGGAATCGGTCAGAAATGAGCTGAATGAGGAATGGGAGCGTAAAATGGGAGCGGGGGAGTTGGGGGCGCATCTCCAGCCCGGCGGCGAGTTTGACCTGCCGTGGCTCTGGTCCCAATCCTGTCGCCTTGTACTTTCCGACATCGCAACTCGCGGGGGGCAGGCCTAATTATTAGCAAATATAATTTTCCACTTGTTGCCGGGCATGAATGAATAATTATCCCGCACTAAATTATGGGCAGGGAGTAGCAACAGCCCGTGTTCTCGGCGCAAATTCTATAAGACAAGAGCCATGCTGAACTCGCGAGCTGGCGTTCAACTTGAGCACTGAATAACTGAAGGAAGGCCTGCCCTGCTCCCGTGTGTCTCTGTAGAAAGCGAACAGCGCTTGAAAGCTAAGAGAAAGTGAAGGCTTGAAGGAGACAGAGCAAACTAGTACAAGTGGGGGGGTCTATAGCCTGCCTTTCTGCTCAGCATTGGGGAAAACTTGACCCAACAAGCCATTCGCCTGTGTCGTCAAAGTCAAACTTTGCGGTGACCGATTCCTCTTGCACTCCACTGCAACGCCTGCCTGACAAGTCTACCCCTTGATCCGGGCTTCTGTCAGCCCTAACTCTGCCTCTGCCCCGGATTTGGGTGCACTAATTGAGTGCCAGACTGACAGGCAGACAGACAGCAGGCAGTTTGCGTTCAGGGACCAAATTGACTGCTGACGGAAGCCTCTAACGACAGGCGGGGTTGCCGTGGGAGGTTCGGAGAGTAATTAGCCGCCTGGGCTGCCTAATGCGCCGCTGGATTTGCCGACAGCAGCGCGGCCTAATCTGATCGACGTCAATGGGAGCGCTCGACACTTGTGCAGGCAAAGGCACACAGGCCATCCGCACGCCTCATCGATGGGCTGTAGGCGATAAGTAGACTCAGGATGCAGGGTGGAGGCTGCGAGACTCATGCAAGGCGAATAATTCGATTTCATCATCTCCTACTAAATTGGGTCTAACCACGCTTTGAACCTCTGTCAACCAGACCCTTTGTGCATCGGTGCTATGTTTCGTTTGTAACCCATACCCCGCGGCCCAAAACATAAACAAACCGAAAATACATAAATCTCCGTCGAAGACAGGAACTCCTCCTTAAACAAAATTGGTGTTGGACTTTTAGCGGCTTTCAGAAGCTCCGCTAGTCCCCAACCTTCAGGGGACTCCGCTAGTCCCCAACCTTCAGGGGACTCCGCTAGTCCCCAACCTTCAAGGGACTCCGCTAGTCCCCAACCTTCAGGGGACTTCGCTAGTCCCCAACCTTCAGGACTTCGCTAGTCCCCAACCTTCAGGGGACTCCGCTAGTCCCCAACCTTCAGGGGACTCCGCTAGTCCCCAACCTTCAGGGGACTCCGCTAGTCCCCAACCTTCAGGGGACTTCGCTAGTCCCCAACCTTCAGGGGACTCCGCTAGTCCCCAACCTTCAGGGGACTCCGCTAGTCCCCAACCTTCAGGGGACTCCGCTAGTCCCCAACCTTCAGGGGACTCCGCTAGTCCCCAACCTTCAGGGGACTCCGCTAGTCCCCAACCTTCAGGGGACTCGCTAGTCCCCAACCTTCCTGGGGCTCCGCTAGTCCCCAACCTTCCTGGGACTCCGCTAGTCCCCAACCTTCAGGGACTTCGCTAGTCCCCAACCTTCTGGGGCTCCGCTAGTCCCCAACCTTCAGGGGACTCCGCTAGTCCCCAACCTTCAGGGAACTCCACTAGTCCCCAACCTTCAGGGGACTCCGCTAGTCCCCAACCTTCAGGGGACTCCGCTACTCCGCAGATTTCAACGCCCAACACGCCGACTACTTGCAGAAAAAGTGCAACAAAGTTTCCTATAAAAATATTACTCTGCATCTGCTGCTGAAATTCTATACACCGGAAGCGGCTCTCGCCTTGGCATCAAATATACGAGCTGGTAATTTCCGAGCTCAGCAACTTCGGAAAAATCCGATTGGTTGCTACACCCGGGATCTGGAGGAATTATTTTAGACAAGATCGAGTTGCCAATTATTATGCTAATGAGCTGCTGCTGCGTGGCCAAGATTTGCATGCCCTGACTGACTGACTGACTGACTGACTGACTGACTGACTGACTGACTGACTGACTGACTGACTGACTGACTGACTGACTGACTGACTGACTGGCTGACTGACTAACATATAATTCCCTAGTCCAAGTGCTTCGTGTCAGGAGTCCTTGACCGGCACAAAGCTGCAGGTTAATGACGTGTCGCTGGCCGATTTTGGCCTCATTTGGCTGGCCAGATCGAAGCGGCCGCTTGAAGAACAGCCGCAGCTGTCAATCAATTCGGGCCGGCCATGCTGGGTGCCATTGGGACCCGAGTTCCCTCTCCCCGGCTGTGTCCAAACCAGCCTTATCGATTCGGATTTTACTCATCCGAGCAAGCCGATATATCGACACCAAATCCCCGAGCTGAGTTTTTGTCCTTTCTGTCTGCCGAAGCAAAAATCCCCAGAGTGCCCCCCCCTCCAAACCCTCCCCGCTTCTCGAGTTCCGCCGGTGCCTCCCCAGCCCAGATGCGGATTTGACAGGCCTCCGGAGCAAGTGGATAACTGCGCACCCGTTTAATGGAGCGTCCGCCGGGTGGGCCCAGCGCCGCCTTACCGAAGGAGCAGACGAAGCCGAAGTCGCAGGATCCACAGCCGATTCTCCGAGCTTCTGCCGCCGCCGCCGCCGCCTCGGCCAGGGAGATTCGCCGTCAAAACCGCCGGGGGGATCCCCTTTTAGAGCAGGGATCGGAGTCAATCAAATTTGGCTGCCAGCTCCCTCGCGCAGTGGCTCGCCGCCGTGTCCAACAGAGAGCAAGCGGCGAGAGCTGCTCCCCTGCTGCTCTCCATCGCTGTTGCTTCGCCTCCGCCAAGCCCGCGTGCTTTAGGCGGGATTTTTCTCCCCCAGATACCGGCAGCGGTGGGGGATGCCGGGCTGGCTAACAAGCGCCGAGAAACTGGAGGTCCGGAGGGTTGGCAGCAGTTCGAAGTTTGGCGACTAGCGAACGGCCGAGTAGCCAGCCTCCAGCGAAGCCTCATATTATACCCCAAATGAGGGATTTGAGAACCGCGGAGGCGCAGCAGCGGACAGGCGGGAAGACAAAGCAAGGCAGGGCTGGCCTCCGGGATCTGCTCTAGAGTAAAAGGCCCAGCAGTAAAAGGGATTTCAAGTCGGCCCCAACTGCAAATCAAATCCCAATAAGTTTCTCCCCTGACCGCTGGCCTTGGCTCACCCAAGTTTATCCCCGCAGTCCCGCTGGATTTGAATAATTAAGTTTATACCCTCTGTATTGTAGCGAAATAAAATACAGTGCAATGCTTGCTCATCAATATGATTAAAATCTACGATTTTTATTAGTTAATAATTGACTGAATTCAGTTGCCAGCTCGATCGGGTGGGTTGGCAGTTCAACTCAGTCAGAGAGTTACAGCGAATGTCAGCAACTATTCTAGAAATTACAACTCAAACTTGAAAGCACGCACAACAACTAAATGTGCAATATACTCAAAAAGCACAGCTTAGAACGCGGGGAGTTTGCTGCTACTTCTAGTACGAAGCAATGTGCACTGACACTATTTTGAACCCTCCTCTGTAAAAAAATTGACTCGCCGTACGAAGAAGGCCAGGCCGGGACAACCTTCTGGGCGCTCTGGCAGGCGCGGGGTGACACACAATTTCCAGCCAAAAAACAAGTTGATCAGAGAGGTCAAAGCCGGGAAACTCACAGGACGGACTCGAGGTGCGGATGCATGCAAATTAAAAATCTTCGGAATTCTGCCAAGAGCAGCAAGACAAGTGTGCAGCGTGGCTGGAATAGCGACAGACAGAATGAAGCAAAAATAGGAAAATATTAGAAAATGTGGATCCACGAGCATGGATACACCACTAACATCAGAGCTCAAGAAAATTAATAAAAGACCAGGAAATGTTAGCGTAAAGGCAAACACAACATTTACTTCTACAAAATTCATTTTAACAACTACAAAATTTTAAGGCTTTGAAGAGATGTCGGATAGGGGTAGAGAAGCCTGAATGACACGGGGTCAAGGAGTAGCGGAGCCTGAAGGACACGGGGTCAAGGGGTAGCCGAGCCTGAAGGACACAGGGTCAAGGATAGAGGAGCCTGAAGGACACAGGGTCAAGGGGTAGCGGATGATTGCCAAATCCGGCTGCATGTATTTTGAGCTTTCAGTGTACAACTTGAACTCTCTTCTCCTGGGTACAAGTGAGTTCTAGATATTTCACCAAATAACCCCGCATTTATAGTCACAGTTGCCATGACAACACGTCATGGACCAGTCAACCAGTTATTTCCTCGGTGGCAGCCGGCGCACCTCCTCGGCCAGCCAGTCGATTCCAGCCTGCAGGCCCTCGCCGGAGATGGCGTTGCTAGGCACGATGTTCCAGGACTTGTTGCTGAGGCAATCCTTCAGACCGAGCATCTGCGTGCACTTCACAGGTGACAGGGCATCTTTGTGGTCCATCTTGTTGGCGTAGAACAGGAACGGGATGCCCCGTGTCCGGATGGCGTCGTGGGCCAGCAGCTGTTCCAGTTCGTCCTTGGCCACCACGAAGCGCAGCTTGTCCGAGCTGTCAATCACAAAGATGATGGCGTCGCAGTCGCGGTAGTAGTGCTCCCACATGTTGCGGTAGCGGCCCTGCCCGGACATGTCAAAGCAGGTCATGCGCAGATTCTTCATCTCGAGGCGTTCAACGTTGAAGCCAACAGTCGGACAATGTTCTGCATGGTGGCGTTGGCCGGCTTCAGCTTGTTGATGATGGTCGTCTTGCCGCTGTTGTCGAGTCCCACCACCAGAACATTTGCCTCTCGCTTGCCCAGAGCGCTGCCCATCCCGGACGAGATAAAGCAGAGGGTTTAAAATTTATTGAATATGTTTAAATATGCGCGGGTATCATCTAGCTATATCATACTTAAAACTGGAAAAGCCAGACCTATCGCATTTATCAAATAATTTACTGGCATCACACTTTATAGCTCGTATTGAAAATTTTAGCTATATCGAAAAGTATTCAATTAATTCGTAACTCATATTGAAATACGTAAGAAACTGTACAGAAGCACCGGAAGAGTCATTAATAATGTACAAGGCACTCTAGTTCCAAAAGTCAGATACATACACGATCATTACTAGTAGTTTTTAGCTTGGGCAAAGCAAAACAGAAAAAAAACAGTTTCATTTGAATCAGGGAAAGATAGCAGAGATTGCTTGAATAAAAATAAGCCTTGTGCACTGAAAGTATATAATAATCTAGAGATGTGTTACTTGATTATTGAATCTTCTTTAACGATTTGAGATATCATTTTACTGCATGTAAGAAACAAATAGTTGTAAATGCAAGTAGGAATTGCTAAGAAACTATAATATTCTTGTTATTAACGCATTGAGCTGATTTGTATTAAATAAAAAATACAACTATTATTCGTTTAACAGTATTGTGTAGAATAATATAGGATAACAAATATCCAGTCATATAATTGCCATATCCCTTATACTAAAAATGAAAATCTTGCTTGCTTGCTTGCTTTTTTATTGCCATATAAACGACCTAAAGTTAACACCCAATAAAATTGTTTTAGGTGATCTTAGTATGACACTATGACAAAGTCTGAGTCTCAGCCATAATATTTCAGAGCTTTCCAAGCTAAGCGCTCACAAATTTAAATCGACAAGCTTCCTTTTGCTTCAAGTTTGGATGCGAGCAATTCTTCGCATTCCTAAAAAACTTTGCTTTTAACCAAGTTAAATACAGCTAAATACACAGTAATATTGCTTAAATAAAAATTTAAAGAGGACCTTTTATTTTAAAACTGTTTATTTTACATGCAAAGAGAAATAGTTGTGCTTTAGTCATTTTTCTTGATTACAATCTAAAGGTTTTGTTTTTATAAAATAACATTACACAATTATCGCGGATTCGCGGATTCGTTGGGTTCATTCTAAGAAACCAAAGCAGATCAAAATCAATAATTATGCTTACGCTTACCAACTGCTGTAAAAGGTAATGGCTAGGGTTCCGGCACCGGAACCGGTTTTCTAATGGCTATGGATCCGGCAGTCTTCTGCAGGCAGTTATCTAATATCTACTAATGAAGTCTTGAACATTAGAAGTATCTTGATTTGAATCTTATCGCTTCGTTTTGATCTTATCTTGAACAAAATCTCAATATCAACCACCCGTTAAAAAGTAAAATGTTTCTGCTAGCTATATTATACCCATAAATTGCACTACTGGAATACCACTGGCCGGATCCATAAGACCATATAGCCGTTAGAAAATGGGTTCCGGTGCCGGAACTCTAGCCATTGCGGTTGTAAAAAAGGGCTCATCATCGGTCATTTGATTAAAAATTAAAAGTTACCTTTCTTTACCTAAAGCGAAATCGTAGCAGTATCGTTTTAATGATAATTGAGTCCTCGTCGCAGATTTAATGCTCGAATGCTTAATATTCTCTTAGTCTTAGCTTAGTAAAAATTTGTATCAAATTATGCATTATTACATGATTGGTCATGTATACCTGCTAGTTTTTTATATACAGAGTAATTCACTTCTAATATCATTATTGTTTCTGATACTATCCAAAGATTAGTAACAAATAACAAACAGAAAGTAATTTATTTTTTGGCATGAAATTATTAAATCATATTTTTACAAGTAGATTGATAATTTTAGGTATGACATGTCTATATTATTGACCCATTGATTTCCCTATTGTAGTACAATGTTAATTTGTAACCAATAAATGGCCATCATTATAGTAGAGTGTTTGGGACTAGCACAGATTGGCCCCTGGCAATGTAGGCACAGTCTGGTACATTGGCATAGTCTAGCATAGAAAATGGGGTTGTCCAGCATAGTTCAAACCTTGGCTGTTATAGAGATTGGTTATTGTTATTTCTTTTAAAAAGTGAAGTGAATATGTCCTTAAAGTTAAAATGGAAAAAAAAATTTCATACTTTTATTTGGGTTTTACTTTAACAAATATAAAGAAAGCTTTTGTTATTATTTTTAATTATAGTAATGTTTACTTGCTTTATTATAACAATTTTCTATTAAAATTAGACTAAAAATAAACTCTCTAGAGGCTTTCTATAATACTAACAACAAAATACACTTGCACTATCTATAATTGGCAATAGACTATAGAGGGAAATATCAAAAATACTTACCTTTAAGCTGATCTAAAAAATTTAGCACTTCTAGTTAGATTCAAAATAGGGACTTTTGGCTATATTTTATATTGTTTTGTAATATTATTTTCAAGTTTGAATTGGTGTACATAGTACAACATTAAAAAATGATATCTAATATCTATGGCCAAAAAGGATAGGATATAGAAGTCTCTTGTACAAGGCAAGTCAATAGTCTATAGTTAAAGTCTATAGGCCAACAATGTATGCATTGTTACATTGTTACACTACTTGTAATACTATAAAAATAATCCTAGGCACTAATTAAGTGAAAGTTTCAAAACATGCATGGCATTTCCAATGCCCTCTTTGAGGCATATCTAGAAAAGTTTCTCTAGTGCCACCTCTATTTTAGCTTAGCATTTGGTACTATGCTATTTTAAGTAGCACATTATTATCTATTATGACTAATGTTTCTAACTAACTGCCTAATTGACTGACTGTTGATCTTGTTTAATTGTTATATTTACTATTAAAAATAATATTGCAAAACTAACTAGATTAGATTATCAGGCTTTAAAAGCTATATAGATAGCAAATCATTTGCCATTGGCCTTATTTCTATAAACCCAAATAGCAAGGTCTATTTTAGCTAATGCTTAATACTTGTAACAACTTTCTTTATTTGTTTTTCACCTTCTGTCTCTTGCTCCTTTCTTATGCATTGTTGAATTTTGTTTCTTCTTATTCTAATTGGCAATTAAGGAATACAAAATCCCAAGTTTTGTCAATCCTAGGATTCCTAGGATTGGGATATCTCAGACTTTAAAAAATCTCAAGATTCTTGGATTGGGATATCCTGGACTTTGCCAATCCTGGTATCCCAACAAATTGGGCTAGGATCCTGGGATAAAAAAGTTTCTAATTTTTGTTGGTACAATTTTGGTTTATGAAACCATTGAATCTGATTTTAAATGGCTTTCAATAATAAAGTAGATTAGAACAAAATATTTTGGTCACAAAAAACTGACAGTGAGCTCTGAATTGGAATGTGATGTATAGACTAGCATATTAGATATGCTATTTTACATGCCAGTATCAGCTCATGAAAATCACACTTGATTGTGATATAGCCTAGGGAATGATAGCTTATAGAGTTATAGCCCAAGGTACTAATACCAGGGTAGAAAGGGATCAGTTTTAAAGGTAGAGACTGCTTAAAGTATATATAGTTCTGCTACCACCTCTATGTTGGACATCTAAAGGATGTCCCAACAGTGCTAAGAATGAGGTCTTTCATATAAGGGGGGGCTTCTAATCTATGCAAGGTCGTGACCCCCTGATTTTAGCTGGGTTTGAGATCATTCAAATGAACAATGATTTCATGATTTGACTCCCATCTAGCAAGCTATAGCACTGTGATTGGAACCAATGAGGAATTGGCCTCTATTGCTTTAGACTCTGTGTACGGGTTTTAGAATAAAAATTAAATTAGTCTGTGAGTACCATATGCACACAGTTGCATATATATTATTGCACCTGAAATCTCCTACAATCTTACAACAGCTTCAGTTTTGTATCCCTGCAGCCTTAGCTTTCTCACTAGCCTACATGTTTAAAAGATTAATAAATCAAAGTAGGACAACTAGGATATGATTTTCACCTGACAGTAGCTTAGCTGCAGATACTACTACTAGATAATGAATGATTGAATTATTGCAAGCCAGCATCGGGATCCAAATGGTCAATCCTGGGATTTTTGAATCCTGGACAAGTGTGATCCCAGGATTTAGAATCCCAGGATTCAGGCATAATTGAAATCCCAGGATTTGGGCCTAATCCTAGATTTTGGGATCCTGGAATTGTATTCCCTGTTGGCTATCTCTCTGTATCTTATATTTATCATTTTATCCTGCCTTTTGGTTGTGCCTTCTACTCACTCTCTATTGCACATGCTGACTTGTTTTAATTATTATTTTCTACCCCCTCCCTTGCATTCTATTGCACAGTTTAAATTTGTATTTGCTAGAAATTTAACTTGCACAGTTAAGTGTCTTACAAATATATACATTTGGACTGGCATCTCAATTGCTTGGTTTTGTGTCTTCAACTCAAAATAAAATACAAATAAATTATTTACAGTTATAATAGATTTTAGTGCTAGGCTTATAGTTACTATTATTACATATTGCTTTGCAGACCTCTTTGCTTATTTAAAGTAACTATTGATATGCTAAATAATATATTAGCCATGTCAATTTATCTAGGGCTATAAAATCATTTTAAGCTTATAAAATTTTACTGCTTAATTTTATATCTAGGCAATAAGTTATATCATAATTTAAGATATTTTAGTAAAGTAGTAGAGTTGTTTTAAAGTGATAAATGGAATGACAAATACTTGTGCATTAAGATTTCTATTCTATTCATGATTTCCTTAAAATCTAGTTAAAGCCAAACGAAAAACGTCGCTCTTTCACGCATGTGCACTGACTACTCATTAGCGAACCATGTCTGCCATTAAGAAATGGTTTGAAGACAAAAAGCGCGAGAAGAAATTCTCTCGCATCGGCCCCGGCCAGCGCCTGTGCGACAGCAGCACCCAGCGGAATGCGCAGGCCGCCGCTGCTGCGGCTTCGTCCGCGTCCACTCCGCGCTTAGCGCCCTCGGCCTCCGCCGCCCGCGCCGGCGCCGCCGCTCTGGCTCGGTTGGAACGCGCCGAGGCCGAGAAGAAGGCGCCACGCCCGATCGGCGGGTTGCGGGGCAGCGGCCTGCGCACCGAGGCCGAGGTTCGCCAGGAGATTCAGCTGGAGCAGCAGGACAGGCAGCTGGCTGTGGACAAATTCTCTGAGCCGGTTGAGATCAACACGGATGCCGCGCCAGTGCTGGCCGTTAAGGGCGTCTACTTTAAGTGCCCGCTGGTTGGTGGCTCGCTGGCTTGTTGCGGGGCGGCTTCTGGGTTACTATTTGGGTTGCTCTAATTCAGTACTAGAGAAATCCCCGCTCAGCTATGGGGATTCTCAATCCATAACTAGTAGGGAAATCCCCGCTCAGCTATGGGGATTCCCAATCCATAACTAGTAGGGAAATCCCCGCTCAGCTATGGGGATTCCCAATCCATAACTAGTAGGGAAATCCCCGCTCAGCTATGGGGATTCCCAATCCGAAACTAGTAGGAAAATCCCCGCTCAGCTATGGGGATTCCCAATCCATAACTAGTAGGGAAATCCCCGCTCAGCTATGGGGATTCCCAATCCATAACTAGTAGGGAAATCCCCGCTCAGCTATGGGGATTCCCAATCCATAACTGGTAGGGAAATCCCCGCTCAGCTATGGGGATTCCCAATCCGAAACTAGTAGGAAAATCCCCGCTCAGCTATGGGGATTCCCAATCCATAACTAGTAGGGAAATCCCCGCTCAGCTATGGGGATTCCCAATCCATAACTAGTAGGGAAATCCCCGCTCAGCTATGGGGATTCCCAATCCATAACTGGTAGGGAAATCCCCGCTCAGCTATGGGGATTCCCAATCCATAACTAGTAGGGAAATCCCCGCTCAGCAATGGGGATTTACAATTCATAACTAACAGGGAAATCCCCACTAAGCAATGGGGATTCTCAATCCATAATGCGCTGTCAGAGATGAAGGTTTCCCTTCAGAAACAATGACCCCGACAATAAACCCTTGCTGCCCCCTGTTGTGGCGCGAGTATGGACTATTGAGTACTTCAGTCGTATCCTATTTATTTTTCAATGTATTCAATATTGTATTCAATTCTCGATCAACTCAAAGCATTGCGTAACATTTAATTCAAGCCAATCTGCCAAGTGTATACACTCAACGTGCATGCTCATTTACCAATATTAATAAAAAGCAGCGGAGTCAGTCGAGACTCCACGATTCTTATTCGCAATTCTCAGTCGCATAAAAAACCCACGCGTTCAATACACAACAACCCCACTCACTCCAGGTGAGTCCGGAGTCGCTGTCCTGGGAGGAGTGGAAGCCGAAGATCCGGCAGTTCCTGGCCGAGCAGATGGGTCAGGACTCGGCCCTGTGCGCGGCTGTGGCCATCCGGACGCTGAACCCGGCCGACCGGGCTGAGGAGTGCGCCCAGACAATCGCCAAGTACGTCAACAATGTGCTGGCCAACCCGGGCGAGGAGAAGTACAGGCGAATCCGCCTCGGCAACGCGGTCTTCCAACAGCGCGTCCACCCCGCCTGCGAGTCTGCGCTCGACTTCCTGCTGGCCTGCGGCTTCCAGCGCCAGGCGGGCGACTCTGGCGAGGACTTCCTCGTCCTGCCGCCCGAGGCCGACTTGGAAGCCCTGGCCGCGGCGCTCGAGTGCCTGCAGACCGCCGAGGGCATCGAGCCGCTGCTGGACCGCTGCACCTCCCTGCTGGAGATCTCGCCCGGAAGTGCCGCGTAAGAGCCCGCAAATCTGTCTGACCTTCACTCCCTCCTGATCCTTCTGACCTTCACTCCCTCCTGATCCTTCTGACCTTCACTCCCTCCTGATCCTTCTGACCTTCACTCCCTCCTGATCCTTCTGACCTTCACCGATCTCCCTTTTGATCCTTCTGACCATCACCGATCTCCCTTCTGATACTTCTGACCTTCACCGATCTCCCTTTTGATCCTTCTGACCTTCACCGATCTCCCTTCTGATCCTTCTGACCTTCACCGATCTCCCTTCTGATCCTTCTGACCTTCACCGATCTCCCTTCTGATCCTTCTGACCATACATGCGCAACCTCCAAAATTCGGTCGGCCGTGCGACTTAGTTTTTAACAAAATGCGACATTGTTTTTGGCCAAAAATGCGACTTACATGTGAAAAAACCGTAAAGCAAATTTAACGCAACCTTGGGTAAACGGCAGGAGTAACTATAACTGTCATTAAGCCAAAATGCCTCGTCAGCTACTTAGTACTACTTAGGAATTTTTTGGGTGGGCATTTTTGCGACTTCCTTGGTTGGCCGCCAAATCGGTCGGCCGGATCGGCCGACTCGGCCGACTGTTGCGCATGTATGCTTCTGACCTTCACCGATCTCCCTTCTGATCCTTCTGACCATCACCGATCTCCCTTCTGATCCTTCTGACCTTCACCGATCTCCCTTCTGATCCTTCTGACCTTCACCGATCTCCCTTCTGATCCTTCTGACCTTCACCGATCTCCCTTCTGATCCTTCTGACCTTCACCGATCTCCCTTCTGATCCTTCTGACCTTCAATCTCCCTCATATCCCGATTTATCTCTATTTCCTCTCAGATCCTCATTCATATCTAATCTCTTTCAGATCCCATTCATATCTAATCTCCCTCAGATCCCCATTCATATCTAATCTCTCTCAGATCCCCGTTTTTCTCTAATCTCCCTCAGGTTGCCGTCTATAGTTCCCTCTGGTCTCCTCTGCCCCATTTGCTCTCCCTCTCTGGGCCTTAGTTAACGTGACTCCACTTAGTTACTACGAGTATATCCATTTCCCGCTTCCCTGTTTGGTCTAGTAAATCAGAAACTTTTTCCATATAACTACTTTAAGTAGCAAAGAGTTTCACACATTTGTATAGATAGAGTTTATTGTGCATGCATTATACCGGCTTCCCCGGTTAATTTGATTTTTGCTCAACCGGGCGAGCCAAGGCTGGATGTCGCCCTGCTTCTATTGCCAAATTTGTCGCTGGATACATTCGATTTTGCCCGAGTCGTGCTTCGATTTCTAAACGGCTATTATCGTGCTTGCGTGGGCGGCCCGGGTTCTTTCCTATTTGATCCCCAGGTCGTGATTCGTTAAAATCCCGCCCGTCCTCATTTTGGCGTTCCGTCTGGCTTTTTCGCCTGTCGCTCCCGTGAATTCGAAAATGTCGAGTAGAGGCGCGTATTCACACTGGGAATATTTTTGGCTTGGAATTATAAATATCCCCTTTTTTTAGGCGTATTTTAAGCTTTTCGCTTCACCGTGACTGTCATCAGTGTTATGATTAATATGTTTTGTTTTGTTTTGAATAGCATGGGTGCGGAACTACTCGTATAAGATTTTTTCATTAATTTTGGCATTGGCCGGGATTAGCGAGATTATTGCAAACCCTGATATTCCTTCGTTTGCTGATTTTGAATCCGAATGCTTATTATTATTGATAAATCCGGCATGGCTGCCGCGTGGAACAGTTCCCAGTTTCACCGCGTCACAGAAAGCAGGCGGGGATCTTCAAGTGCCCCGCTTTATGGTGCTGCAATGCCTACCGAATTTACGAGCGCTTTGATGATTTTGCCTGTTTGGTGACATTTAATATGACTGAGTGAGTGAGTGAGTCCGATGCTCTGCAGATCAGCTGCTCCTGTTGCAACTCGAACACTTGCACACTTGGATTGAAATCCTAAGCGACATCAAAACGTCATTAGGAATCCATGCTCGAATGTTGTCATTTCTCTGGTTTAACCATCCGGCTCTCCATGCCGCACGAAAAGGGGCTTTCAATGTGTCAAATAGGCTTTCAAGGGTCGGAATGGATCTTTTAGGGGGTCAGAATGGCTCTTTTAGGGGGTCAGAATGGCTCTTTTAGGGGGTCAGAATGGCCTTTAAGGGGTCAGAATGGGTCTTTAAAGGGGTCAGAATGGGTCTTTAAAGGGGTCAGAATGGCCTTTAAGGGGTCAGAATGGCCTTTAATGGGTCAGAATGGGTCTTTGAAGGGGTCAGAATGGGTCTTTGAAGGGGTCAGAATGGCCTTTAAGGGGTCAGAATGGCCTTTAATGGGTCAGAATGGGTCTTTGAAGGGGTCAGAATGGGTCTTTGAAGGGGTCAGAATAGGTCTTCAAAGGGGTCAGAATGGGTCTTTAAAGGGGTCAGAATGGGTCTTTGAAGGGGTCAGAATGGGTCTTTAAAGGGGTCAGAATGGGTCTTTAAAGGATCAGAATGACCTTTAATGGTTCAGAATAAGGGGTCATTCTTAAAGGTCAGAATGGCCTTTAAGCGGTTAGAATGGCCTTTAAGGGGTCAGAATGGCTTTTAAGGGGCCAAAATAACTCAAGGTTTCAAGTAGGCATCAATGTGAAAAATCGTGTTGCGGCGATCTCTGTAGTCATTGCCAGGGGCTTCATGCAAAAGTTTTAACAGTTGCTGATTTCAATTCCAGCTCAGTCGCTAACCGAGTCGCCCTGCCCGAGGATTTCTATTCACTGACGCCCGAGGAGCTCGAACTGGAGCGGCTCCGCTTGCGCCAGGCCGCCGAGTCCGAGGAGATGCTGCGGACGCGCCAAATGCGCGAGCGCGAGCGCCAGCGGGAGACCCGGCGCTACCGGTTCTGCCTGGTCCGCGTGCGCCTGCCCGGCGGCCGCCTCATCCTGCAGGCCACCTTCGCCGCCACGGAGCAGCTGGCCGACATTTACAGCTGGCTACGCGACGAATGCCTGGAAGCTTCGGCTGCCACTGCCTTCCGATTGGTGTCGCCGGACAAGCGGCGTCTGGACGAAGCCGACGGGCGCACCCTGGCGGAGCTGGGACTCTGTCCGGCCGCTGTGCTGGCGCTGGCCGTCAGCGCCGACGATGGGGCGGCAGCGGCTGGGTCGGCCTCCCGGCTGCGGCCTGCGCTGGCCGCTCTTGTCCAGCCGCTGGTCTGAGGGCCGCCGCCCCCTCCCTTGACCTGTTAGTTTAAAATATGCATGACAACTATCTGTATTCATTCCGCTTGCCCTTCTCTGTGACTCCCTCATGCTGTGCTCAGTCAGTCTCAGCCCGCCTGTCCCCTCCCCTCAGACTCGCCATCATGCTGTGCTCAGTCAGTCTCAGCCCGCCAGTCTCCTTCCCCTCAGACTCGCCATCATGCTGTACTCAGTCAGTCTCAGCCCGCCAGTCTCCTTCCCCTCAGACTCGCCATCATGCTGTGCTCAGTCAGTCTCAGCCCGCCTGTCTCCTTCCCCTCAGACTCCATCATGCTGTGCTCAGTCAGTCTCAGCCCGCCTGTCTCCTTCCCCTCAGACTCCATCATGCTGTGCTGAGTCAGTCACTCATTTAGCCAATCGTTAAGTAGCCACTCTGACCGCCTTACTATGAGCACCTCTGAGCACTTTTTCCTGGCAGCTTTTTGTGCATCAGTCGTGTGAGTAAATGGATAATGCAATGGTCGGTTTCGGTTGATCAAAGCAAAGTACAATGGGCCAAGGCAAAGTGCACACTCGCGGCTCATTTACAGGCCATCGTAATTAGCGAGACAGGCATGAGTTGCGGTCAGGGGGTGCTGCAATCGATGGTAGCTAGCTGGCCTCAAGCATCTGACTGCGCGCCTAATAACTCGTAAATGTATGGGTATGCAGTACATGTATCATAATTCATTATTCAGAGTTTAAGGCCCTAGTTATAATAGAAAGCAAAAATTTGCAAGTAAAAAACTGTTATTGGCTCCGTATTATACTTATCTAATTTCATTTATTTCTTTATTATTCCATTTATTATTTCAATGAAGCCGTAACTATCAGGATGCTTGCTAAGTTGTGGCTCCGAGTTAGTTCCAGGCATTTGCTGAAGTGGGATTGGCAAAAAGAAGTCGTGCAAATCTTTCAAATTTTTAATTATTTCTGCCTCTCGCTTTCAAGCCAGTCTTTTATCCTAATTGCATGCACCTGTTCGCGCTCCTCTGAGTCTCTCCTTTTCCCCTGGCTTGGGGATCAGTGACCTTTCTGTTTAATTAGTAAATTATTTTTTGCATTGCTGCGCTGGTTCCCTAAATACTATATTATTAATGCTTTGTATATTTTTGAAGAGTGACCCTTTTTGTCCACTTAAGGGCGCTGCCGCCCTGTGCACTTAGTAAGACAATAAATAAGGTTTAATCTTTTGACATTTTCTCATATTTGAATTCATATTTTGAGTATAAAAGTATGCTGGTATTTGTACACTGACAGAGATGCAATGGCGATCACTTTCCTTATTTAATTTGCTCCGAAGTTTTATTGCCCCTGTGTTATGAAGCTATTTTGTTGTGCATGTGCAAATATATTAATTACCCAATGTACTGCAATTCTCTGCGAGTTATTCTTGTTCATTTTCTCTATTGCGTGAGGTTGGCTCACTGAAGAATTGGGGGTTTGGGTGGGGGGTTCAGTCTGGCTCACTGAAGAATTGGGGGTTTGGGTGGGGGGTTCAGTCTGGCTCACTGAAGAATCGGGGGTTTGGGTGGGGGTTCAGACTGGCTCACTGAAGAATCGGGGGTTTGGGTGGGGGTTCAGTCTGGCTCACTGAAGAATTGGGGTTTGGGTGAGGGGTTCAGTCTGGCTCACTGAAGAATTGGGGGTTTGGGTGAGGGGTTCAGTCTGGCTCACTGAAGAATTGGGGGTTTGGGTGGGGGTTCAGTCTGGCTCACTGAAGAATTGGGGGTTTGGGTGGGGGTTCAGACTGGCTCACTGAAGAATTGGGGGTTTGGGTGGGGGTTCAGTCTGGCTCACTGAAGAATTGGGGGTTTGGGTGGGGTTCAGTCTGGCTCACTGAAGAATTGGGGGTTTGGGTGGGGGTTCAGTCTGGCTCACTGAAGAATTGGGGGTTTGGGTGGGGTTCAGACTGGCTCACTGAAGAATTGGGGGTTTGGGTGGGGGTTCAGTCTGGCTCACTGAAGAATCGGGGGTTTGGGTGGGGGTTCAGACTGGCTCACTGAAGAATTGGGGGTTTGGGTGAGGGGTTCAGTCTGGCTCACTGAAGAATTGGGGGTTTGGGTGGGGGGTTCAGTCTGGCTCACTGAAGAATCGGGGGTTTGGGTGGGGGTTCAGACTGGCTCACTGAAGAATCGGGGTTTGGGTGGGGTTCAGTCTGGCTCACTGAAGAATCGGGGGTTTGGGTGGGGGTTCAGACTGGCTCACTGAAGAATTGGGGGTTTGGGTGGGGGGTTCAGTCTGGCTCACTGAAGAATTGGGGGTTTGGGTGAGGGGTTCAGTCTGGCTCACTGAAGAATCGGGGTTTGGGTGGGGGTTCAGTCTGGCTCACTGAAGAATTGGGGGTTTGGGTGGGGGTTCAGACTGGCTCACTGAAGAATTGGGGGTTTGGGTGGGGGGTTCAGTCTGGCTCACTGAAGAATCGGGGGTTTGGGTGGGGGTTCAGACTGGCTCACTGAAGAATCGGGGGTTTGGGTGGGGGTTCAGACTGGCTCACTGAGGAATCGGGGGTTTGGGTGGGGGTTCAGACTGGCTCACTGAAGAATTGGGGGTTTGGGTGGGGGTTCAGACTGGCTCACTGAAGAATCGGGGGTTTGGGTGGGGGTTCAGTCTGGCTCACTGAAGAATTGGGGGTTTGGGTGGGGGGTTCAGTCTGGCTCACTGAAGAATTGGGGGTTTGGGTGAGGTGTTCAGTCTGGCTCACTGAAGAATTGGGGGTTTTGGGTGAGGTGTTCAGTCTGGCTCACTGAAGAATTGGGGGTTTGGGTGGAGGGTTCAGTCTGGCTCACTGAAGAATTGGGGTTTTGGGTGAGGGGTTCAGACTGGCTCACTGAAGAATCGGGGGTTTGGGTGGGGGTTCAGACTGGCTCACTGAAAAATCGGGGGTTTGGGTGGGGGTTCAGCTCACTGGAGAATGGGGGTGAGTGAGAGGTTCAACCCACCCCAGTCCAGCGGGTGTCAGTCCATCGGCCCGTGAATTTCGCATTCGGGAAGCACTGAAGTTTTTGTTTCAACTGCTTGACAAAGCTCGCATCGGGAGAGTGACAGTTTGAACTCGCCACCCTGTTTCAGTGGAGCCCTGCCTTTCCTTCGAGCTTGGCCAGTGTTGCAAAGGCATCGCTCGAATTCACGCAGTGGCTGCGACAAAACAGCAACCTCTCAGCAGGACTGCGGCAGTGTAAGCAGGCTTGATGGTTAATCTGATGGTCTCAACCTAAGTCGAAGTGAAATGCATGCTGTTTAATCCTTAATGCGAGCAGGCAATGTACATTGGCCTATCCTCAATGCAAAATAGACAATGTACATTGGCGCATCCTCAATGCGAACAGACAATGTACATTGGCCTATCCTCAATGCGAACAGACATCTAATTGATGCACCAGGCTGAGTAGCGGTTCTCAACTGGCTGCAGGTAACAATAGTTCGTATCTCAAAAAAATTCTCCAGCTGAAGACGCGTGCACTTTAATTTTTGGAAGCAATGGGTTCTTTTTGCATGTTTCTTTTGTCAGAGAGAGAGAGAGAGACAGCTTTCTGTAACATCCAATGTTTCACGCCTTTCTCCTCCTCCCATTCTTTCTGCAGCTCCATCAGTGTCAATTCTCACAGCCTCGCGGCTCTTCGCATTTCTATTGTTCTTCGTCGCCACTGCACTCGGCTAGGAAAGGAAGTTGTTTTGAGACTGGCGCAGTCTTGTCAGTTTGTCCTTTGTTGGCCCTCCTCCCGGTCCTGTTATCCAAGACTGGCCACGAGTGCGAACTCTGCTTTTTAAAAAGAGGCTAAGGAGATGAACCCGGCTCAAGAGAAGAGCCGGGTGCTGAGGGTGTGACTGAGAAGTGCGGCGTGTTCGGCCCTGAAGACTCAAACTCATAAATTCCTTGGCTGTGCAACAGCGAAAGTCGTTAATCACGAGGCGGGTGGGGCAACACTTTCCGTCGACCTTGAATGAGGCTCTTCAGCCGCCTGGATTGCTCGAATCGGCGGTCTGTTTTCGGCCGCCCCTCCGCCTCATCATCGTCTCCCAGTCTCCCATGTCCAGTCGAAAAATCTCATCTGCCTTCTGCTCAGCGCCGAGAAGAAAGTTGCGTGCCAGCTCTCGCGTTTCTGTCCATCTATGGCCACCGCCCCTATCTCTTCCGATGATCGGGGGGACTGGGTGAGCTTCATCAAGCCTTTCACAGCTTCCTTGTCCCTTGTCTGCAGTCGCTTCATCAAAAATTCTTTCCGCCGAACTGTGTAGCGAAACTTTGCGTCGCCTGCCGCCTTTCCTTTTGCCCGTCCCGCACCGCGTCTTCGCTACACTGGCCGGCTTCGCGCCAATTTTCCTCGCGCTCCTCCTGCTTGGCGCCCGTGCGGAGACTCGGAGGGCGCGCATTAGCAGCGGCCCAATCGATGCTGCCAGTCTCATCAGCCAGCGTCGGCGCGACTGCAAATGTTATTTTCCTGGGAACCAAAATTGCCCCCCCCCCCCAAACTAGTTTCATCCTGTCTCCCCATCTGCTTTGTCCCCCGCTGCAGCGTCTCAGTCCTTCATCGTGCAAAGCTCCTAAGTAACTATCGCTCAAGGGCCCATAGTTTAGTGCGGGGGCTGGCTAGCTGGCTGGATATTTAAGAATAGAGCAAATTTTAAAGCGCTGCCAGAAAAGTCGGGGTAGACAAGACTGCTCAAGAGGGCGAGGGCCGGAGACCGTGATGAGGATGGAGGCATGCAACTGCGACTGTCGCTCGCTGTATTAAGAGAAGTTTCTTTGCCCTTCCATCCAACTTCTTCTCTCGGGGTTCTCCTTTCCTCTCCCTTGCTCAACCTTCCCAATCCTTTTGCTCCACGCCTGTTTCCCTTCACCCTGCTGTGTGAGCGCGACCGCCTCTTTTCTCATTTTTCTCGGAGTTGCAGCAGACCGATCTGGAGCAGCTACTCTTGCAATTGGCCTCCCCCCCCCCCACGGTACTCTCCGCGTTCGCCCATGGCGCGTCCGCATTCAATGATTGGGGGAGCCAGGGGGCAGGCCGAGGACTGCTGGGCAGCGGGCGGGCGAATGAGGCATTCTCATCTATTCTTGCCCTCCGTGTCCCCTCCCTGCCCCCCTCTAGTCCCCTTATAGAGCCAATGCGCTGAATCGTGGGAGAGCAGCGCGAAAACGGGTTAGCAGCAGCGATCGAGCGATTTCCTGTAACAGCAGCAGAAGCAGCAGAAGCAGCAGAAGCGTTCCCCTGAGGCTTGTCGAATCGAGTCAGCGCCAGTATTTGGTCTGTCTGTCTGCATTCCCCACTTCCCCACTTCCTGCTCTCGTACCCCCGCAGTGGCGGCAATAGCCATTTTGCGGCCGGGCCTCCTCTCACTTACTAATATTACTGTGTGCAGCCAGCTTCCATTCAGCCAGCTGCAAAGGCGGTGAAACTCGCGTGCCCCCAGCTTTGCTACTGCTGCACCATCTAAGGTGAGTCTTGTCCGGATTTCTCTTTGCCCGATTCCTTCTGTTCCCTGCGTTTCTTGTTGCTGGCCTGTCTGTCTGTCTGTCTGTCTGTTTGTCTGTCTGTATGTCTGTCTGTCTGTCTGTCTGTCTGTCTTAGTGTCTGTCTGTCTGTGTCTGTCTGTCTGTCTGTCTGTCTGAGGGGGGTAGACCTAAACGATCCGATTCTCCCGCCACGACCCCTTGCTCGAATCTGTATGCAGCCACATGAATTCGGGGCTTGTGCACTAAAATTGGCCAATGTTTGTCTTCAAATTCATACGGAGGGCCAACCCCGAGGCACAAACAGTGCCTGACGGCTACACAGTCAGGACCGCTGTACGCACTGCGTGTGCCCAGGAGTCAGCAGAATGGGCAGGATTGCCCCACCGCTGGTTTTGGGACGACAATTTCGTCGTGGGCACCAGGCTGCCCACCGCCTCCCTCCTGCGAATATTTAATTATCTGTCTGTCTGTCTGTCTTCGACTCTTAGTATCTTAGAATCTGTCTGTCTGTGTCAATGTCAGTCTCAATCTATCTTTCTTATGCCCCGAAAAAAGTACATCAAATTAGCAGTTTTCACTCCGTACCCAGCTACTTAATTTTAATGAGCAAATATATATTAGAAGTGCTTCAAAGGCCTTCTCTGCTCTTCCCAGTTGCCTTTTTCGCACTAAGCGAAGTCAGTAAAATTTTAAACTGCTAGCCGGCAGCTGCAGTTAAATGGCTGAGCTGGCAGCTCTTGCAACCCAATCTGTTGCCAAGCAATATTGAAAGCCTGGCACGCCTGATCGATTTCGATGAGTCAATTTTCATTGCATTCAGTTTGAGTTGCTGCTCGCTTATCCCAACAATTCCCATGCCTGGCAGCTGCTGCCACCTGCTCTCACTGCTCAGGCTGCCCCGATAGATCGATTGAAAAATCTAAACCGATGAGGCGCTGGAATGCGAGCTGAGGTGTTCGGTTCCCAGCCTCTTCCTCAGCTTTCAGCTTGAAAACATCTCCCGCCACTCGAGAAACCCATTCTCATTGCCGGCCGTCCATATCCTGTTTCTTCTCCGCAGAATCTCATTCTTCATCAGTTCTTTTTTCCGCGCGGTCTCGAGGTCATTGCCAGTGAATTGAGGGCTCTCTATTTTTAGAGGGCCTGGGATTGGGAGAGCTGTCGCGTGTGCTCTGTGCTGCTCTCATGAAAAATGCAGATCTGCGCGCCAAAGCCGAAGGTCGCCGTCTGCCTGTCTGTCTGTCCTTAGCGGTGGGTCTCAGAATTCTCCCCTTCTCTCTCTCTCTCTCTGGCAGGTATTTAATTACGGGCTCGCATTGCCGGACCTATTGGGGCTGGTTTAACAGAAGGTGATGGCGGCTGTGCTGCTGCACTATGGGATTTGGCAGCGTGTCTGTGGGTTTGTGCAGCCGGTGACCCGTGTGTGCGGCACTGCCCGAGGCGATTGTGCAGCCGGTGACCCGTGTGTGCGGCACTGCCCGAGGCGATTGTGCAGCCGGTGACCCGTGTGTGCGGCACTGCCCGAGGCGATTGTGCAGCCGGTGACCCGTGTGTGCGGCACTGCCCGAGGCGATTGTGCAGCCGGTGACCCGTGTGTGCAGCACATGTGACCCGTGTGTGCGGCACTGCCCGAGGCGATTGTGCAGCCGGTGACCCGTGTGTGCGGCACTGCCCGAGGCGGTTGTGCAGCCGGTGACCCGTGTGTGCAGCACATGTGACCCGTGTGTGCGGCACTGCCCGAGGCGGTTGTGCAGCCGGTGACCCGTGTGTGCAGCACATGTGACCCGTGTGTGCGACACTGCCCGAGGCGGTTGTGCAGCCGGTGACCCGTGTGTGTGGCACTGCCCGAGGCGGTTGTGCAGCCGGTGACCCGTGTGTGCGGCACTGCCCGAGGCGGTTGTGCAGCCGGTGACCCGCACTGGGAAGGAAAGTCCTGTGAACCTTTCCCAGTATCTCTTTTTTTCTCTGGCAGTCATTTTGATCCTGCGAAGCTACTGCGAAAGCCAAAAAAGTCCCTCTTAATTGGAATTGATATGGGATTAAACTAATCCTGTTTCAACTCAATCATTCTCGCTTTGGTTGCAGACTAGGGGGGGGGGTCGACTGTGAGATTGAGATCGGGGTGAGGAATCCGCTTTGGCACTATTTTAGCGTGCTTTATTGCTTTTGCCTGCGTTCGACCGAGCAAGCTGTCTGCTGCAAATATTGGTTATCAAATAGGGTTAGATGGATCGATTGCGACTGCCCGGCTATCTATCTATCTATCTATCTATCTATCTATCTATCTATCTATATATCTATCTATCATCTATCTAATCTATCTTATCGATCTTATCGATCAGTCATGCATATACGAGCTATATTGACTCATAAATCCATCGATAATGATACCATTGGATCGGGAAGCCACTCTGTCTCCAGCGCTCTCTTGACCTCAGGTCACCTGGCGCTTCAATTTCACAATCGCCTCCCGCCGGCCATTTTATTTACGACACCGGAGCTGAGAACTGGACGGCGCAGCCGGCTTGTGGATTTTTGGAGATTGGCCTCTCAATTCAGAAGTCGCCCCCCGCGCCCAGTCCCAGCACATGATAGCAAAACCTGCACGGGAGAAAGCATTGCGGCCCTGGAATCAAAGAGTGAGCTGGGGATGGAGAAAACAGGAAAATGGTTTTCGGCCGAGGTTAATATTGGTCGCGCTTTGCCTCGCTCTATACCCTCTATCGGCTTATCTGACTCTATCGGCCACTGGCTGCATACTTTATTATTAACTTTACTATTTGCCCCAGCATTAGTGCCAGGCCCCTGTCTGTCTCCCCTTTCCCCTGTCCCTCTTCTGTGTCTCTAGTGCCTACTCAGCGCGCGGCCTCGGAACTGGTTTTGAGTATTCAGACCGAGCTGCTCTCTCCTCTCCCTCTTTTTTCTTATTTTATTGCGCCCACGCTCCCTCCGGGTCGAGTCCCCTGGATTTGTTAACGATTTCCTATGCATGAATTCTTGTATGGGAGCTGTTTTCTGTGTCAAACTTGCTCAAGACTTCGATCTGTTGTTTCTCTTGGCTGTGCCATTGTGCCAGCTGCTTCTCAAAGCTTCTCAAAGCCCCGCCAGAGATTCTGCTGGGCTGGCTTAGGGTGCGCATCCGAAGTCAGCTCGTGCATAGCCAATTAGCTATGCAGAACTGCATTGATCGGAGGGCGCTGCGGGAGCTTATTAAATTCAATTATGATTGATTAGGCTAATTTGACGGCATGCTCAGTGAACTAGGTTGCACAGTTAGGCATGTTTTCTCACCAATAGGGCTAGTTATAGTCAAGTTTGCTGGGGGCTTTGGGCGACAGTCTGCCCGCATGCAGCAAGCTGACTCACTGAGCACACGGGGTGAACAGCGGCCCCGACTTTCTCATCGTCAGGTTTGTACACTCTGTGCCTTGGGGCCGGCCCTCGTGGGCGGGAATCGCCCGAGAAGCCCCGAGCCAATTTTTATGCACTGAGGCCCACCCGGCACTGTAGCGCGAGCCCCCCCCCACCCGAGCCCCCCACTCGGGCCCCTCCCCTCTCGACCCCCCCACTCGAGCCCCCCCCCCCACTCGAGCCCCCCACTCGAGCCCCCCCCACTCGAGCCCCCCCTCTCGACCCCTCCCCACTCGAGCCCCCCCCCACTCGAGCCCCCCCTCTCGACCCCCCCACTCGAGCCCCCCCCCCACTCGAGCCCTCCCCACTCGAGCCCCCCACTCGAGCCCCCCCACTCGAGCCCCCCCACTCGAGCCCCCCCACTCGAGCCCCCCCACTCGAGCCCCCCCCCACTCGAGCCCCCCACTCGAGCCCCCCCACTCGAGCCCCCCCTCTTGAGCCCCCCGCTCTACGAGTCATTTCTTTCTAGCAGGTCCAGGCGCGTCTATTCAGTCTCTTCTAGAAGGAATTTTTTCGAATTCAAATGGTTTCCTAAAGCAGAATTTTCTCGTTAATCTGTAGCCCTAAATCACGGCATGCTTCCCGCTGGTTCTTATGCTAATAGCCGCAGAGCCGGCCAGTGTTTATAAGAAGCAGGATGGCAACAATTAGCATGATGAAGTGGCGCGGCCGATTTCATTCGAGAAGATTTTTTGCAATCCGCTACCCGAGTATCCTCGGAGCGGCTTTGAAAACTTTTTTTATTGCGCGGAAACCGATTTTATTAGCTGCCTTATATGGAAATTGCGGAGGACTATGAATGTCGGGGATTCAAAGGGCAGACCGTGCGAGAGAGTGGGTTAATAATCCCCAGCAACCGAATTCCTTGGCCAGGCAGGCTGGCTAGCAGCGCTGCGTGTCCTCTGAATGCGCTTCCAGGCCGCCTTGACCTGCCCGCTGCATTGCTTTTGAAGTCCTTCCAGTGCTCTGTCCGCTGCACTCTCCGCTCTCCCTACCTCTCCCCTCAACCCCGCCAGTCTGCTTCGCTTCGTAAAATTCACTCAGACATTGCTTAATTATTTATTCGGCGCTAAAGCCGGCTGCTCAACCCCCACCCCACTGAGCGGTCCGCCATGATCGTCTGGCTTAGTCTAACTTGCACCTCTGCCTGCCTTTATGCGCCACTCTGACTTGCCGACTCCGGGATAATTAGAGTTCATGATAATCGCTAATCATTGCGCTGCTATGCTCCGGGATTCACCGCATTTCCCCGCCTCACTGCGTCTGACCTCGCCTGTCTGTATGTGTTCCTCTGTGTCCGTCTGTTGTCTGTCTGCCTGTATTTCCCTGTCAGCCCAGCTCAAAACTGCGTGCTCCCGGGCTCACTTAACTCAGCCAGCCTTTGGCGCCTCAGGGCAGTCCCGGCACGGTTGAATTGCTGGACAGTTTGGCTGCCCCCCCTTCAGTCTCCTGGCCCTGCACTCAGATTCCTCTGAATTCCTCTGAGTTTCTCGGAATGCTCAAACGGTCTCGGCAAAGTTTGGGGTCTGGGCTGCCGAGCTGTCGGTATCCTCCGCACAATTCGAGTGGAATATTGAATTTTCGAATTCGGCTCTCAAGTTTCTGGGAATCTGACAAAAAGAGGCTCTGATGAGTTTTGCCAGCAGCTGCGCAGTCAGGCTGGACCTCCGGCCTTAATTTCCCGCACCCAGCCTCCTTGTAAGCTGAGCTGCCTTTATTGGCTCAGATTTTAGTCAAACTGAACTGTCCGCTATTCACACATCAGCTGCTCCGCCCTCCTTTGCGCTCAATCCCGGATGCCCGGCTCCGGGCTGCTCATTAATCGAGCCAAAAACGGTTCATTCATTTGTTTGCCGTATAAGGCTGTGCACTTTCCTTATGAGTTGGGCATGCCTCAGGACTATGAGAGGGGGTGGTAGCAGTTCGTGCGCGCCAGCAGTGCACCGGGCTTGCCTGTCTCAGTTTCTTGTTCGCTCTCTCAGTAGAGTTGGGCAGACTTTTGTTAAGCAAAAAATGACAGGGTTGCAGCTGCTTAGGGATTTGTACCTGTGCGCGTTGCCTGACAAATACTACATGTATGTGTGAGCAAATTGCACTGTCTTTGCTTTGTGTGTCTCCTCTACAGTTACATGAATGTCCGATTGTTTGGCTTTTGTCTGGCTGTGTCCTTGTGTGCCTATGCAGCCATGGAAACAGTGTGAGCTGTGTCCTTGTGTGCCTATGCAACCATGGAAACAGTGTGAGCTGTGTCCTTGTGTGCCTATGCAACCATGGAAACAGTGTGAGCTGTGTCCTTGTGTGCCTATGCAACCATGGAAACAGTGTGAGCTGTGTCCTTGTGTGCCTATGCAGCCATGGAAACAGTGTGAGCTGTGTCCTTGTGTGCCTATGCAACCATGGAAACAGTGTGAGCTGTGTCCTTGTGTGTCTATGCAACCATGGAAACAGTGTGAGCTGTGTCCTTGTGTGCCTATGCAGCCATGGAAACAGTGTGAGCTGTGTCCTTGTGTGCCTATGCAGCCATGGAAACAGTATGAGCTGTGAGTTGGTTTAGGGTTAGAGCTAGGGTTAGGATTAAATATCTGTTCAAAACTGCTTCGCAGGCAACATTTCAACTTCGTGTGCACGATGTCAGCGCCATAATTGCATCTTTTCGTTGAAAGATAAATAGGCAAAAGCAACGAGTTGGTAAAAGCCCCCTGATTAGTGCAAGCGCACTGGATCGAGCTGGGCTGCCGGGCGCTGGTCAAGCAGACAGGCACTCATGCGGGTGTTTGTGTTGCGATCGCGTGACCTGTAGTGCCCGGCAGGGCGAGATATCGTATCGTTGCGCTTGTGTAAATGTCAACTCTTTGAGAGGGGAGCCGGCGCAGGTTAATTGCTGCGAGCTGCTGCTCCACCGTCTCACCTTTCTCTCTTGGTGACAGCAGCTTGCAGAGAGCTGGGGCTCATCAACTAAGGCTTGGGCTGAGAGCAATGCGCGGCACCTCTAGTGCTGCTGGGGTGAGCTGTGCGCTGCCCCGCCCCTCCATTTCCTCCCCTACCGTAGCCGAACTCTAAGTGAGCCGTGACAGGCAGTGTGCGGCTCGGCTCAGCAGCTTATAAATAAATCAAATCAGGGCCGGTGCTTCTCCCGTGTCTGGCCGCCTGCCTGTCAGTAGCATTCTATCCTGAGGTATCCCCGAACACTGCTCGTCTGTCTGTTGTAGCTTTTTTAATTGCTAGTCTACTCAAACTCAAACTGCTGACGGTACGTTAATGCTGCAGATTATCGCTGCTCAAATATTCGCCATTTCGTTGGCCAGGAAAATCCTGGGAAACTGCTGCTGCTGCTGCCGCTTCTAGAAGGATCTTAGGGGAGAATAAAGTGAGAGTTCGAACCGCGCCGGATTGGGATGCGTGGGGATTTTTGGGATCCGGCGGCGGCGGGATTTGAGGCCGGCTTATCTGCTGTTATTGCCGGGAGTGAAGACAGAAAATGGAACCGTTAAGAGCCGTGCGGCTGAACTGTGAGAACGGGGGACGGGGCGGAGAGAGATAGGGGAAAGGCACCAGATCCCCTGATCGCCTGCTTTCTCCTGCACTTTTGCTGCAGGATCGCCTCTCCCTCCCCTGCCAAAATCCTCAAGCAAGTTCCGCCTTTTCTCCGCTTCCTTTGCAGCTTCAGCCCTCAGCGGCTGGCGAGTCATGTGAGCTTCTGACAAGCAGCCGGCCCCCTGCACACCCAGCAAGCATGAGCAGTCGCGGCTCAACCAAACAGCCCCCAGCAACCGTTGCCAAGGGCGTCAACTCCAATTCCGGGGCGGGTGCAGCCTCTTCTTCGTCTTCATCATTGGCAAATTGTAGTAGAAGCCAACGTAATCAGGTGAGACCGTTACTGCTGTGCTTAAGCCTGTGTTCTGTACAGCTGTCTGTGTCAGTTAGCATCCAGGTGTACAGCTGTCTGTGTCAGTTAGCATCCAGGTGTACAGCTGTCTGTGTCAGTTAGCATCCAGGTGTACAGCTGTTTGTGTCAGTTAGCATCCAGGTGTACAGCTGTCTGTGTCAGTTAGCATCCACATGTACTACAGCTGTCTGTGTCAGTTAGCATCCAGGTGTACAGCTGTCTGTGTCAGTTAGCATCCACATGTACTACAGCTGTCTGTGTCAGTAGCATCCACATGTACTACAGCTGTCTGTGTCAGTTAGCATTCAGGTGTACAGCTGTCTGTGTCAGTTAGCATCCAGGTGTACAGCTGTCTGTGTCAGTTAGCATCCAGGTGTACAGCTGTCTGTGTCAGTTAGCATCCAGGTGTACAGCTGTCTGTGTCAGTTAGCATCCAGGTGTACAGCTGTCTGTGTCAGTTAGCATTCAGGTGTACAGCTGTCTGTGTCAGTTAGCATCCAGGTGTACAGCTGTCTGTGTCAGTTAGCATCCAGGTGTACAGCTGTCTGTGTCAGTTAGCATCCAGGTGTACAGCTGTCTGTCAGTTAGCATTCAGGTGTACAGCTGTCTGTGTCAGTTAGCATCCAGGTGTACAGCTGTCTGTGTCAGTTAGCATCCAGGTGTACAGCTGTCTGTGTCAGTTAGCATCCAGGTGTACAGCTGTCTGTGTCAGTTAGCATTCAGGTGTACAGCTGTCTGTGTCAGTTAGCATCCAGGTGTACAGCTGTCTGTGTCAGTTAGCATCCAGGTGTACAGCTGTCTGTGTCAGTTAGCATCCAGGTGTACAGCTGTCTGTGTCAGTTAGCATCCAGGTGTACAGCTGTCTGTGTCAGTTAGCATCCAGGTGTACAGCTGTCTGTGTCAGTTAGCATCCAGGTGTACAGCTGTCTGTGTCAGTTAGCATCCAGGTGTACAGCTGTCTGTGTCAGTTAGCATCCAGGTGTACAGCTGTCTGTGTCAGTTAGCATCCAGGTGTACAGCTGTCTGTGTCAGTTAGCATCCAGGTGTACAGCTGTCTGTGTCAGTTAGCATTCAGTTAGCATCCACATGTACTACAGCTGTCTGTGTCAGTTAGCATCCAGGTGTACAGCTGTCTGTCAGTTGTCATATAGGTGTACAGCTGTCTGTGTCAGCACAACTGTATGTATTAGTGTGCATGCTTACAGTTTCCCGTGCTCTGGTACAAATGTCTGCTTTCCGCCATTAAAGTCTCGGTGCCCCTGTAACTCCTAAAGTCACGCAACGCCGACATGTTGTGCAGTTTAAAAAAGGATGTAATTTTAAAAAAATTTCTGGCGATTCGAGAACCTTTTTTGCCTATAGAAATTCTGTAGGCATTGATGCAGGCCTGGCGCTGCCGGTGGAGCACGGCGGAGGGTGGAGGGAGAAGGAGGGGAGCCGAGTGGAGTGCCCGCCGCCCTGCCCACAGCAGGTGGCATCAAGCATCTAGCGGGATGGTTAGCAGGCAATCTCAGGCCTGAGCTGCTGCTGCAGCGGCTCAGCGGCGCCCCATTTCGTGCGTGTAATTATCCCCACCCTTCCCCCCTTTTATTTTCCTCATCCCTTAGCTCTCCCGTTTTTCCCTTCCCGCACTCTCCCGAGTCGAGTGGGGGGGCTCAGGTTTTTTGTGCCGCTCTCGCTGTATTAATATTAGAGCGGCTGGGCCTGACAGGCAGCCCGGTGGCAGGCGGCTGTGGGGCAGCAAAGCTGAGCTTGGGATTCTGTCCGATCCTCCTCTTCAAGCCTCTCTATTGAAGTCTGCGTGGCTTTCCCCGTGCGCTGCAGGCACGCACTCGTGCACACGCTCACACGGGGTGTACAACCGCCCTGACTGTCTAATCTATATCATCTGTCATCTATCTATGTAACATGCGATTGTCTGAAGGTTTTGTTACGTCGTGTACCATTCCCGACTGCGGCTTTTAAATCTACGTGCATGATACCATCGCGTTGGGGCTATATGTACTTAATTAAACCATGCAATTGTCTATGGTCAAGACTATGTCGTTTATGGGACTGTTTCACTTACTGTGGGCCAGAAAAATATAGGATTTTTCGTTTGATTTCATAAAATAGCCATTTGATTTCGTCCATAGAAGTTGGCAGCGCGGCCATAGAGTCTATGGCAATAAAGTGCACTGTTTTCCGATTGAATTCATAACTTTGCCACTTCATTTCGACATACCCAGTAGAAAGGCAACCGAAAAGTCGATGCGCTTGTCCAGTACAGAAAGAACTGTTAAAAACAGAAAGCTGTGTATTTAAGTCACATGAGGAAGTAGGCAGTTCAACAGTGAAATCAGTTATGTCCGCCAAAGTTAATGCTCGTTCGCTGCAACAAGCTACAAATTTCACATTATCTGCTGCTCATTGATGCACAGGGGCAGAAACCGCATCACATGTCGTTCCCAGGCAAGGCACTTCGCGGCGGAAATTTCCTCTAGTGCAATGTAGCCGCAGCGGAAAAGCACCATGAGTCTCCATTGCGTTCGGTTGATGCCATCAGGCGGATTGCTAAGTTCCTGTTGAAGCTCAGGTGTTGCTAGCTGGCGTTTAAGCGAAGCCTTGAGACAACTGTGTGCCTGCTCCGCGGCGTTAAGAAATGGAGTACACTTCACTATGGAGTACACTGTCTGTTTGTTGATGTTGAGCCATCGCGCTATGTCCGTCACTTTCTCACCCCTGTTCATTGCTTCAATGACAAGATGCCTTCTGTCGTTTCCAATGGACGCGTATGCAGCCATTTTTAGGCACACAAGGAAGGTGACTGTTGCCCAAGAAGAGGACACGTTCATATAGGCTTTTCATTTCTATGAGAGGTTTGGCCATAGATATTCACCCACTGATATCCCAGCCCCCTCTGGCAGTGTTTGAGCCACTCCGCGCGCCAAGTCGAAATGAAGTGGCAAAGTTATGAATTCAATCGGAAAACAGTGCACTTTATTGCCATAGACTCTATGGCCGCGCTGCCAACTTCTATGGACGAAATCAAATGACAATTTTATGAAATCAAACGAAAAACCTATATTTAGAGCACTTAGAAAAAAGTTGCTATGCTATGCTCTTGTTCTAGTGCTTTAACATTTGTTTAGTAAGCCTTATTTGGACTCTCTAAACGCTAATAATCAACAATTTCAACAATGAGAAAATAATTTAGTAGGATAGCCCAGCTGGGGGTCGCCATTAAAAACTCAAAAAATCACAGCTCTGAAATATCATAACTCCGAAAATCAAAATAACAACACCCGTTACAAACCGGAAATACCACGAACCCGAAATACTACAAACCGGAAATACCACAAACCCGAAATATCACAAACCCGAAATACCACAAACCCGAAATATCACAAAACCCGAAATATCACAAACCTGAAATACCACAAACCGGAAATACCACAAGCCGGAAATACCACAAACCCGAAATATCACAAAACCCGAAATATCACAAACTTGAAATACCACAAACCGGAAATACCACAAGCCGGAAATACCACAAACCCGAAATATCACAAACCCGAAATATCACAAACCCGAAATACCACAAACCCGAAATATCACAAACCTGAAATACCACAAACCCGAAATACCACAAACCCGAAATATCACAAACCAGAAATACCACAAACCCGAAATATCACAAACCCGAAATACCACAAACCAGAAATATCACAAACGCGAAATATCACAAACCCGAAATACCAAAAACCCGAAATACCACAAACCCGAAATATCACAAACCCGAAATATCACAAACCCGAAATATCACAAACCCGAAATATCACAAATCCGAAATACCACAAACCCGAAATATCACAAATCCGAAATACCACAAACCCGAAATATCACAAACCCGAAATATCACCAACCGGAAACATCACAAACCCGAAATATTACAAACCGGAAATACCACAAATCAGAAATACCACAAACCGGAAATACCACAAACCCGAAATACCACAAACCCGAAATATCACAAACCCGAAATATCACAAACCCGAAATATCACAAACCCGAAATATCACAAATCCGAAATACCACAAACCCGAAATATCACAAACCCGAAATATCACCAACCGGAAACATCACAAACCCGAAATAACACAAACCCGAAAATCAAAATACCGTTAGGCGTTGCTAGAACTTTTGAAATAGTGGCTCAAAAACAATAAATGTCCAGGGTTGGAAAAGGAGTTTCTGCTCTCCAGATTTTATATAGATTTCTTTCTAGTTCTCCTTGCTTGGCTCTTCCGGTTCAATCCGGTTGCACTGCAGTGCAGACGCGGTATTGCATACAGTACCTTCCTATTATTTTTCTTTTGCTGGAAGCCAAACTGATCGCTGAGCCAAGGCGGTTTAAAAATAGCCATATATATAATAAGCTGCAGTCGCTGCCGCTTATACTGCTTCACCTACTGCTGGCCGCAATTGCCGGGCTCATTTCTAATCAAACTGAATCAGTGACGCGGGAGTGCGGGAGGCCAAGCGGGAGACGGGGCTGGAGGGCGCAAAGCAAGGTGCCTGTTTGAGTGGTTTTGAGCCCGGACTAAATCGATAAAATGCATAGTTGTATATTTCAATCGGTTATTCAAGCCCCTGGATCGGCAGCTAAGCTGAGCTCCGATTGTTGGCTGTTGCCTGTTTTCAACCCCTCAGCCCCCAGCGAATAAGTGCTGCTATTTGGTCTGCTGCTGACGCCCAGCTGTGACGGCTGCAGTGTGTTTTGTATTGATCTGCGCGTTCAGTCTCAGTAATTGACAGCTGTGTGTGTGTGCTGTGTGTGTGCTGTGTCTGGGGTTGCTGGGAGCGGCTCTCTCCCTGGGTCTCCAATTAATATCGCCTTCTAGATTCTGTCATTCGGTTTTCACTAATGAGGCATCTTCTTTTTGACTTTTGCCCCCCCCCCCTGCACCCGCCCGCTTCTGAGCAACTAATGACTTGGCAGTGCAGCGGGAGGCGAGGGGGGGGGGTTCAGCCCCACCAATATTTCAGTCTGCCTCTCCGCCTTGCTGCTGCACTCATTCTGCCGGCATCTCAGAACTATTGTATTTCCCCCGTATCCGGAGTTGCTCTTGCCTTCATCCTGACTAAGCCGGGGCTGCAACACGTGTTCGAGCATGTCTCCTGGTTTAGGATTGTCATGGCCGTATCTAATGAGCTCTTTTTGAGCACTTTCTGTCCCCTATTCAAGTCTCTTTCCAGCTTCTTCACTCCATCTATGTAATAGTTAAAGTGTGTACCTCAGCGAGTGACTGGCAGGGGGGATGCATCGGTGACTCAGCGAGTGACTGGCAGGGGGATGCATCAGTGACTCAGTGAGTGACTGGCAGGGGGATGCATCAGTGACTCAGTGAGTGACTGGCAGGGGGATGCATCAGTGACTCAGCGAGTGACTGGCAGTGGGATGCATCAGTGACTCAGTGAGTGACTGGCAGGGGGATGCATCAGTGACTCAGTGAGTGACTGGCAGGGGGATGCATCAGTGACTCAGTGAGTGACTGGCAGGGGGATGCATCAGTGACTCAGCGAGTGACTGACAGGGGGATGCATCAGTGACTCAGTGAGTGACTGGCAGGGGGATGCATCGGTGACTCAGCGAGTGACTGGCAGGGGGATGCATCGGTGGCTCAGCGAGTGACTGGCAGGGGGATGCATCAGTGACTCAGCGAGTGACTGGCTTCCACACTCCCCAGTAAGATAGAAGATATTTCTTCTGCAGAATAATTCCTGTAATTGGGCAGAAACCCCATGAAGTTTGGTTGCTAGCCGGCATGTCGCTGAGTCAGCCTGGACTCCTGTCACTCTGGCCGGTGCCTGGTGCTTGGGGCGCCCCGCCGTCTGTCCGAACGGATTGATCAGGGGCGGGCGGGACGGCCCGGCCATCCATCACGGCCGCAATGCCGGCGTGTTTCGCCAGCGGAGCGTGAGCTGAGAAACCCCGGCTGGTTGTATTTGACATGAAATATTCATCCCGCTGACTGTCCAATGCGTGTCTGCGCTTATTC
This sequence comes from Macrostomum lignano, assembly GCA_002269645.1. Classification (NCBI taxonomy): domain Eukaryota; kingdom Metazoa; phylum Platyhelminthes; family Macrostomidae; genus Macrostomum; species Macrostomum lignano. Next base: position 9,669 of record NIVC01000756.1, on the reverse strand, counting down.
GATCATGTTTAATCCCTATCGCTCACTCGCTTCCCCCTCCCACCCTCCTTCCAAAGTCGCCGGGCTCAGCTGCGTCCGCAAATGGTGGAGCGGCCAGTCTGGAGGAGCAGCAGCGGCAGCAGCACCCCGAGTTTGCCGTGAGTCAGCTTAGTATTAATGCTGATCTCAGAGGAAGCTGGACTTTTTGTTTTCAAATCCGTAATCGGCTTTGAGACTGAGCTGATTAAGGGAGTGCTTTATGCAGCATCTGGACTTGTGGGAACTGACTCAGATTAGGCAGCTGAGTGATAGACTATTGATAGGACTGGATAGGATAGACTATTGATAGGACTGGATAGGATAGACTATTGATAGGATTGGATAGGATAGACTATTGATAGGACTGGATAGGATAGACTATTGATAGGATTAGATAGGATAGACTATTGATAGAACTGGATAGGATAGACTATTGATAGGACTGGATAGGATAGACTATTAATAGGACTGGATAGGATAGACTATTGATAGGATTGGATAGGATAGACTATTGATAGGATTAGATAGGATAGACTATTGATAGGACTGGATAGGATAGACTATTGATAGGACTGGATAGGATAGACTATTGATAGGATTGGATAGGATAGACTATTGATAGGACTGGATAGGATAGACTATTGATAGGATTGGATAGGATAGACTATTGATAGGACTGGATAGGATAGACTATTGATAGGATTGGATAGGATAGACTATTGATAGGATTGGATAGGATAGACTATTGATAGGACTGGATAGGATAGACTATTGATAGGATTGGATAGGATAGACTATTGATAGAACTGGATAGGATAGACTATTGATAGGACTGGATAGGATAGACTATTGATAGGACTGGATAGGATAGACTATTGATAGGATTGGATAGGATAGACTATTGATGAGATTGGATAGGATAGACTATTGATAGGACTGGATAGGATAGACTATTGATAGGACTGGATAGGATAGACTATTGATAGGATTGGATAGGATAGACTATTGATAGGATTAGATAGGATAGACTATTAATAGGACTGGATAGGATAGACTATTGATAGGACTGGATAGGATAGACTATTGATGAGATTGGATAGGATAGACTATTGATGAGATTGGATAGGATAGACTATTGATAGGATTGGATAGGATAGACTATTGATAGGATTGGATAGGATAGACTATTGATAGGATTGGATAGGATAGACTATTGATAGGACTGGATAGGATAGGCTATTGATGAGATTGGATAGGATAGACTATTGATAGGACTGGATAGGATAGACTATTGATAGGATTAGATAAGATAGACTATTGATAGGATTGGATAGGATAGACTATTGATAGGATTGGATAGGATAGACTATTGATAGGACTGGATAGGATAGACTATTGATGAGATTGGATAGGATAGACTATTGATGAGATTGGATAGGATAGACTATTGATGAGATTGGATAGGATAGACTATTGATAGAACTGGATAGGATAGACTATTGATAGGACTGGATAGGATAGACTATTGATAGGACTGGATAGGATAGACTATTGATAGGACTGGATAGAATAAGGTAGGAGACAACTGATAGGATACATTAGACTATTTGTAGGATAGACAATTGATAGAATAACATAGGACAGAATATATTGATAGGATAGAGTACAAATGAATACTGAAATTCTAACACTCAGTACCAAACTGTACTCGCACTGCTCTGTTGCTTAGGAAGGCAGCAATTCTTGTGCTCATGCATCCGTTGCTCTCTGATTTGCAGAACGGCGACAACTATTTCTCACCGCATCAGATGAAAGGTGAGAATTTGATGTTGTTAGCCGCTATGTGTTGTACATCAGTCAATATGCTAGCATTGCTACTAAAGTAGTGCAGTTGGGGCGCGTTAATCGCGGCGGTCCCGCTGGGGCTTCCCGTCAGAAGTCGCTCTCTGCCCTCGCCCTGCACCTCCGGTCTATTTATTCCTGAAAATTCATTCCCACGCAGGATTTTAGTTTCAATCTCATGGTCTCCTGTATTCCGTACACCATAATTCTCCCAATTGCATTTCATCTTTATCCTCTCCGCCTGTGCGATCCCGAATCCCCGCCTGACATCCTCCTGCCTTGGTTGCAATTGGCTTCATCACTTTTGGCTTCTCAATGAGACTTGCCGGACCTGCTGAACTGGTTTCTGTTAATCAAAGGGGAGCACAGCGATGCGAATTCAAAATTTCTGCCAGGCATTTCTGCTTTTCTCCCAATCGGTTCATTCACTAATTATGAAATCTGAGCATCCGTCACAGTTTCTTCGTTGTTCCAGAATTTACTAGAATTCTTGTAGACGGCTGCTCAATCTTACATTTCCCAGCCTCCATAATTTTTAATCTCTCCTATCCCCAAACTCCCCAATCCCTTATGTCCACAATCCCCAATCTCCCTAATCTCCCCAATCCCCAATCTCCTCAATCCCCAATCTCCCCAATCCCCAATCTCCCCAATCCCCAATCTTCCCAATCCCCAATCTCCCCAATCCCCAATCTTCACAATCCCCAATCTTCACAATCCCCAATCTTCCCAATCCCCAATCTTCACAATCCCCAATCTTCCCAATCCCCAATCTTCCCAATCCCCAAACTTCACAATCCCCAAACTTGACAATCTCCAATCTTCACAATCCCTAATCTTCACAATCCCCAATCTTCACAATCCCCAATCTTCCCAATCCCCAATCTTCCCAATCCCCAAACTTCACAATCCCCAAACTTGACAATCTCCAATCTTCACAATCCCTAATCTTCACAATCCCCAATCTTCACAATCCCCAATCTCCCCAATCCCCAATCTTCCCAATCCCCAAACTTCACAATCCCCAAACTTGACAATCCCCAATCTTCACAATCCCCAATCTTCCAAATCCCCAATCTTCACAATCCCCAATCTTCACAATCCCCAATCTTCACAATCCCCAATCTTCACAATCCCCAATCTTCACAATCCCCAATCTTCCCAATCCCCAATCTTCCCAATCCCCAAACTTCACAATCCCCAAACTTGACAATCCCCAATCTTCACAATCCCCAATCTTCCCAATCCCCAATCTTCACAATCCCCAATCTTCACAATCCCCAATTTTCACAATCCCCAATCTTCCCAATCCCCAATCTTCACAATCCCCAATCTTCACAATCCCCAATCTTCACAATCCCCAATCTTCACAATCCCCAATCTTCCCAATCCCCAATCTTCACAATCCCCAATCTTCCCAATCCCCAATCTTCACAATCCCCAAACTTCACAATCCCCAAACTTCACAATCCCCAATCTTCACAATCCCCAATCTTCACAATCCCCAATCTTCACAATCCCCAATCTTCACAATCCCTAAAGTCCTCAAGCCGAGAGTTCGTCAACTCCAAACTCAAAAGCTTTCCCCAAGCAGAAAACTTTTCGAGTGCCGGAAGGCTCGTCAGAATATTTTAGTCCCCGGGATAAATTCAGAGTTTTCCTCATCCTAGCTTTTTCTTTGCATTCTCCATTCTATGCGCCGCAGTCTCGAGTGGACTCCGGCCGCCGTGCTCACGCGGTGAAGTGGGTCGGTGGGGGGGGGGGTTGGCGGGAATATGCGAGAGTTTTGCGAGAGATTTCCCCATTTCTCCCCCTTCCTCTCCTTTGAATTCGGCCAAAATGATCCGGGCCGCATCGATCCCGCCATTGATCCGGCCCGGGGTCCCGCCGCCCCCCGCTCCTTTCCCCTGCCGCACTTCAGCCGCCCGCTGTTAATCAAACTCCCAGCTCCCCCCGATCGACTCCTCAATTTCTCAGCCTGTTTTCTCCCGTGTTTCTCCCTGCTGCGGGTCGAAGTTCCCTTCCGCTGGGGCTGCCCACTCGGTTGCTGGGCAGGAACAAGCCAGCTATTTGAGCAGAAAGTTGTTGATATAGGGGGGCGGCTGTTTGCGGAGGCGCTGCTGCCAATCTGCTCAGAATCGATGCCTCGCCTCTACTGCAAGTAGCAGCTAGCGGGCATGAATTGGATTGCCTAGAAATTGTCAATGCCTTCTTGGTTTATGGGGGTTGGCCGGCCTTCTCAAACAGACAGCATTGGCTGGCAGGGCTTAGGGGAGGGGGTGGAGCACGTTGCCAGTCTCTTGTTGCCAAGGCCACGGGCCAAGTGAATCCCCGCCAACCCACTGCGACGGTTAAATCCCATTCAGAGGGAGCTGCTCGGTCTGCGCTCCCCCTTGTTATCCTTTGCCCCAGCAAACGGCTGTGCACAGTTGTGACAGGCTGGGCCCAGCAGCAGCAGTCAGCAGGCCGAACCCGGTGGCCAAGCAGAGCCGATTGAAAGGCGCGAAGCCCGAACCGGAAGCGGCGGCAGCGGCAGCGGCGCCATGGCGGAATCGGCGGAGACCAACGGAAATTCGGGGCAACCCAGCGATCGGGGTAACCCACAGATAAATCATAAGTGTCTGTGCTGAGGGGTAGATAAATCATAAGTGTCTGCGCTGAGGGGTAACCCACAGATAAATCATAAGTGTCTGCGCTGAGGGGTAACCCATAGATAAATCATAAGTGTCTGCGCTGAGGGGTAACCCACAGATAAATCATAAGTGTCTGCGCTGAGGGGTAACCCACAGATAAATCATAAGTGTCTGCGCTGAGGGGTAACCCACAGATAAATCATAAGTGTCTGCGCTGAGGGGTAACCCACAGATAAATCATAAGTGTCTGCGCTGAGGGGTAACCCATAGATAAGCCATAAGTGTCTGTGCTGAGGGGTAGATAAATCATAAGTGTCTGTGCTGAGGGGTAGATAAACCATAAGTGTCTGTGCTGAGGGGTAACCTATAGATAAGCCATAAGTGTCTGTGCTGAGGGGTAACCCATAGATAAACCATAAGTGTCTGTGCTGAGGGGTAACCCACAGATAAATCATAAGTGTCTGTGCTGAGGGGTAACCCATAGATAAATCATAAGTGTCTGTGCTGAGGGGTAACCCATAGATAAATCATAAGTGTCTGTGCTGAGGGGTAACCCATAGATAAATCATAAGTGTCTGTGCTGAGGGGTAACCCATAGATAAACCATGTGTCTGTGCTGAGGGGTAACCCATAGATAAACCATAAGTGTCTGTGCTAACTGAATTCTCATTTCCGAGTGTCTGACAACAAACTTCTCAAAAACTCAAGGGGCTTTGATGGCGATTTGTACAGCAGTCGGGGTTTTGCCTCTCGATGGAATTTGACACCCTGCAGACCAGGTCTCCCATCACTTTTTGTGTTCCCAGCTCATTTCAATTCCCCAAGGGAAGAGTTGGTTCCACCTTTCTGCTCAGGGAATTAATTCCACCACACCCCCGCCCCGAGCCTGCTGGATTAAATGGCGAATTTTTTCATTTTGACTTTTTTAAGCCGCTTTCTCTTAGTAGAGGAGCTGCGCGTTGCTGGGGCTACGCAGCGGAGAGTGGGCTGCTGGGCATGGGGAGAGACCAATATCCTGCGGGGAAAATTCTCCTCTTCTTTTTCCCTCCGCCTTGGTTGGCGCAGCCGCGGCCCCCTCGGGCTTTAATCGGCTCTCCGGCCCGCCGCTATTTAGCTGCCCCAGTTTGCTGGCCGCAGCTCTCCCAAGTGGTTTGAGAACTTTGCAGAGAATAAAAGAGGGACGCAGACTGGAGTGGGCGGGATAGAGACGGGGAATATGACTGGTAAGAGTGGGATTAGAGAGACAGACAGCTGCTCAAGGGATTTAGGAGTTCAGCGAGAGGCCTGCAGCCGGGCCGCGCTGGTGCCAGCGCACTTGCGCCGAGTTTGAGCCCGCAGTGGCGAGAGCGACTCCGCATCTGCCTTGGCACTGCTTGCTTCTTGTTCTTTGGTGATGGGAGCTATTTTTGCCCTCGCTGGGAACCTGCCCGGCAGAGCGCCGCGGGGTGGGCGGGTGTCCGGTGTAGTGTTGATGCTAAAGACAGGGGGTTCCGCCTCCCAACCCAGCAGCAACACAACACTGTCTGCTCCCTGGCGAACTCAGCGCATCGATTCCCTGCTTGTCCTCTCCTCCCTCCTCGCTGCTTCCGTCCTTCCCTTTCTCCATCGTCTCTTCTTTCCCCTTTCCCTCCTAAAGTGTACTTTTGATTTGCTCCCTCCGCTGCTCTCTTCTTAGCTTTCTTCTGCATCAGCTTCTGCCGCTGCTCGTGTTATCTGTTCTGCTTTTGGGTTATTTTGGGCATTTTGATTTCTCTGCCTCGTTCTTGTTTTGTATTGGCTTTTTTAACTAGCCCGAAACGCTGGGTATGAAGGAGATTTCAACAAGGGTAAGAGAACCTGCCGTAGACTCTACGTAGAGGAAAGTATCGCAGAAGCTGGAGGTTGGCACCGGAGCTGGAAGGGTCCCAAAAGCTACGGGGGGGGGGTCGAAAAAGCTGAATGGGGTCACTGAAGTTAAAGGGAACCGCTGAAGTTGCGGTCACCCAAGCTGCGGAGGGTCACACCAGCTGCAGGGGGGTCACACCAGATGCAGGGGGTCACACCAGCTGCAGAAGGGTCACGCCAGCTGCAAGTGGGTCACACCAACTGCAGGGGGTCACACCAACTGCAGGGGAGTCACACCAGCTGCAGGAGGGTCACACCAGCTGCAGGGGGTCACACTAGCTGCAGGGGATCACACCAACTTCAGGGGGGCACACCAACTGCAGGGGGGTCACACCAGCTGCAGGAGGGTCACACCAACTGCAGGGGGGTCACACCAGCTGCAGGAGGGTCACACCAGCTGCAGGGGGTCACACCAGCTGCAGGGGGTCACACTAGCTGCAGGGGGATCACACCAACTTCAGGGGGGGGCACACCAACTGCAGGGGAGTCACACCAGCTGCAGGGGGTCACACCAGCTGCAGGGGGATCACACCAACTTCAGGGGGGCACACCAACTGCAGGGGAGTCACACCAGCTGCAGGAGGGTCACACTAGCTGCAGGGGATCACACCCAACTTCAGGGGGCACACCAACTGCAGGGGGGTCACACCAGCTGCAGGGGGTCACACCAACTTCAGGGGGTCACACCAGTTGCAGGGGGTCACGCCAGCTGCAAGTGGGTCACACCAACTGCAGGGGGTCACACCAACTGCAGGAGGGTCACACCAACTGCAGGGGGGTCACACTAGCTGCAGGGGTCACACTAGCTGCAGGGATCACACCAACTTCAGGGGGGGGCACACCAACTGCAGGGGGGTCACACCAGCTGCAGGAGGGTCACACCAACTGCAGGGGGTCACACCAACTGCAGGGGGGTCACCAGCTGCAGGGAGTCACACCAACTTCAGGGGGTCACACCAGTTGCAGGGGTCACACCAACTGCAGGGGGGTCACACCAGCTGCAGGAGGGTCACGCCAGCTGCAGGGGGTCACACCAACTTCAGGGGTCACACCAGTTGCAGGGGGTCACACCAACTGCAGGGGGTCACACCAGCTGCAGGAGGGTCACACCAGCTGCAGGGGGTCACACCACTCAGGGGTCACACCAAGTGCAGGGGGTCACACCAACTGCAGGGGGGTCACACCAACTGCAGGGGTCACACCAGCTGCAGGGGGTCACACCAACTTCAGGGGCACACCAACTGCAGGGGGTCACACCAGCTGCAGGGGGTCACACCAACTTCAGGGGGTCACACCAGTGCAGGGGGTCACACCAGCTGCAGGGGTCACACCAGCTGCAGGAGGGTCACACCAGCTGCAGGAGGGTCACACAGCTGCAGGGGGTCACACCAGCTGCAGGAGGGTCACACCAGCTTGCAGGGGTCACACCAGCTGCAGGGGGTCACACCAGCTGCAGGAGGGTCACACAGCTGCAGGGGTCACACTAGCTGCAGGGGGTCACACCAGTTGCGGGGCACACCAACTGCAGGGGGTCACACCAGCTGCAGGAGGGTCACACCAGCTGCAGGGGGATCACACCAACTTCAGGGGGGGGGCACACCAACTGCAGGGGTCACACCAGCTGCAGGGGGTCACTTCAGGGGGTCACAGCCATGCAGGGGTCACACCATGCAGGGGAGTCACACCAGCTGCAGGGGGTCACACCACTGCAGGGGTCACACTAGCTGCAGGGGGATCACACCAACTTCAGGGGGGCACACCAGCTGCAGGGGGGTCACAACAGCCGCAGAGAAGATCTACAGAGCGAGATTCAGCGGCCAATGCATAGCTGGGCCTGCAGCCCATATCCAGGATGCGCCCGCCCCAGGACAGACTGAAGAGGTGTGTTTTTTCGACCGCATCCCGATTAGGGCGAATTCGGCGGCGCAGCTCTGAGGTGGGGGATCATTGCCTCGGCGGATTGCTGGGCCTCGGCGTGGCAAATTTGATGACAAAATCAATTTCCCCAGAAATGTCCAGAGAGCACTTGAGTCCTCGGCTTGGATCGAGCCGGAGCAGGGAGGGGGGAGTGAAGAGGGAGTAGGCGAGCGGTAAAGAAGATGGAGGTGCGGAAGCTGGGAACGGCTTGAAAAAGAGTCCCAGAGGCTGGGAGGCATTGGTGATATTTTTGTGATTTCTTGGCCACTCGCCGCGCGAATCTATTTCTGTATGTCTCTCGTCCGCATCCGTTTGCGCCAAGAGAGAGAAGTCGCCCGCTGCCTTAAGAGGCGGCAGGACACGATTTTTCACGGCCCATTCCGCTGGGTCTCTCTTCTCTGCTGGCCTCGCTTAATGATCCGTCTGCGGCTTCTCCTGGATTATCATATTCGATTTTCTCCCGCCCCCCCGCCGGCCCTTAATCAGGGCTGTCCTGATGGCTAACTTGTCGATTTCTGCTTGGAGCGGATAAGGGAGGAGAGAGCGGATAAGAGAGAAGAGAGCGGATAAGGGAGGAGAGAGCGGATGAGAGAAGAGAGTGGATAAGGAGGAGAGAGCGGATTAGAGAGGCGAGAGCGGATAAGGGAGGAGAGAGGGATAAGAGATTAGAGAGGCGGATAAGGGAGGAGGGAGCGGATAAGGGAGGAGGGAGCGGATAAGGGAGGAGGGAGCGGATAAGGGAGAGACAGCGGATAAGTGAGGAGAGAGCGGATAAGGGAGGAGAGAGCGGATAAGGGAGGAGAGAGCGGATAAGGGAGGAGAGAGCGGATAAAAGAGGAGAGAGCGGATAAGGGAGGAGAGAGCGGATAAGGGAGGAGGGAGCGGATAAGGAGGAGGGGCGGATAAGGGAGGAGGGAGCGGATAAGGGAGGAGGGAGGCGGATAAGGGAGGAGGGAGCGGATAAAGGAGGACGAATGCGTATCAAAAACAGAAAGAGGCAGATGCTGATGGAAATGGGCGCTGCTAACCGGGCCTTCCCGCCTTTCAACTTTGCTTTTCGCGCAGCCCTGAAGGAGGCCTTCAACTTTTTCGACATCGACCACGACGGCCGAATCACGGCTGGCGAGCTGCACAAGGTGCTGAAATTCTCGGCACAAAGGTCACGGAGAACGAGGTCAAGATGATGATTGCGGATGTTGACAGCGATGGTGAGTTTGCGGGGTAAAGCTCGGGCTTCAGTTTGCTGCTGTGTGTTGCTAAGCTGCTCCTCCTCCGCCCCTGTCTTAGGCAATGGCACAGTCGAGTTCAAACGAGTTCCTCAAAATGATGAAGAAATACTACAGGAAGAATGCTCACTGCCACCGAGGATGCCGAC
>NIVC01000755.1:360204-368984 GCA_002269645.1 Macrostomum lignano | reverse complement strand
TCAAGTAGTCTATCCTATCCAATCCTATCAATAGTCTATCCTATCCAATCCTATCAATAGTCTATCCTATCCAATCCTATCAATAGTCTATCCTATCCAATCTCATCAATAGTCTATCCTATCCAATCTCATCAATAGTCTATCCTATCCAGTCCTATCAATAGTCTATCCTATCCAGTCCTATTAATAGTCTATCCTATCTAATCCTATCAATAGTCTATCCTATCCAATCCTATCAATAGTCTATCCTATCCAGTCCTATCAATAGTCTATCCTATCCAGTCCTATCAATAGTCTATCCTATCCAATCTCATCAATAGTCTATCCTATCCAATCCTATCAATAGTCTATCCTATCCAGTCCTATCAATAGTCTATCCTATCCAGTCCTATCAATAGTCTATCCTATCCAGTTCTATCAATAGTCTATCCTATCCAATCCTATCAATAGTCTATCCTATCCAGTCCTATCAATAGTCTATCCTATCCAATCCTATCAATAGTCTATCCTATCCAATCCTATCAATAGTCTATCCTATCCAGTCCTATCAATAGTCTATCCTATCCAATCCTATCAATAGTCTATCCTATCCAGTCCTATCAATAGTCTATCCTATCCAATCCTATCAATAGTCTATCCTATCCAGTCCTATCAATAGTCTATCCTATCCAGTCCTATCAATAGTCTATCCTATCTAATCCTATCAATAGTCTATCCTATCCAATCCTATCAATAGTCTATCCTATCCAGTCCTATTAATAGTCTATCCTATCCAGTCCTATCAATAGTCTATCCTATCCAGTTCTATCAATAGTCTATCCTATCTAATCCTATCAATAGTCTATCCTATCCAGTCCTATCAATAGTCTATCCTATCCAATCCTATCAATAGTCTATCCTATCCAGTCCTATCAATAGTCTATCCTATCCAGTCCTATCAATAGTCTATCACTCAGCTGCCTAATCTGAGTCAGTTCCCACAAGTCCAGATGCTGCATAAAGCACTCCCTTAATCAGCTCAGTCTCAAAGCCGATTACGGATTTGAAAAAAAAAGTCCAGCTTCCTCTGAGATCAGCATTAATACTAAGCTGACTCACGGCAAACTCGGGTGCTGCTGCCGCTGCTGGCTCCTCCAGACTGGCCGCTCCACCATTTGCGGACGCAGCTGAGCCCGGCGACTTTGGAAGGAGGGTGGAGGGGGAAGCGAGTGAGCGATAGGGATTAAACATGATCGAATAAGCGCAGACACGCATTGGACAGTCAGCGGGATGAATATTTCATGTCAAATACAACCAGCCGGGGTTTCTCAGCTCACGCTCCGCTGGCGAAACACGCCGGCATTGCGGCCGTGATGGATGGCCGGCCGTCCCCGCCCGCCCCTGATCAATCCGTTCGGACAGACGGCGGGGCGCCCCAAGCACCAGGCACCGGCCAGAGTGACAGGAGTCCAGGCTGACTCAGCGACATGCCGGCTAGCAACCAAACTTCATGGGGGTTTCTGCCCAATTACAGGAATTATTCTGCAGAAGAAATATCTTCTATCTTACTGGGGAGTGTGGAAGCCAGTCACTCGCTGAGTCACTGATGCATCCCCCTGCCAGTCACTCGCTGAGCCACCGATGCATCCCCCTGCCAGTCACTCGCTGAGTCACCGATGCATCCCCCTGCCAGTCACTCACTGAGTCACTGATGCATCCCCTGTCAGTCACTCGCTGAGTCACTGATGCATCCCCCTGCCAGTCACTCACTGAGTCACTGATGCATCCCCTGCCAGTCACTCACTGAGTCACTGATGCATCCCCTGCCAGTCACTCACTGAGTCACTGATGCATCCCACTGCCAGTCACTCGCTGAGTCACTGATGCATCCCCCTGCCAGTCACTCACTGAGTCACTGATGCATCCCCCTGCCAGTCACTCACTGAGTCACTGATGCATCCCCCTGCCAGTCACTCGCTGAGTCACCGATGCATCCCCCCTGCCAGTCACTCGCTGAGGTACACACTTTAACTATTACATAGATGGAGTGAAGAAGCTGGAAAGAGACTTGAATAGGGGACAGAAAGTGCTCAAAAAGAGCTCATTAGATACGGCCATGACAATCCTAAACCAGGAGACATGCTCGAACACGTGTTGCAGCCCCGGCTTAGTCAGGATGAAGGCAAGAGCAACTCCGGATACGGGGGAAATACAATAGTTCTGAGATGCCGGCAGAATGAGTGCAGCAGCAAGGCGGAGAGGCAGACTGAAATATTGGTGGGGCTGAACCCCCCCCCCTCGCCTCCCGCTGCACTGCCAAGTCATTAGTTGCTCAGAAGCGGGCGGGTGCAGGGGGGGGGGCAAAAGTCAAAAGAAGATGCCTCATTAGTGAAAACCGAATGACAGAATCTAGAAGGCGATATTAATTGGAGACCCAGGGAGAGAGCCGCTCCCAGCAACCCCAGACACAGCACACACACAGCACACACACACAGCTGTCAATTACTGAGACTGAACGCGCAGATCAATACAAAACACACTGCAGCCGTCACAGCTGGGCGTCAGCAGCAGACCAAATAGCAGCACTTATTCGCTGGGGGCTGAGGGTTGAAAACAGGCAACAGCCAACAATCGGAGCTCAGCTTAGCTGCCGATCCAGGGGCTTGAATAACCGATTGAAATATACAACTATGCATTTTATCGATTTAGTCCGGGCTCAAAACCACTCAAACAGGCACCTTGCTTTGCGCCCTCCAGCCCCGTCTCCCGCTTGGCCTCCCGCACTCCCGCGTCACTGATTCAGTTTGATTAGAAATGAGCCCGGCAATTGCGGCCAGCAGTAGGTGAAGCAGTATAAGCGGCAGCGACTGCAGCTTATTATATATATGGCTATTTTTAAACCGCCTTGGCTCAGCGATCAGTTTGGCTTCCAGCAAAAGAAAAATAATAGGAAGGTACTGTATGCAATACCGCGTCTGCACTGCAGTGCAACCGGATTGAACCGGAAGAGCCAAGCAAGGAGAACTAGAAAGAAATCTATATAAAATCTGGAGAGCAGAAACTCCTTTTCCAACCCTGGACATTTATTGTTTTTGAGCCACTATTTCAAAAGTTCTAGCAACGCCTAACGGTATTTTGATTTTCGGGTTTGTGGTATTTCCGGTTTGTGATATTTCCGGTTTGTGATATTTCGGGTTTGTGGTATTTCGGGTTTGTGATATTTCGGGTTTGTGGTATTTCGGGTTTGTGATATTTCGGGTTTGTGATATTTCGGGTTTGTGGTATTTCGGGTTTGTGATATTTCCGGTTTGTGATATTTCGGGTTTGTGATATTTCGGGTTTGTGATATTTCGGGTTTGTGATATTTCGGGTTTGTGATATTTCGGGTTTGTGGTATTTCGGGTTTGTGATATTTCGGGTTTGTGGTATTTCGGGTTTGTGGTATTTCGGGTTTGTGATATTTCGGGTTTGTGATATTTTGGGCTTGTGATATTTCGGGTTTGTGTTATTTCGGGCTTGTGATATTTCGGGTTTGTGATATTTCGGGTTTGTGATATTTCGGGCTTGTGATATTTCGGTTTTGTGGTATTTCCGGTTTGTGGTATTTCCGGTTTGTGGTATTTCCGGTTTGTGGTATTTCGGGTTTGTGATATTTCGGGTTTGTGATATTTCGGGTTTGTGATATTTCGGGCTTGTGATATTTCGGGTTTGTGATATTTCGGGTTTGTGATATTTCGGGCTTGTGATATTTCGGTTTTGTGGTATTTCCGGTTTGTGGTATTTCCGGTTTGTGGCATTTCCAGTTTGCAATGGATGTTGCTATTTTGATTTTTTTGAGTTATGATATTTCAGATTTGTGATTTTTTGAGTTTTTAATGGCGACCCCCAGCTGGGCTATTCTACTAAATTATTTTCTTATTGTTGAAATTGTTGATTATTAGCGTTTAGAGAGTCCAAAAAAGGCTTACTAAACAAATGTTAAAGCACTAGAACAAGAGCAGAGCATAGCAACTTTTTTCTAAGTGCTCTAAATATAGGTTTTTCGTTTGATTTCATAAAATTGTCATTTGATTTCGTCCATAGAAGTTGGCAGCGCGGCCATAGAGTCTATAGCAATAAAGTGCACTGTTTTCCGATTGAATTCGTAACTTTGCCACTTCATTTCGACTTGGCGCGCGGAGTGGCTCAAACACTGCCAGAGGGGCTGGGATATCAGTGGGTGAATATCTATGGCCAAACCTCTCATAGAAATGAAAAGCCTATATGAACGTGTCCTCTTCTTGGGCAACAGTCACCTTCCTTGTATGCCTAAAAATGGCTGCATACGCGTCCATTGGAAACGACAGAAGGCATCTTGTCATTGAAGCAATGAACAGGGGTGAGAAAGTGACGGAAATAGCGCGATGGCTCAACATCAACAAACAGACAGTGTACTCCATAGTGAAGTGTACTCCATTTCTTAACGCCGCGAAGCAGGCACACAGTTGTCTCAAGGCTTCGCTTAAACGCCAGCTAGCAACACCTGAGCTTCAACAGGAACTTAGCTATCCGCCTGATGGCATCAACCTAACGCAGTGGAGACTCATGGTGCTTTTCCGCTGCGGCTACGTTGCACTAGAGGAAATTTCCGCCGCGAAGTGCCTTGCCTGGGAACGACATGTGATGCGGTTTCTGCCCCTGTGCATCAATGAGCAGCAGATAATGTGAAATTTGTAGCTTGTTGCAGCGAACGAGCATTAACTTTGGCGGACATAACTGATTTCACTGTTGAACTGCCTACTTCCTCATGTGACTTAAATACACAGCTTTCTGTTTTTAACAGTTCTTTCTGTACTGGACAAGTGCATTGACTTTTCTGTTGTCTTTCTACTGGGTATGACGAAATGAAGTGGCAAAGTTATGAATTCAATCGGAAAACAGCGCACTTTATTGCCATAGACTCTATGGCCGCGCTGCCAACTTCTATGGACGAAATCAAATGGCTATTTTAAGAAATCAAACGAAAAATCCTATAGTTTTCTGGCCCACAGTAAGTGAAACAGTCCCATAAACGACATAGTCTTGAGCATAGATAATTGCATGGTTTAATTAAGTACATATAGCCCCAACGCGATGGTATCATGCACGTAGATTTAAAAGCCGCAGTCGGGAATGGTACACGACGTAACAAAACCTTCAGACAATCGCATGTTACATAGATAGATGACAGATGATATAGATTAGACAGTCAGGGCGGTTGTACACCCCGTGTGAGCGTGTGCACGAGTGCGTGCCTGCAGCGCACGGGGAAAGCCACGCAGACTTCAATAGAGAGGCTTGAAGAGGAGGATCGGACAGGATCCCAAGCTCAGCTTTGCTGCCCCACAGCCGCCTGCCACCGGGCTGCCTGTCAGGCCCAGCCGCTCTAATACTAATACAGCGGGAGCGGCACAAAAAACCTGAGCCCCCCCACTCGACTCGGGAGAGTGCGGGAAGGGAAAAACGGGAGAGCTAAGGGATGAGGAAAATAAAAGGGGGGAAGGGTGGGGATAATTACACGCACGAAATGGGGCGCCGCTGAGCCGCTGCAGCAGCAGCTCAGGCCTGAGATTGCCTGCTAACCATCCCGCTAGATGCTTGATGCCATCTGCTGTGGGCAGGGCGGCGGGCACTCCACTCGGCTCTCCTCCTTCTCCCTCCACCCTCCGCCGTGCTCCACCGGCAGCGCCAGGCCTGCATCAATGCCTACAGAATTTCTATAGGCAAAAAAGGTTCTCGAATCGCCAGAAATTTTTTTAAAATTACATCCTTTTTTAAACTGCACAACATGTCGGCGTTGCGTGACTATAGGAGTTACAGGGGCACCGAGACTTTAATGGCAGAAAGCAGACATTTGTACCAGAGCACGGGAAACTGTAAGCATGCACACTAATACATACAGTTGTGCTGACACAGACAGCTGTACACCTATATGACAACTGACAGACAACTGTACGCCTGGATGCTAACTGATACAGACAGCTGTACACCTGAATGCTAACTGACACAGACAGCTGTACACCTGAATGCTAACTGACACAGACAGCTGTACACCTGGATGCTAACTGACACAGACAGTTGCAGTACATGTGGATGCTAACTGACACAGACAGCTGTACACCTGGATGCTAACTGACACAGACAGTTGCAGTACATCTGGATGCTAACTGACACAGACAGTTGCAGTACATCTGGATGCTAACTGACACAGACAGCTGTACATCTGGATGCTAACTGACACAGGCAGCTGTACAGAACACAGGCTTAAGCACAGCAGTAACGGTCTCACCTGATTACGTTGGCTTCTACTACAATTTGCCAATGATGAAGACGAAGAAGAGGCTGCACCCGCCCCGGAATTGGAGTTGACGCCCTTGGCAACGGTTGCTGGGGGCTGTTTGGTTGAGCCGCGACTGCTCATGCTTGCTGGGTGTGCAGGGGGCCGGCTGCTTGTCAGAAGCTCACATGACTCGCCAGCCGCTGAGGGCTGAAGCTGCAAAGGAAGCGGAGAAAAGGCGGAACTTGCTTGAGGATTTTGGCAGGGGAGGGAGAGGCGATCCTGCAGCAAAAGTGCAGGAGAAAGCAGGCGATCAGGGGATCTGGTGCCTTTCCCCTATCTCTCTCCGCCCCGTCCCCCGTTCTCACAGTTCAGCCGCACGGCTCTTAACGGTTCCATTTTCTGTCTTCACTCCCGGCAATAACAGCAGATAAGCCGGCCTCAAATCCCGCCGCCGCCGGATCCCAAAAATCCCCACGCATCCCAATCCGGCGCGGTTCGAACTCTCACTTTATTCTCCCCTAAGATCCTTCTAGAAGAGGCAGCAGCAGCAGCAGTTTCCCAGGATTTTCCTGGCCAACGAAATGGCGAATATTTGAGCAGCGATAATCTGCAGCATTAACGGACCGTCAGCAGTTTGAGTTTGAGTAGACTAGCAATTAAAAAAGCTACAACAGACAGACGAGCAGTGTTCGGGGATACCTCAGGATAGAATGCTACTGACAGGCAGGCGGCCAGACACGGGAGAAACACCGGCCCTGATTTGATTTATTTATAAGCTGCTGAGCCGCACACTGCCTGTCATGGCTCACTTAGAGTTCGGCTACGGTGAGGAAATGGAGGGGCGGGGCACGCACAGCTCACCCCAGCAGCACTAGAGGTGCCGCGCATTGCTCTCAGCCCAAGCCTTAGCTGATGAGCCCCAGCTCTCTGCAGGCTGCTGTCACCAAGAGGGAAAGGTGAGACGGCGGAGCAGCAGCTCGCAGCAATTAACCTGCGCCGGCTCCCCTCTCAAAGAGTTGACATTTACACAAGCGCAACGATACGATATCTCGCCCTGCCGGGCACTACAGGTCACGCGATCGCAACACAAACACTCGCATGAGTGCCTGTCTGCTTGACCAGCGCCCGGCAGCCCAGCTCGATCCAGTGCGCTTGCACTAATCAGGGGGCTTTTACCAACTCGTTGCTTTTGCCTATTTATCTTTCAACGAAAAGATGCAATTATGGCGCTGACATCGTGCACACGAAGTTGAAATGTTGCCTGCAAAGCAGTTTTGAACAGATATTTAATCCTAACCCTCACAAGCTCTAACCCTAAACCAACTCACAGCTCATACTGTTTCCATGGCTGCATAGGCACACAAGGACACAGCTCACACTGTTTCCATGGTTGCATAGGCACACAAGGACACAGCTCACACTGTTTCCATGGCTGCATAGGCACACAAGGACACAGCTCACACTGTTTCCATGGTTGCATAGGCACACAAGGACACAGCTCACACTGTTTCCATGGCTGCATAGGCACACAAGGACACAGCTCACACTGTTTTCATGGTTGCATAGGCACACAAGGACACAGCTCACACTGTTTCCATGGCTGCATAGGCACACAAGGACACAGCTCACACTGTTTTCATGGTTGCATAGGCACACAAGGACACAGCCAGACAAAAGCCAAACAATCGGACATTCATGTAACTGTAGAGGAGACACACAAAGCAAAGACAGTGCAATTTGCTCACACATACATGTAGTATTTGTCAGGCAACGCGCACAGGTACAAATCCCTAAGCAGCTGCAACCCTGTCATTTTTTGCTTAACAAAAGTCTGCCCAACTCTACTGAGAGAGCGAACAAGAAACTGAGACAGGCAAGCCCGGTGCACTGTTGGCGCGCACGAACTGCTACCACCCCCTCTCATAGTCCTGAGGCATGCCCAACTCATAAGGAAAGTGCACAGCCTTATACGGCAAACAAATGAATGAACCGTTTTTGGCTCGATTAATGAGCAGCCCGGAGCCGGGCATCCGGGATTGAGCGCAAAGGAGGGCGGAGCAGCTGATGTGTGAATAGCGGACAGTTCAGTTTGACTAAAATCTGAGCCAATAAAGGCAGCTCAGCTTACAAGGAGGCTGGTTGGGGGGGGGGGGGAAATTAAGGCCGGAGGTCCAGCCTGACTGCGCAGCTGCTGGCAAAACTCATCAGAGCCTCTTTTGTCAGATTCCCAGAAACTTGAGAGCCGAATTCGAAAATTCAATATTCCACTCGAATTGTGCGGAGGATACCGACAGCTCGGCAGCCCAGACCCCAAACTTTGCCGAGACCGTTTGAGCATTCCGAGAAACTCAGAGAGTAGAGGAATTCAGAGAAATCTGAGCGCGGGGCCAGGAGACTGAAGGGGGGGGGCAGCCAAACTGTCCAGCAATTCAACCGTGCCAGGACTGCCCTGAGGCGCCAAAGGCTGGCTGAGTTAAGTGAGCCCGGGAGGACTCAGTTTTGA